>JARWLC010000008.1:91689940-92222440 GCA_033318265.1 Phyllotis vaccarum
GTAAAGAAAATGTTGCCTTCTTGGAGATTACAAGCTGTTCCTGAAAACATATAGAGGAGATTTTATTAATTACCTAGGATATAAGATAGGCTTACAAAAAAATTAACCACAGAAAGTACAAGTCAGGAGAGATCAGTTATGAACTCTCATATATTTTGAAAATTCACTGAGAGATATTAAAGGCTATGACCCATAATTGGATTATTTATTTCAAATTTACAAGGTGATAAGGATTTAAATAGTCCAAAATAATTATCTGAAGTTGAGAAAAAAATAGCTTTCGTATAAAAGAAATTATAGACTGCACATATAAATCATTTAAATCCAGAGCTTAATTACATTCTGGTTGTTTTACCTTCTACACATTCTCTCACAAGAATTCTTATGCAGAGAGACAATAATATCTTTAAATGGATATTTTTTTACTACACAGAAGAAAAAAGTTAAAGATCTATGTAGAAAAGATTTATTAACTGATTATGAAAGGAGAATTAAGACTTTGTCAATTAGCAGGAATAGACCTAGCAGAAAATAGTGCTTTTTGTAAATGCTGAAACTGCCTCATTATGAACAAAAAATGAACATTGACAAAGAGCTTGCAGTCATTTTTTGGGAGACATTACCAACAAACATCCTAAAATCAAGAGACTTCAGTTTATAAAAGGAACTAATTGGATCCTTCCTCACATTGTATAGGAAACACTGCTTTCTGCAGCCCTTACATTCTATACTGATGCAAGTAAATCAGGAAAGGTAGATTATAAGCCAGGAAAATTAAGTAAAATGACTCAAAGCCTTCATGATTCTGTTTAAAAGTCAGACTTATGTGCTATTCTCATAGTGTTATTAGATTTCTCCTATCCTCTTAATATAGTTACTGACTCTCAATATGCATATGTTTTACATATTGAAACCGCTGAACTTATTCCAGATGACTCAGAATTAACTTTGTTATTTATTCGATAATGAGAAATAACCAGAAATAGAAATTATCCCTTGTCTGTAGCACATATCACATCCCATAGGGTCTCCAGGTCCTCTAGCGCAAGTTAATGATGAAATTGATCAGCTATTGGTAGGAAATGTGCTAGAAGCCTCAGAATTTCACAAAAAAAAAAAAAACACCATACTGACAGCAAAGGTTTAAAGAAAAATTTTCTATCATTTGGAAACAAGCCAAGGAAATTATAAGGAAAGGTCCTATTTATTTTTCATGTAATCAAACTCTATTACCTACAGGAAGTAACCCAGAAGGTACTCAAAGAAATGAAATACAGCAATTGGATGTGTTTCATTTTGTGGAGTTTGGAAAACTAAAGTATGTACACCATACCGTACATACATATTCAGGATTTCAATGGGCAACTACTTTGAGTTCTAAAAAGGCTCTGTAATTGCATATTTATTAGAAGTTGCGGGCATTACGGAAATGCCTGTACAAATTAAGACACATAATGCATCAGCATATGTCTCTAGAAAAATAAAAGTTTTTTACATATTACAACATAAAGCATACTACAGGTATACCACCTAGTCCTAGAGGGCAGTTATAGAAAGGTCTAACTGTACTTCAAAAATAAATACTTAATGAACAAAAAGGAGTTATGTGTATCATGAATTCTAGTTGTTATTAAATGAAAACTCAGAGCCAGATATTGGGGAAAAGGCTGGAATATCAGAGAGAGGAAACAGACCACAGTCAACTCTCACCCAGCTAAGTCCTCAGCCTGGCTTGTCACTTCTATAGAATAAATCTCTGTCTTCCTATACCTGGCTTAAATACCTTCTTTGCCCAGTTGTTTCACTTCCGAGTTCAGATCTGTATCATATTCTAGAGTTAAGATTAAAGGTCTGAGCTACTACTACTTGAAAGCGAGGCCTTGAACTCACAGAAACACAGAAAGATCTCTGTCTCTGGAATTATGGGATTAAAGGTGTAGGTCATCACTCCTGATCTTTCCCATGCTGGGATTAAAAATGTGAGTTACCACTCTTTGATCCTCCTGGCTTGACTGAGGTGGATATATTCTCTGATATTCCAGACTGGTTTTATTAAATATATAATATATCACCATAGTGATGAAGACCCCCATAGATAGATTACCCAAAGCTTTATTAACTTTTAAATTTAAATTTTTAAATGCTAATGAGAAAGAAACTATAGCTGCAGAGAGACATTGAATAGTAAAAAAAAAAAACTGCTGAATTAAATCAGCCTGTATACTTTTAAAATGTGTTGATCTCAGAATGAAAACCAGAAAATGTTTTATGTTAGGGAAGAGGTTGCTTTTGTTTCCACAGAAGAAAAGCTAGGGATAAAGATTATATTCAAACAAGAGACTTCTTGATTAGAAGTGCCAAGAGTGCATGACCATTGGATTTAAACTAACTTTTAAGACTAACAAATGCCCTGCCAAAAAGAGAAACTTCTGAAAGTTAGGGCTGAGACAGGGTTTTGTTTTTGTCTTTCAAGGAGAATAAAAGCACCCAACAAAGAAATTTGAAAACCATCGGAAAAATGAGACATCTGAAGAAAAAAGGACAATACACCCAGAGAAACTGTCTTAAGGAAAAGGAAATTGGCCTAATGGTATAGCATATTTCCAATAGGATAAAATTTCATAAATATCCCCAAATATTTGTTTCTGCTGTTCTCTACAGGCATATAAGGCAAATGGATTTTTTTGTAGTTCTGATTCAATTAAAAATTAAAGTTGACTTTGGAGTTGGGGCATGGCTCTCTCCTTCTGCAAACCCAGGCATTCTTGTTAAAGGAAAAGCCAAAGTCTCTGTCTCATGTCAAAAGAGTCACCTGGTATAGGAGAGAAAAAAAATTAAGAGAGTATTCTATTGTTACTAATCTCATAATCCCTTGGAATTATTTTGATTCTTTAAAACTTTTCTTAAGGTATAAATATTATCTCAAAAAATTATAAGATTAATATATGTATATATATTAAACTTTCTGTTGTGTTATTAATAGTCATATAGAGTACTGATTACAAATTTAGGCTTCATCTAGCTTCCTGTATGTGATTTCAGGCTTGAGTCTAAAGCAGATTATTAGAAATTAAGGCTGTGTATCCTAGTAGGGGGACAATTATTTACAATGTAAGTAATCCCCCTACAAACCTGTCTGAGATCTGCTGCATATGGCATTTAAAATACTTAAGTTTTCTGCAATAAACTATGAACATTCCTAACAAAAACCTTTGAAGTCTCATAAAAGATAATGGGACCCCCACAATGACAATTTCACCAGGATTGTGGTAATGTCACTAAACTAATTAAACACTATCCAAAGATTAGCTTTGAACTTCAAACTGATCTGGACAATTTCAAAGTGGCTAGTTGAGCTGGTCCAGCCTCATAGACTATTCCAGTCAGTACTTCAGATAAGCCCTGCATTATCCCATCACACCAAGACCAAATAACAGTTAGCTGCACCTCCTGCCTGGACTTGACCATTCTCCTAATTTTCTCAGGGTCCCCTAAAGATGCTGTTACTCAAAGACAACAGGAAGTAATGTTAAGAATACAACACCCACATTCCCAAATGGTGGAGTGAATGGCTTTTGGTCAGTATGTGGGTTATGAATGTTTACCATCATTTAAGGGAGTTGGTTACAGGGTGTGATTGGTCATGGTCAGCGAGGAGACTAAGCAAGTTAAGTTATATTCAAGGATCTCTTTCTAAAAAGACAAAAGGGGGTATAGTAATGATAGGGTAAAGGGCAAATTGTTAAATCTACTTAACTAACAAGCAACTTTTAATTTCAGATATTTTACATTGGTGTGGATTTTTGTATATTGATACAAATTTAAGGTTATTTTGTTATACTGTATATATGTTTCTACTCTTGTTTAAGATATTTTATAAGATGATATAAATTTAAGGTTATTAAATTTATTAAATACCATATGTTTATATTTCTTGTTTAAGATATTGTACCTATGCAACCCATTTAAAATATAATGATCTAGTCCTTGAAAGCTATTAAAAATAATAAATATAGATTAGTAGCTAGTCATTTATATCAATCAAACTTAGAGTCATATTAGGTATATTTTCCAAGTCAATCAGAGACACGTTTTAAATAGATAGATGGTCTTAAACACTCCAGAAACCTACAAAATACGGCATTTTAATGTTTTAATAACATAAAGCTTTTCATGACAATGAGATACATCTGCCCTAGAAGCACCAATTTGCTCCAAGAGAAGATGATGGAATCAAAGAACCTCTGTATGCAGCGCTTACTTCCATTGTGGCAAAGTGAGCCACTGGGCCAGAAAGTACCCTTGCCTCGATTGCTGACAGCATGCTGTTTAAACTGAACAAGCAGGACACAAAAGAAGGCAAACTGCCAGATATTCCCAAGACAGGGTGGGAGAGTCCTTGAAAATTCCTACTTCACAGGAAAGTCTGTTGTATATTCTAAGCCTGCAGGCCAAAGATGTATGCTCCAACGTTACAGAGAAAACTTGAGTTACTGTCCCAGCGGCCAGCTAGTTATTATTTTTCATAGTTTTAAAAGTTGCTTCTCTTTACTTCCTGCTTACTCAGGTATTATTGTATCCTTTCCCAGTCTTTGATGGGGTTAACAACTAGATAGTTATAGCTACAGTTTTTCTTAGTCATGATAGAAAGTAAATTAAGGTACAAAACTTTGAACTCATCAAGATTGGATAAATAATAGAGTATCCTCTCTGAATTTGCCAAATTCAAATGGACTGAATATTGTGAATGTAATTCTTGCTTGATAGTTTTTCTTATTATATATAGTTTCATTTGTTTTCTTAAAGACTTAACCTCTGAGTCATGTCTTCAACCCCCCATTTGTTAAAGTTAATATGCTTTCTATTTAAAGTTAATATATTTCTTTTCTTTCAATTCTTGTTGTTTCTATTATATATAGTTTTATTGTGTTAGAGTTAAAACTCTTCCTTTTTATTTAGACAAAATGGGGGAAATGTTGAGAGAGATCTGTTTGTGTTGATTGTTCCAAAACCATCAGTGAAATCCAGCCTCAGTTTGGAAGCAGAGCTAATATTCAGATGGCCTTGGGTGAACCAAAGTGTCTCCTGCAGGACTCATAAGGAGACAGAAGGATGAACAGAGAAGGAAGATGAGAGGCTGGGGGGCAGGGGGGGGGGCAGGTTTCAGTCTTTGTAATCCAGGAAGTGGTGAGGAGCAAATGGTATCTTGATCATCCTGTGGATATCTCGGGTTTATTCTCTAATATTTATCCCTAAGTTTTACTTTTTCATAAAATGATAAAAGCAATCTTAATATCAAATACTTTCTCCCTAACAATAGGGATGATAAGTGGTGAGAGAGCTCAGGAAATCACCCTGAAGCATGACAGTAGTTACCATGGTATGCCACCCCACATGTGCCCATTTGACATGAGTGTTTGGGAGAAGCAGCTCTAAAAACAAGGGCAGAAGTCTCCCTGCTGTGAGAGACGTCTACAGGCTATGGCATAGAAGAAGTCTGCATAGGTGAAGGTTCTTCATTACTGTACCGGGAGGCATGGAGAGCTATTCAGCAGAAGCGTGTTAATAAATCCATCCAGCAAACTTCGTTCTGTCTGCCCTCCTTTCCTAATTATTTCCCCAAACCAGCCTTTCTCCACACCCTTCTTCCTGCTCCAGCAAACAAAGGTATTCAGCCTTGGTGTTTATACAATCCTATCTCCTTGACATTTACTGAATGGTTTTACTCTTAAGACTTCCTTGAGTGTCTTTTCATGCGTGCAAGAAGGATATCGTTAATAAGCTTGTTTGGTTTTCTCTGTTGGTTGTTGATCTGTCTTTTGTAATAAGGAATCCCATCCTAAGAACCATGGATGATAGACAAAAATTCTTATATCCTCCTCTACAAGAGGCAAGCCATGGTTTGAATACAGGTTCTTTTTTGGTTTGGTTTGGTTTGTGAAGCCCTGGATGCCCTGTAACTTGATCTGTAGAACAGGCTTTCCTTGAACTCACAGAGATCCACCTACCTTGGTCCCCTGAGTACTGGGATTAAAAGCATGTGCCGCTACCTCCCAGGTGAATACAGGTTCTTATGCATTAGTCTGTCCAATTTCCAATCTAGCCAAATCCTCTTCCACATTACCCTGGCCACAAAGAAAGAGAGAGAGAGAGAGAGAGAGAGAGAGAGAGAGAGAGAGAGAGAGAGAGAAGAAAGAAAAAAGAAAGAAAAAATACATTCTCAAAGATCTAAACATACAAAATTAAGAAATTCACTGTTTCTCAAAATAATTTCCAGTGCTAAATACCTTTAAATATTTAGAAAGTTCCTCATATTTAATTGAAATCTGCCTTTGTGTACCTTTCTAGTCATTATTTCTGGGTTTCAGCTCAGAAATGTTATGCCTTAAGCCTAATGTGTTTCTATAGCAGCATGACTCAAATATTTGAAGACAATTATTTTGACTACTTTCAAACAGAGATCCAAATTATAATTAGTATTTTAGAAATGGACTGTAGTTAGCATATATACTGAAGCTTGATTTGGGCCCTCCAAATATTTTTTTCTGATCACACTGTCATAGATACATCCTTCATTTTCATAATGTCAGAAGAAGATTTTTGGTTTGGGATTTTGTGTTATTATCATTGAAGGGAGGAAGGGAGAGAAGGAAGCTAGAGAGAAAATCTATGTGGTATATGTGCTCAGGTGGTTGTATTAGTTAGCTTTCCGTCACTATGATAAAACACCACGGTCAATGAAGGACACAAGCAGGTCCCACACTGGCAAACATGGTGCCAACTGGTCTTGGCTTTTACCCTTCTCCCCCTGCTGAACCATTAGATTATGTCCCTAAAGCTAAACCCTGAGCTCTCTTCTGTTATTTGGCTACTGTCTCATTCCTGGGACTGGTTGCCAAGGTTCAACTTTCAGAACACCATAGTTCAGCAATCAAAATTCATTATTTTGACTGTCCTAATTAAAATACCTAATCAGTACTTACCAACACATCCTGGTTCATTCTAACCCCCTTTCCCTCCTAAAACTGATACTTGCAAAGCTATTTGCTGCTGTTTCTGCCCAGTTTCAGATTCAGCCATGTTGTCTCTTTGTGTTTGGTCTGTGCTTGGAAATTGGGATTTGGGTGTGGTCTGTGCCTCATCCAAGGTCCAGAAGGAGGACTCTGCAGTACTCAGGTCCCTTCAGTTAAAGCTTATGGAAAAAGGGTTGGGGGTTACATTCCCAGGAGGATAATAGTCCATCTTTTTTTTTTTTTTAGGGGGGATGTATTGCTTTAAAGATATATGTATTTGCATTTTAGGTATATGAGTGTTTTCCCTGCAAGTATGTATGTATGTGTACCACATGTATGTTTGGAGCCCACAGAAGTCAGAAAAGAGTGTCGGATCCCCTGGTGCTGGAGTTATGGATTGTTTTGTGAGATACCTACCATGTGGTCCTCTTCAAGAGCAGAAAGTGGTCTTCACTGCTGAGCCATCTCACCAGCCCTGTAAGTGTGCCATTATGAGGACAGTGTGTCATAGTCGGCAGGCAGCAGGAAACTGGGAGACCACATCGTTAACAGCAAACACAAAGCAGAGTGAGGCTCCAAATTCTGTATGCATACCATTAGTGAAGTACTTTCTCCAGTAAGGTCCCCATCTCCTCAAACAGCACCACCAACGGGGGACTAAGGATTCAAATACCTGAGACTATAGGAGACATTTCTCATTTAAACCACCACAAATGTTAGGAGTGAGTGAGTGTTTGTGTGTGTGTGTGTGTGTGTGTGTGTGTGTGTGTGTGTACACTGCTTTTAATGTTTTGCAATTTTTTAGAAGACAGGGATAAATAGATATGAAAATTAACTTAATCCAGCCATCTCACATTGAATGCATGTGTTAAGAAACTCTGACATGGCCAGAACTTGAAATCACAGAAGTTTTAAGAAACTGCAAGAGAACCTCACAAGATCCGGTCTATTAACGTTTCCTTGTGGAAGGGAGGAAGAAGCTCATTAGACAGATCAGGAGCCTCTCCCAAGGAACATAGGAGTTAATGATGGTTGAGGCAATGATTTGTTTCTTTGGTAGCATAGTCACCTATAAGTTGCCCGTGCCCCTAAAGGTAACCCTTTACCCAACTTTTCTGTTGCTATAATAAAACACTGGCCAAAAGCAACTTTAGAAAGAAAAGAGTTTATTTCATTTTATGGGTTGCAACTCAGTCCTTGAGGGAAGCCAAGCCAAGCTACCTCTGTCCTATACAGCACATATCTGCCTTTTCTACACTATGAATATGCTAATAAAAAGATGATTGACTGACAACTGAGCAGGAAGAGATTGAGCAAGAGAGCCAGACTAGAAGAATTCTGAGAAAAGGAAGGGTGGAGGCAGAGAGTAGCCAGCAAACACTGAGAAAAATTACCAAGCCATATGGCTAAACATAGATAAAAATTATGGGTTAATTTAAGTGTAAGAGTTAGCTTATAACAAGCCTGAGCTATCAGCTGAGCATTTGTAATTCATATTCAGCCTCTGAATCAGTTATTTGGGACTGGGCAGTTGGAAAAGAAAATATCTGTTTATACCTACCTGCCTAAGAATGGTACTACCTAAAGGTAGTACTGTCCACTGTGGCTGCTCCTTCTTGAAACTATTAGCAATCAAGAAAATACCTTCATAGATGTCACAGATCAATATGCTGTAGGCAATTCCTCAGCTGGGTTTCTCTTACCCCAGGTGCATCAGAGTCACCAGTTAATTTTAAAGAACTCCAGTCAAACTTGTTGGGTGGAATCTCTTTCTTTGCTTTACTATTCGTATCATACCTAGAGTAAATAAATGTTACTTTTGTCTCCCCAGGACAAGTACCATGATATCTGACGCCCATATAGGGACCAACTAAATGAAAGCTGAGTTTGTCAGGAACATCATCTATGCTGTAATGACCATCCTTCCCCATGGAGTATGGATTGTCATGGCCTCTTGCTGCAGTAACAGTCACACTACCCCTGATATGGACAAAAAGATGTACAGCTAAAGCTGAAGGAATTCTGTAAGAGGACTTCCAGAATGGCTGGCATAGAGTAGCAAGCCTCCCTGTAAATGGGGTCTACCGTGAGAGTATAAGACACCCCTTTCCCAAATCCCTGGAAGTGGTGTGTGCAGAATGAGATCATAGACTTCCTGTGGTATCAGTTCATGACCCTTGTGCTAGAGATGAGGCATGGAGGTAAAGAGGAGCTCTCTGCCCAGAACAACAAAATGACAGAAAAATCTGTCCACATAGAGAAGAATTACAACAAAAAGATAAGGCATCAGATTCGACTGGAGCAGGGAATCACAAAAGAGTTCACATAGGTCTGTGCTGAATAAATGACAGCTTGGCCCATGAGACTAGAGAAATGGGGTGGATAGGACCCAAAACTGAGGACTATAACCACCCTGAGCTCCCGATGGACTAGCTCATAGTGACCATAGCAATATTTGGTTGGTGAAAGATAAGGTTCTCCATTAGTATCAGGAGCCGGAGGACAATTGCAGGATGACAGGAATAAGTGAGGGAATTGGGTACGAGACACAGTGTGTGATGCTCAAGACTGTGTTTACAGAAAGTCCAAAAAGATGAGAGTTCCTTAGGAGCCTCAAACCTGCTGTGGAGGTAGATGGCTCTGCTGAGGCCCATGGTGGGATATGATTCTTACAAAGTAGTAGAGTTCGTCAGAATTATTTAGACCAGAATGCAAATTGGACCCATGATACTAAAGCAATAAAGAGCAGACGGGCAGAAGAAAAAAACAGACAAAGGAACCTTTCTGGGTCACTCAAAAGCAAATGTGGCCAAGATTTGTGTTGAGCTGGAATTCCTGGGGAGAAAAAAGAGACAGAAAGCCAAAATTAATGCTTGTATCATAAAGGCTTTTAGTCCCGAACAGTGGTTTATAGGAGGATAAATGAAAAAAGATGGCACAGATAAAAAGATTAAGCTGCATCAGGACTAGAGAATTATCACCCAGTGTAGTTGTGTACAATATAATCCTGCTTTCTGTGGGCCTGAGCTGTTCTAAGCAGCTGGAGGCTGCCTCACAAGTCTGTTTGGGGTAGGGAGATATATGATAGTATCATGTAGGTATCTCCAGATGGAAAGGTGGGACGGCTCATGGAGAATGCCTATGGGTGGTGGAAGGCTAGCTAAAGTAGGACCCCTTCCATCCATGCAACTATACTCATCATTGATCTTTCAGTTGATTCAAGCAATGAGATCATCCCTTGTGCTATTGGGTCCTGTTTACTCTAAAATTGGGGAGGGGTCTCTTGTAGCCCATACTTGCCTCAGGAATACTATGTGTTGGAAGATGACCATGACCTTTTGCCTTCCCAAGTGCTTAGATTACAGTTGTACTCTACCACATCCAGTTCAGGTTTATGTGATTCTGGGTGGTGGATCTAGGGCCAGGAAAAGAGTGTAGACTTGATAGCAACATGGAGCTACACCAGTCCATGTTCTTCAGTATACTTTTAGCTGATGGCTTCTTTTGTTTTGGTTTTTTTCTTTGTTTTGTTTGTTTGTTTATTTTGGTTTGGGTTTTTTGTTTTGTTTTGTTTTGTTTTTGAGACAGGGTCCTAGTTCAAGATGTCCTGAAACTCAGTCTATAGCCAAGGCTGGCCTCCAACCTACAGAGATCCACCTGCCTCTCCCTCCTGAATACTGGGATCAAAGGTCTGTGCCACTATGCCTTGCTGACTCTGATTACTGCTGAGGTCAATTGTCACTTGCTTTGGATGGACAGCTGTGTGTGGGCCTTGAGGGATTCTGCTAAACATCTGGGGAATGATGGAATTACAAAGACGATACATTGATAGCATCTAAGTAAGGAGTGAAGACAGAAAGTCAGTTCAGATGGGGATCAGGGGCCCAGCACAGCTGTCAAATTCTTGGAAGTCTTCTATAGGGTAAGGTGCATATGACTCTCTGTAGGTGGAGTTTTACTTACAAGGCACCAGTCCAAGATTAATATTTATTAGAATATAAATCAACACTCATGATATTAGTAACAGCTTATAGTGGCACCTGAACAGGGACTGGAGTATCCGAGCGATGGACGAGCGATGGACGGACAATGGATTCTGATCTGGTCTCTCCAACAACCAGGAACCAGGAAGAGAGATCCTGGTGTCCCAGCAGCCCCTTATCAATGGGGTTGGCCACACACCCTCCAGGTTGGCCACACACCCTCCAGGAGCCCGGGACCCTGGATAAGCGTCTTCGGACCTTATCAGCTGACACCTGAATCCCACTACATCTCCCCCTTTTGTCTAACTAAGAAGGTTCTAAACTAAGACTATGTACAATAGGAATTATTATGAGGTAGTAACCTTAAATACCTATTCTTCAACCCCTTCAAGACCTGAGAAGGAAGATGTATCACTTGAAAGTCAGAAGTACATGGAATTAGTGGCTTCCAAAATTTGGGGGAGGACAGCAACACAGCTACCTGGACAATCACCTCTGGTTTTGTGCACCACTGGAGCATCTATCATATTGGCTGCTACAGGCCTATGGTATATGACAGATCTTTTCACAAGCAGGGCAATTTTGGAGGGACTGTCTTATCCTGTTCAGGCAGGTTTTGTCAGTCTCCATCCATCAAATTGTTCATCCAGCTTGGACATCATGTGTGTACTGTCAGCAATCAAGGCAAGGGCAGTTCCTTACCCAACCGGCTATTCTTTGCCAAAAGGACAAACTCCAAAGGAGTATCCTCGATGCTCAACACCATCTCGGGAAAGGAACAGTGACACCAGGAGTCGCCGTGTCTCTCATGGCCAAATTTCAAATGTTAAATGCCATATTCTCTGGGTCTATGAAATGGTTGAAGATTCCTGTGTATCTATGACATTCTAACCTTTATCTAAGATGACTGGGACATCTGGATTACCTTAAGTAATGTTGACTGCAATTTTTATTGTCTTAAGGAATAAACCCTGTACTAAAAATTATAATACCTATATAAGGGGTGTACAATCCCTGAACAATGACTTTTAGTATGACTATCAAACATTAGCCAGGGGTATATTACCATGTAAAGTGGCCACAGCATTTTATACATGTATATACATATATATCATCTAAACAGAGGTATATAAAACATCTTGTGCATATGTCATAACTAGTGCAATCATACATTATATCTAGTATAGTTAAATGAAGGTAGTAATTGCATAGTGTACATGACAATGATGTGCAAATATTTTAAACAGAGATAGAAGCATATATAAAATATAACAATTACAGATTCAATTTTACATATTAGTTACAGATTCAGATTTATATTGAAGTACAAGTTGCTTTGGTTATATAAAGCAATTTCAGATTGAACTTTGTACCAATGTACAAATTATTACATTAAACATATAAAATGATTTCACATTTGTATCAATATACAAATACCTATGCCAGTGCAAATTGTCTTTAACTTAGCCCATACATTCAGCTAGAATGGTGTATAGGTAGGTAGAACAATCTACCTTTATCTATCCTATCTATCCCCTTTCTCTTCTTCAAAAGAGATCTTTGATGCAATATTATAGTTCTGTCCTCCACCCAATTTTAACTTATAACTATTCTAACAGAATAATAATTACCCACAACCCTCAGAACACAAAACTTATTGGGAAAGGGGGTGTAGTCTTTCATAATGTTGCTTCCTGCTGACTTAAGGGCAATGGCATCTCTTTGGGATCCTGTAAAAGCTAAAACAATGATTAGATCTTAATGGACTGACTATATACATCTATAACCATTCTCAGAATAGTGGTTAACTCCATCTGGAATTCTAATTAGAAGTGTGATCTGAAGGTTAATCATAGAGAGCTATCTTGCAGCCGTTTTTGAATAGTCTATTTTCTGAAAACAATCATTGATTGGTGTGCACCAGGTTCTTGATTTTTCTATTTTTGCCTCTGTCTGTCTGTCTACCTGTCTGTCTCTTTCTCTCTCTCTCTCTCATACTCTCCCTTTTCTTCTTGTCTCACTAGTAGGAGTTGTTGCGGTGGGGGCCCCATCTCGGTTCCAGATTCTTTGTAGATAGCTGATAGGAGGAAATGTTATTTACAATGGGAAACTTAAGCATTGTTGATACTCAAAAAAGATATTCATATCTTCTATGACTTCAGGAGATTGTATGCAGACAGGATGTTTGAAAGGTACAGATACAGAGAGAAGCAAGGTTTAAGATGAAGTAATATTGGTCCCTAAACATTCTGTCTTCTGTCTCACACCAGGTAGCTTTTCTGATACGAGACAGAATACTTCACATTTTCTTTACCAATATGCTTGGGTTTAGAGAGGGAGAAAGCCACTTGCTCCCAATCCAAATCCAGCCCTATCAGGACCACCATTTTTTTTTTTTTTTTTAGGTGTAGATGCAAGTTGCAAAGTAGTAAGAATTGAGAAATTGCCCAGTAGTGCATATGTGTATCAGTTGGTCTCATAATCCATCATTTACATTCCTTCATCATCGATCTCTCCTTGATTGCAGATGAATAATTATTCAATGTCCAGTCAATGTCTTAAAAATAGTTGTATCCATTTTCCTGTAAAGACAAAATTGAGACCCTGCCCCAGGTTTGTTAATGTGTTTTCCTTACCATGTATCCATTTGTCATATCAGGGATGAGCAATCACTTCTCCTCAGGAAGGGATTCCTTTTCAAAGCAGACTTTTATTAGTTTTGTCAGTACCCATATCTTTTCTGTCCCTGTTGAAACAAAAGTGAAACCCTTACCCCATCAAAGCACATATCCCAGATTCCACTCTGAAGTCAACACATCTTTGAAGTAGATGGGTTGATTTATCTCAGAGGATTTCTCTATTACCCAATGTCTCTCAGCAGCTGATGTTCCCTTTTCATCAACGTTAAGAAAATTTAAAGTCAATAAGGTACTGTGCAACCTCTCCCTGGGTTTTCTCATTTCTTTCTTCTGTTTATAAAGCACCTCTTTCAACGTGTGGTGAGATCTCTCCACAACTGCCTGTCCTGTAGGATTGTGTGGTATCCCTGTAATATGCTTTATATTATAGTATCCAAAAATTAGCTTCATTTTTCAGGAAACGTAAGCTGGAGCATTGTCAGTCTTAATCTGAGTGGGAATTCCCAGTATGGCCATGGCTTCCAAAAGGTGAGTAAGTACAGCATCCGCATTTTCAGAACTCAGGGCAGTCGCACATTGCATTCCAGAGTAAGTATCAATAGTATGATGTACATATTTCATCTTTCCAAATTCTGGGAAGTGAAACACATCCATTTGCCAGATCTCATTTCTCTGTGTACCCTTAGGATTACTTCCAGCAGAAAGTAAAGATGGTTGGTTATAGAAAGAGCAAGTGTTATACTTCCTTACTATTTTGTTTGCTTCATTCCAAGTGATGGAAAAACTATTCTTTAGTCCTTTGCTGTTAACATGATGTTTCTCATGAAATTCTATGGCCTCTAGCACGTTTCCTATCAGCAACTGATCTATTTCATCATTACCCTGTGCTAGAGGGCCTGGGAGACCCGTGTGCGCCCTGATATGTGTTATGTACATAGGATGTAACCTATTTCTGATGATATCTTGTAGTTGTATGAACAGTAAGGTCAGGTCTGTATCATCAGGAATGAAGTCAGCAGTTTCAATATGTAAAACAACTCTTTCTGCATATTGAGAGTAAGTAATTACATTGAGAGGCTTTGTGAAATCCAACAACACCATAATAATTGCATATAGTTCTGACTGCTGAACAGAGTTATAAGGGCTCTGAGCCACCTTAATTAAGTCTTCAGACTTGTAGTGAGCCTTTCCTAAATTGTTCACATCAGTATAAAAGGTGGGGGCTCCAGAAATGGGTTTATCCTGTACCACATGAGGAAAGATCCAATTAGTTTGTTTTATGAATTGAATTCTCTTGTTTCGAGGATATTTATTATTAACCTATCCTAAAAAGTCACTACAAGCCTTTTGCCAAGGTTCACTGTCTGCCCATAATCGTTCAATTTCTTCATTAGTCAAAGGCATAACAATTTCTGCAGGGTTCTTTCCAGTCAATTGGCAAAGTCTTAATTTACCTTTAAAAAATCAGATCAGAAATTTTTTTGATATATGTCTTCATCTTCTTGCTTGGCCTATGTGGCAGAAATATTCATTCTAATATAATGCTTTCTCTTTGCATTAAGATTCCTGTTGGAGATTGTCTAGAGGGTAAAATAACAAGTAAGCAATCCAGGTCTGGATCCACATGATCCACATGTGCTTCTTGAAGTTTCTTTTACACCAACTCTAATTCTTTCTCAGCCTCATCAGATAATTCTCTTGGACTATTTAAATCCTTGTCGCCGTCCAAAGTCTTGAACAAATTAACTAGCTCATAGTTTTTTATACCAATCATGGGCTGTATATGAGCAATATCTCCTAGTATCTTTTGAAAATTGTTGAGTCTTCAATTTATCTCTACTTAATTTTACTTTTTGTGGCCTAATTTTTTGTAAACCTACTTTATATCCTAAATAATTGATAGAATCTCCCCTCTGTACTTTTTCTGGAGCAATTTGTAGTCCCCAATCAGGCAACATTTTCTTTAGTTCTTCAAACAATGTTTCTAATGTCTTTGGGTTTGGGTCTGCCAACAAAATATCATCCATATAATGGTAAATGATAGATTGTGGGAAGCGCTTGTGCAGTATTTCTAGTGGTTGTTGTACAAAATATTGGCATAAGGTGGGACTATTCAACATTCCTTGGGAAAGGACTCTCCATTGGTACCTCTTAGCTGGCCCTGAATTATTAAGAGTAGGCACTGTGAAAGCAAATTTCTCTTTGTCCTGTTCCTGTAAAGGTATGGAAAAAAAAAAAAAAACAATCCTTCAAATCAATAACTGCAATAGGCCATCCCTTAGGTAGCAGAGAAGGCAGGGGAATACTAGATTGTAAGGAGCCCATAGGTTGAATCACCTTATTAATTGTTCTTAAATCCGTCACCATCCTCCATTTTCCAGATTTTTTCTTGACAACAAAAACAGGAGAATTCCATGGACTGGTTGATTCTTCGATATGCTGAGCCTGTAACTGCTTCTGTACCAACTGTTCCAAAGCCTGAAGTTTTTCTCTCATCAAAGGCCATTGTTGAACCTAAATAGGCTTTTCTGTTAACCATTTCAAAGGCAATGCTGTGAGTGTCCTTTTAGGTTCTGTGGTTATTGGGCAATTCTTTTGTACAACCTGAATGGCTGGTGAATTTTCTCCATAGTACCTTAAAGCATCATTTTTGGAAACATAATTGAGTCTCTGGTTGATATCAGAACTGGGAGGGATTTTAATCTGGGTATTCCATTGCATTAGAAGGTCATGACCCCACAGATTCACTGCTATGTCAGCCATATATGGCTTTAACCGTCCTTTCTGACCTTCTGGTCCTATGCATTCAAGCCATCTCACACTTTGTTTCACCTGAGATATTGTTCCAATACCCAGAAATTGGATATCTACTGCCCGTAAAGGCCATCTTGAATGCCATGATTATGGGGTTATGATCGAAACATCAGCCCTCATGTCGACTAAACCCTGGATATAAATATTATCTATCCATATTCTCAATTTTCATTTATTGAAGTCTGCCAAAATATACGTTTCGTGATTCTTTTTGGAATTTCTGAATTTTCTTTTGAATTTATGTTATTATCTAATACTGTATGATCTTCTAGATCCGGTTTTGGATGCTCTATTCGTCCTGAGAATGCTGGTCTTCTACTATGACCGGATATGATCTCACTGTCCTCGAGTTTGGAGTCTGATTTTTGGGGGCTTCCCGGGGGAAGCCCCGAAAGGCATTTCCCGATGGTAGAGGGTTGCCTTCTTTATCCCTGGTAGATCTACATTCATTGGTCCAATGCTGTCCCTTGCCACACCTTCTGCATAATCCAGAAGGCAATGGCCTTCTGTTCGAATTAAACCTAGATCGGGCATTATTTCAAAGAGTACCTTGTGTACAATTCTGTCTTATATGGCCTTGTTTACCACAGTTGAAACAAGTGATACCTTGGTTCCTCACCCTAACATTAGCAATGGCTTGGCCTACCCAATTCTCCTTGTTGCAATGGAGAGATTCAACATTGATTGCATATTGAATCCATTCTTCTATAGGTGCGGCTCTGATCTTTAAAGGCATAAGCATTCTTCTACATTCCAGATTAGCATGATCAAAGGCCAGAGAAAGTATTAATTGCTTCCTAACTTCTGGATCTGATATTGCTCTATGAACAGCCATGGTAAGCCTCTGTAGAAAGTCGGTATAAGGCTCTTTTAAGTCTTGTTTGACCTTAGTATAATGCTTGATTTTTTTGACCTGGGTCCAAAATCTTTTCCCAAGCATTCAGTACAGCAGTATGGCATAGCAATAAAGTACGCTCGTCATAAGTAGTTTGAGTCCTCACATCAGCAAACATGCCTTTACCAAGGATTTGGTCCTGAGAAGCAAAGAAACCCCTAATTTTTCCTTGTTGTTCCAAGGTCTTGGCCTCCTCTCTAAACCAACTTCTCCACTGTAAATTCTGACTTTGGTCCAAGACAGCAGCCGTTAGATGCATCCAATCAATTGGTAGAATCCGGTATTTTGTTGACCATGAATTTAGAAGCTGCTAAGTTGAGTGTATACCGTGCATTGATATTGCCTCTTTAAAATCCTTGATGTCTCTCATATGTACTGGCTCATAGCTATACTCTACATATTCTGAGGATCCCCCAGGTGCTATCTTTGTCTGAATAGGAGCTGGGAACAATAGTGGTGGGGAAGGGGGTAGCCCTGTCATGTTTACCACCTTAGGTAGAGTATCTCCAGTACCATAATATCCCATTGGGGGTTGACCTGAACTGTTCTGAGCATAAGATGCATCACTACCCTTTTCCAGTATTGCAATACGGTCCTTTCATTCTTGTATTTTGGACACTACAGGTTCCCATTCCTGGATTTTGGATACTACCAGTTTCCACTCTTGAAGTTTAGATACTATTGATTTTTCTAGATCTTGAGTGTCCTGATGAAGCAGTCCTTCCAAAGACCTCACCGAGTCAGCAATTTTTCGATCCCCATCATTAACATAATTAATGATTTTCTTGTTCTCGTCATTAATGTAGTCAACAAGTTTCTTGTTTTCATCATTTACATAGAGCCCATATTTTTCTTGCACAGTGTTATCCATGTCTAAAGAGGAAGCCTTATCTGAAAGCTTGTTGTAACCAATTTCCAGAGTATCCATCCTTTTTGCCATTTTAGTGTTTGACAGTTCCACGTCATATACCTTGGACAGTAACTGTCGATTTACATTTTGCACCTGTTTAACCTCATCTGCCACCATAGCGTTCGATAGTTCCATAATACATAATCTGGACAGTAATTGTTGGTTTCCATTTGACAACTCTGTCATCATCCTCTTATTTTGAAACACAAAATAGAGAAACAAGCCAAAAAATAGTAGGACTGGGGTATTGAATCCTTCATGATACACATTTAAAAATTTGTCAACCACCATGTCAAAATATGACCTAAAGTCTTCAAAAGAATAATTGTCAGCCATTGCGTCAATTCAGGTGTAATTATGCCGTTTAGTCCACAGGTGTCACAGTAGCAGTCAATGCCCTGCCCACTGTATGGCAGATGCAGAGACTCTCAGCAGCAGGAAGCTTTACAGACCCTACGGGGTTTTGACGGGCCCCAGCAGGCAGAATACAATCCTTGGAAAAAGCAAATTCTTACAAATTAAGACAGGATATTAGAAACGAAATAGAAGGGTTTTTGTTTCCTTTGTTCGCTTGCACGAGTAATTTACAGTTGCCAGGGTCACAATCAGCGACCAAGTGAGCTGGCTGGGGGGAGGGGTTTGCGCACTTTAAACTCCGCTACTCGGGCTAGATGGGCGGAGCTGCCATAAAGGCAGGCAGTGGCAGGCCAAGTGGACGATGGACCACTCCTGAGTGCTGCACTGGCAGGCCAGGCGGAAGTGTGCTGTTCACGTGGGTCTGCGGGCTGAAAACCTGAGCAATGCGGCAGGCTGAAAGTAGAGCCAGGGGCTGTGGCAGGCCCAGCTAGTTGAAAACTGTGCCTGGACACTGAGCCAAAAACCCACACCTGCGCACTGGACCAGCAGGCTGGAAACCCCGCCCGGCTAGCGAGAGGGAACTTTAAGCCCAAGTGAACAGTCTGTATGTCCCCTGCCCTCTTACAGTTTTCAAAACACAAAGGGATCCCGTATACCTGAGGGCACAGGGCTGAGGACATTGGGTGCCAGATGTAGGCAAAGTTTTACTTACAAGGCACCCGTCCAAGATTAATATTTATTAGAATATAAATCAACACTCATGATATTAGTAACAGTTTATAGTGGCACCTGAACAGGGACTGGAGTATCTGAGCAATGGATGAGTGATGGATGGACAATGGATTCCTAGCCGGTCTCTCCAACAGCCAGGATCCAGGAAGCGAGGTCCTGGTGTCCCAGCAGCCCCTTATCAATGGGGTTGGCCACACACCCTCCAGGTTGGCCACACACCCTCCAGGAGCCCGGGACCCTGGATAAGCGTCTTCGGACCTTATCAGCTGACACCTGAATCCCACTACAACTCTCAGCAAAGTAAATGAGAAAAAAATTCCACAATTATCTATGTCAATAAACACTGACACAATGTTTAAAGAATTTGATTGAAGGTACTCTGTATGAGTGGAGAAAATCCTTACAGAAGCCATATACTTCCAGTGCTCTGGATGGGCAATACTTCCCTTCTGAATTGTTGGCCAGAAAGGTCCCTGACAATCTGAAAATAATACAGGCTATTTCCACTGCTGCTTATTGCCTGCTTGAACTTATGAGTCTATTGCAGGAGACACCACATACTTTGATTTCAGAATAAGGAGAAATCAAGCCTTCACTGAGATGGAAACTTCCTCACTGTTGGCTAGTTTTTGTACTCCTAGAAGGCATTATATAGATGATTGAACAAGAATGTTTGTTAATTGTGTGTAGACTTTGTGTGCTACGCTATCATCAAACCAGACAAAATGTGGCTTCTCATGAAATAGTGCCATGGCTGTTATAGATAAAACTAAGTACTTTCTGACTGGATTTAAAGCCTGCTCAACAGGAAGAACTCCATGTCTAGTAACATAAGCCTAGTAAAATACTCAGGGTCGGGGAGGTCATAGATCCTAGTAAGGAAGCTACTGATGTTTCATTTAGGTAAATGGATATGATATGCCTACCAATCAAAATATTTATCAGTCTGGGCCAAGGAAGCTTCTTTTCACAGTGTGATGGTTACTGCAGAGATTCACAACTACTCGAAGTGCTGAGAATAAGTGACTATTGAATTCTCAGACCTAAGCAGGATACCCATACAACCCTCTATAAGACTCTGGGAACATTACAGGAGGGATTGAACAGAATGTAAGAGCTGGAAGAGGGGTGGAGTATTGTTGAAATTTGACATGGCATCTTGAGATAGGAGCCACCATAAATGGCTACGTGAGACCCTCACAAGATTGGACCCATTAACAATCCCTCAAGCAGGGATGGAACTTATTGCTAGACAAGTCACAAGAGGCCCACCAGGTGACTCACAAGCTGTCTGTGAAGCAACAATGGACACATGAAGTTGTGTCTCCAAAAATTTACTGGTTATTAAGACTGCTCTGGGAAAGAACAAGTTTCTTCACTGGTAAAGCCACAAGTAATTTGCCTGTGCTGCTATAGATAATCCCAGTTAAACTCACTGGCTCACCAACTAAGACTTTGGGGAACAATTTCTTTGGTCTGTCCCTGGTGCCCTATCTGGAATGCATAGGCCTCCATTCATGTCTTCCTAGGAAAAATTAACACAACGCACAGAACTATCACATTGAAACCAATAAATATGTACAATGCCCAATGTCAATTAAACATATTTTGGGGACCAACGAGATGGCTCAGTGGGCAAAAGTGCATAAAAGCCCTTGTTGTACAGACCTGACAAGCCTGAATTTGTCAAACAGATCATGTCAAACATGAGCACGTTCCCAGATCAGGCACATAGTGGAGGGGAAGAACCAACTCCTGAAGATTGTCTTCCAACTGCCACATAAATATTACAGAATGCACATGCCTACTCACATGCACAGACACACAATAATAATAAACATCTTTTTAATTTCATTTGTTAGGGGTCTGGGAAGATGCTCAACTATTTAGAGTGTTGGCTGATTTTGCAGAAGACTCGAGTTTGATTCCCAGCACCCACATAGTAACAACCATCTGTAACTCCAGTTCCAGGGAAGAATCTGAGGCCTTCTTCTGATGTCTGTGGGCACCAGGCATACAGTGGTACACATACATACAGGCAGACAAACATCCATATATACAATAAAAATATATCCTTATGTGTGTATTTTTTTATTGTAAGCTGGGCATAATGACCCAAACCTTTCATTCCAGCATTTGGGAGGTGGAGGCAGAAGCAGGTGGATCTCTTTGAGTCCAAATTCAACTTGGTCTACATAGAGAATTCCAGATCTGCCAGGAATACACAGTGAGACCCCATCTCAAAAATAATAATAACAAAAATAAATTAAGAAAAAAACAATTAAGCTAGACCTAGTGATTCAGGTCTGTGGGGAAAAAATGGAAAAGAAAAAGAAATATTGTACCAAAGTAACAGTATAATTATTATGTAACTGGAAAAAGTTTTTCAATATCTGAACACTTAAGCAATTATTTTGCTAAGGTAGTGCATCAACCCCAATCCTCCCCACCCCTGGAGCTACCCATTCCTGGATGTGTGGCACAGGCACTATGGCAAATAGCCGTGATGCTTTCTGTGTTAACCTGTCCTTTGTCCATCAAATTTTCCAAGTCCCAGGCCTAAGATGGATACTGTGGGAATGATCATCCTTTTTAAATCACACAGTATGTGTCAGGGATGGGACAGGATAGGCAAGAAAGAGGTGGCCATAGCCTGCAATGGGCATAAAGGAAGGCATTCATAAAAAGAGCCTGCCCTCATTAGTCCCCATCCCCTCTCTAACACAACCATACCCCCACACCCTTACATACAGGGTTGAATTACATACTGGCCTGTATTTCTCCACCGGGATGATGGCCTCAAGATGAGATGAACGTATGAAAATGGTACTGTGAAGCTGAATGAATGCAATGAACTGGTCCCTTGGTTAGTGCAAAACCAATCAGTACAACTGGGAGATAAAAGATGGAAGAATGGCCACTGTCTACAGCAAGTAAGGAATGTACTGGAAATAATTCTCAAGTAAGAAAGCAAAAGCCTTACGTTGGGGAAAATTATACATATTCATATAACAAAAGAGGAAGCCACATTTTTTTTTTATCAATTTCATTTCAAGGGCATACATTTTGTGCTAAATGTACTGGCTGGAAAGGTTGCTACTGAGTAGAATTATAATGAGCAAAGTTTATTCTGGGGCACCTGAAAGCAAGTCAGATTCCTCACTGACTTGGACTGCTTCCTTGCATGTTTATATTACAGTTTGAATCTGAAATGTTGTCCACAGGCTCCTGTTTTGAATACATGTTCCCCATCTAGTGATGAGGTCCTAGGCCATAGGAGGGTAGAAGAGATGTGTAGAGGCCTTTAGAGGTGTCGCCTACAGGCAGAAATGCGTCACTAGGTGGTACAGCCTACAGGCAGAAGTGCAGCCTACAGATGTTAAGGGTGTCACTGGGTGTTCTTTACTACTACTGTGATGAAATACTTTGACAAAAGCAACTTGAAAAAACTGTTTACTCTGTCTCACCGATTAAAGGCACAGTACATCATGGTGAAGAAGTAAAGGCAGCAGGAGCTTGAAGCAGTTGCTCATGTCTTATAGAACAGAGTAATGAATGCATCCTGCTCTGCTTAGCTTCCCTTGTCCCTTTTCACTGTCTAGGATTCCAGTCAAGTGAATGGTGCCACCTACAGCAAAGCTGCAACATGTCCCACAGTCCCAAAGCCACTTAGCCCCAAACAATCACACAAAGGCTTATATTAATTACAAACTGTTTGGCCTATGACTCAAGCTTGTTACTTGCTAGCTCTTTCAACTTAACCCATTTTCATTAATCTGTGTGTTGCCACATAACCTGTGACTTCCCTGTGTTTCTTTACATCTTGCTTCCTTGAGCAGCAGCTCACAGAGTCTCTGTCTGACTTAACCTTCCTTCCCCTTTATCCATGCTTGGCTTTCCCGCCTGCTTCTCAGATGCCTTGACATAAGCCAAAACAGTCCTTTTATTAACCAATGGCATTCACAGCATACAGAAGGATTTCTCACATCAGCCACCCACAGTGGGAGAATCTGAGGATCTTCCCAACAAGATAATTCCTCTTAGGCATACCCAAAGGCCTGTCTCACAGGTGGTTCTGAATTCTGTCAAGTTAGCAATCGACACTATCCAACACCCTAGAGCTCGGCCTCTGGAGGCTATATGGCCCTGGTTCCTAGTCTGCTGTGATATGAACAATATCTTCCACATGCTCACATGAACATGATTGGTTAGAGCTGCCCCACCAAGCCTTCCTGCCGTGATGGACTAAAGCCTTCAAAACCATGACCCTGAAGTTGCTTCCACCAGGTATTGTGGTCACACCTTAATTAAGACAATGTGTTAATAAGGATTGTCCTTAACAATTGACCAGCCTATAGGTTATCAGCGTTCTTTGTGGTGAATATCTTAAGGCAGTCCTAGGGTTGGGAGATGAGAGGTTAATTTTTCTCTAAATCAAAGAATAGGCTTGCCTTCCTTGAAAAAGCCTCAAACGGGGTTCATATGCATTTCCAAATGAGCAAGGGTCCACCCATCTCTAACCTGAAAACTCTCCAATATTCATATTTCTCTTGGGATTTGCCGGGTGTTATGGCAAACACCTTTAATCCCAAAGCTCGGTATGCAGAAACAGTAAGATTCTGTGAATTTGAGGCCAGCCTGAGCTACATAGTCAGTTCTAGGCCAGCCTGGGCTACATAGTTAGTTCCAGGATTTCCAGGTATACATAACGAGATGCCTGTAATAAAACAAAAACAGAAGATTCTACTTGAAGAAAGCATGATCAGGATCTGGAGAGATCGTTCAGTGGTTAAAAGCACTGGCTGCTCTTCCAGAGGACGGGATTTGATTCCCTGAACCCACGAGCCAACCCACAATCCTCTGCAACTCCAGTTCCAGAGGACCTGATACTTTCTTATGGCCTCCATAGGCGCCTGGTACATACGTGGTATATATACATGCATATAGGAAAACTACTCACATACATAAAATAAGATTTTTTAAAAATAAACTGAAAGTTTTGGGGGGGGCGGGTGTTGTTTTAATGTGTATGGGTGTTTTCCCTGCATTTGCCATGCAATTCCCAGATGGGCCAGAAGAGGGCATCAGATTCCTCTGGAACTAAAGCTATAAATGGTTATGAGCCCCAGTGTGAGTTCTCAGGATCGACCCTGGAGCCAGCTCTCCAGCTCCAAAAGCTACGTTTAAATAAGAAATACATGAGTGGAAGGATGGGCAGCCAAACAGAACAGGAAAGTTAACTAATATACACAGCCCTCCTCTTCCAGCCGTCTGCAGAGCGAGCTACAACAACGCCTTTGGGTCAGAGGCAGCCTGTGCACGCCATCTCTTTCAGAGGCTGTGGCCACACTTGCCCCTGGCATCTGAAGCATTTCTGATCTGCAGGAGAGATGAGTGACACCGGACCCCAAGGGAACAACTAGAATGTCCTTTGAAGGAAACCAGGTGCTTTCCAGATGAACTCCCCAGCAAACTGCCGCATGCCTGCCACAGCTGGGGGTGGGTGAACAATCCTGCTCTTTATTAAGCCTCGAGACCTTGCATTTAACTGAAGGAGCATTTTGCTGCATTCCAGTAGGAAGATAAAACGACTAAGGAGCAGGAGCCCGGTCCCACCCTCTGGTCTTTTGGGAACGACAGAGAGAAGCTCCGCCCTGACTCTCTCTGACTCTCTCTCTCTCTCTCTCTCTCTCTCTCTCTCTCTCTCTCTCTCTCTCTCTCTCTCTCTCTCTCTCTCTCTCTCTCTCTCCCTCTCCCTCTCCCCCCCACGCTGGGAACTCCTCCCTCGACTCCTCCCTCTCGGTCCTGAGTGAGGCCTTTGGGTTCCTACTAGACCCGGTCCTGTTTACCCGGTGAATTTCCATTAGGAAGGAGGAGAGAAGTAAACACGCATTTAATAAAGTTGGAAGCAGTTCCCTGGGCTTGGCCTGTTCCCAGTAAACTGCAGAAAGGCCCTGACCCTCCTGATCCCCAGTAGCAAGCCCAGGCCTGCTTCCTGGCCCACAGCTGGCTCTGCATCTCCGCTGGGCTCTGAGCCTACCAGCCAGGCAGTCTTCTCTTTATTCTTGGAAGCGGCCAGCCTCTGTCGAATCAAAATGAACCTTGAAAGCTAATTTTGAGGCTGAACTGCTTTACCTAAGGCTTTCCTTCTCTGTAAAAGCATCGTATTGAAGTTGTACACAGTGGCTTATGCCTGTGGTCCTAGCACTTGGAAGACCATGAGTTCTGAGGGCAGCCTGGGTAACACAGCAAGACCCTGTCTTCTATATATATATGACACATATATACAATATATTTACAAATATATATACTTAGAGCAAAGTAAAATATTCTATCAATTTCTCATGGTTTTGTGGCCAAAGTACTTTTTCAGTAATGTTTTGGGGTTTTGGTTTTTTGGGGGTTTGGGGTTTTTTTTTTAATTTTTGTTCTCTCTCTGTCTCTCTCTGTCTCTCTCTGTCTTTGTCTCTCTCTGTCTCTCTCTGTCTCTCTCTGTCTCTCTCTCTCTCTCTCTCTCTCTCTCTCTCTCTCCCCTCCCTCACTTCCTCCTGATCTCTCCTGCTTCTGCCTAGCTCTCCCTTTCTCCCTCCCACATCATCCTCATCCCCTGTCCCAGCAGAGTGAAAATAACAGGCCCTCCCTCCAGCTGAACAGGTTAGCATCCTACTTCCCCAGGCCAGCAGGTCTGAATGGTGCCGGTGCAAATTTAGAATGAGGGATGGATTCGAGTTACGATCCCCAGAGCCTGTGTTGGACCAGGCAGCCTGCATGTATGTCATTCCAGTCTTGGAAGGTGCAAACGGGGAGTTCTAGCACAAGCTGGTAGTGAGATTAGCCAGATCAGCAAGCTCTGAGTTTGACTGAGAGACCCTGCCTTGGTGAAAAGGGTAGAAGAATTACCAAGGATGAATCCTGACATCAAACGTGGGCTACCGCTTGCATGTGGACAGACATAGTTGTGCTCACCCAAACACATGCCAACAACAAAAACATGTATACGCACATAGTCAGAAGTGTGTCAGTCCTGCCCAGACAAAACTACATACTCACAACGCACACATTCATGAAAATGGGGAAAAAAATTTTTAGATGTTAGATTTCAGGGTTTTTTTAGTTCATTCACAAGACCGACAATAGGTATTTTACACACACACACACACACACACACACACACACACACACACACATCCTGCCAAGCCATACTCAGACAAGTTCCTAAATTTTCTCACCTATATAAAATAGGGGTGGTAATGCTGGTTAGATTACTAGATCCCTGTAAAGAGCTCAGTATGAAGCCTGCCACAAAGGGAAGGCACTCTCCTGCTCCACAGAATGGTATCCTTCCCTCCCTGACAATCCTACAATCACACAGCCCCAGTCTTGCATTTAAAATGTGTTCTGTCATCATTTATTTGCAAACATGTCTGTTTGATTTCAAATAAAAATGCTTTGGGGTTGCATTAAAAACAAAACGCATTCAATGGGGGAAAAAAAGAAAGGCTAGCATTGTTAGTAACTCATTGTTAGTAAACAGCGAAATATTTTTGAAGGCTAGTGCAGACAGCTCAGACGCTGGAGGGTTCAAATAGAGAGATTCTGATTGCAGAAGACAGACTAGCAGGAAGACATTTCTGGGGATTTAATAACTGGAAATGTGAAGCTCTCTTTCCCTCCCACCAGTGCTCAGCACTCTACTTGCTGTAAGCCCAAGGCCCTGTTTCCATCCATTCATGGAATCCTTGTCCAATCCTAATTATTCCCATAATTCATTAATGATACAGCAAGTTAAATATTAAATTATTCATGCAAACAACATAAAGAGAGCCAAATGCAAAAGCTTCCTGTCAGGGATGCTGGCTGTTCAGTCAGCTGTTGAGAAAAGGCAATGAGATTGAGACCAAACCAAGATTCATTGTCCCCATCAATATTACGGCTCCAGAGCCTCCAGAGCTCTGGGAAAGGGAGGCAGCCATCCCGGTGACTGACAGTCACAGCCAGAAGCATATAGTCCCGACCAGAAGAGTCCATCTACATGTTTTTTCTCTTTCCAGAAGCTGTGGGAAAGGCCCAGTAAGAATGAAGCAATCTTTTGCCCTCTTTGCTGGATGCTAGAGAAATAGAATTGGTCCAAATCCGCACCCTCATCCACCCAAGGCCAGAGAGCAAGCTCTGTTGAAGGTCATATCCTATGCAGGGGTCTCTTCACTCTCCAGGGAGAGCTCCTCAGAGTGAGATCTCACAAGCCAAAGGCGGATCCAGGGATGTGGTGAGGGTCCACTCAAGAAAGAGGGTCAGCTCTTCAGTTCAGGGGCTCCTTTCTTCACTGAGGTGTCCTTGCCATCCGATGCCTCAGTGCTGGGCTCTACCTTCAGCTCTCCTCCTTCAGGGTGATCTCTAGGTCTCTGGGACTCCTCCACCACCTCGGTGCCCTTGCTTGAATAGCATCCCATCTCACAGGGACACCGGGGCCTGGCACTCTCAGACCTATTCAAAGCAGCAGGTTCCTGTGACGGTGGAGCCTCGGAAGTTAGAGTCAAGTAACCCTTCCTCAGAATACTGTTACAAAGAGAACTGGCATGGTTTCCATGGCCACAAGGAGACACCCCCTGGCCTCCACTGTGAGGTAGGCGGGACTTGGAGCCCTGCCCTTGGAGCTAACCTGGTTAATTCAGGCTCTATAACCACTCCTTTTCCTTTATCTTTAATTTCCTGACAGATCACCCAGCACCTCTACCACCACCTAGTTACGGGTAAACACCAGCCTACCCTTTCACAGACAAAGAAAGCAGTTACTATGCAACAAGCTATGGCCTCCCTTCTTGTCCCAGGGGCACATCCATTCATTCCTGGACCTCACACAAGCCCCTGCCTGGAGGCCAGTGAAACTCTCCTGGAATGCCTGCTCCATGGACTCGCAGGGTTACCCAACATGTAAGGGCTAAAGACACTGGGTGGGTCTGTGTGCCAAGTGTAGTTCACATTCCTTACCTGGTTTACAACCCGACATGTAGTTTCTATTATCCAATTATTCAAGTATCATTTAACAGATGGAAACACAGAAGCAATGGAATATTCCATCTGAGGTTGTTAGTACTAACTACAAACTAACCGACCTGGAAATTAAACTCATGTCATCTGACTTATTGTTTATATTAATACAAAGCCTCCATATGCAGGCTGGGCTAACCAGAAACTCAGAGTTCTTCCTGCTCAGCTTCCCCAGTGAGCACCACCACAGAACATGGCTGCCTCTCTTCATCACTTCAAGATTTATATATATATATATATATATATATATATATATATATATATATATATATATATATATATACTTATATTAAAGTGGCTATCACCCTATCAGGCCATGTGTCACAGGTGTCTGGCTGACTAAGCTATTATTGAGTAGTTTGTTGGCTTGCTTGCTTCCTTTTGTTTCGTGGTTCTGAGAGTGGACTCCTCATCCTCTTGGGTGACTAGTTAAGCTAACACTGAGTAACAACCCCAGCTGGTCATGACACTTTTAATCTGACATGCACAGTTGCACTTTTAATCTAGGCTGCTCATGCAGCATTATTAATTAAATGTGAAATGTCCTAAATTGGCTCATGTGTTTAGGTACCTGTTTCCAGTGATGAATGGGATGTTGTGGAACCCTTGGGGTACAAGGCGTACCTGGAAGACATGGGCTACTAAGGGCAGGCCATATGGTTGGAGCCAGCCACACTTCCATTTCTTGATCCACACGAGATATAAGAGCCTTCCACCATTTATTTCTTCCTTCACAAACTCCATGACTTCCCCACTTCAAAGCACTAAAACTAAGGCAATATAATTCCTTCTGTCTGTTGCTTCTGACAAGTATTTTATCTCAGGAGTAAGAAGAGTAGCTGGCATCGATGAGTAGAGGTTTTCAAAGCTATGGATGAGCTTGCATACAGGCATTTCCTGAGGGAAGCCAGGATTGTGTCAGTTCAGGATTCTCATGCTCTACAATCTCCAGTTCATTTATTTTCTATTCACCTCACTTTCCCCTCCTAACAGTAACAAGGGCATCATAATTCTTCTATGACTTTTAAATTTTTAGATTTTTGTTTGTTTGGGGTGTTTGGTTGGTTGTGTCTGTTTTTGGAAGCGGGGTTTCTCTGCGTAGCCCTGACCATCCTGGGACTCACTCTGTAGACCAGGCTGGCCTCAAAGACTAGACTCTGTGTGCTGGAATTAAAGGCGTGCACCACCACCTTCTAGCTACTTTTGCTTATTTTTATTTCATCTACATGAGTGGCTAGCCTACATGTATATATACCACCTGCAGCCTGGACCTGGAGCTATGGGTGGTTGTGAGCCGCAGTGAGGGTACTGAGAACTGAACTCACATCCTTTGAGGAGCAACACTTTGCCACTCGGACACTCCTCCAGTCTTAGGGCTTCATAGTTCCGACCCAGCTCCTAGGATGCTGAAAAGAACCTCAGGTTCTTTCAGAGAAGCCTAATATCTGTTGGGATTCTTTGTTGAGTCCCTGTACAGCCATCAAGGATGATTTCAGCTGCAGTGTATTACAGAAGGCAGGTATACGCTCCCCTTAGAGAGCCTACAGAAATCTTCCTCAGACTCCTCACAACCCTACAGTCCTTTGAGAAAGCTGTTCATCTTCTGCAGTCCAAGTCAAGTCCACAGTGGGCAGGTCAGCGACTTCCCATTTGAGGTCGTGAGCTTGAGCATCCAGCAGTTCATGACTTGCTGCCTCCAAAGCCTGTGATCTCCCTCCCCATCCGGGTTCCTCTGCCCTTCTGCTTCTGCCAGTCAGTTCTTTTCCCATCTCTGAGCCTATAATTCACTGATCTAAAAGAATACAGCAAAGCTCCCCTGTCAGTCACCTTGCTTTGAGTCAGCTTCTTGGCAGCTTGAAAGAGAAAAGACATTGTGATACCCTCTGTTTACATATGGTGCATGCATATATATATATATGTGCATATATATACATACATATGTGTGTATATATATATATATATATATATATATACATATATGCCAAAATAGACTTCAAGAGTCACAGTAGATAAAGAGACTTCTGTTAAGGTAAACCCTCATTTAAAAATTAGGATTCCAGGCCAATAAACCTCTCCAGATTAACTATACTGATTAGAGGTGATCCCAATGGACAGGCAGCACAGACCCTGGGAGGGCAAAAAAACCCACTCAGAGAGAGCTTTGTGTGTATAGATGCTTGGCGGGGAGGAATAGACAGAGAGGCCTTGGCCAAGTAAACAGGATAAGAAATCATGGCTTCTTATGTAGCTCAGTGGTACCACGCTCTCTGTCCAGTGTACATAAGACTCTGGGTTTATCAACAATGAAGAGATAGAAGAAACAGAAAAAGAAGATGGTTTCTGGAGTAGTGGGGGTTAACAGTCAGGAAAGGCTAGGTACATAAATGGGGTGCGGTCCTGGTGGTTGGGCGTGATGGCTTTTAAAGCAAGGTTTCCACATAAACAGTCTCTTTGTAGGCTTCATCCACAGCACTTGTTAACTGATTAACTCCCCTTATCTCTTCCCCCTCCTGCCTTTGTAATAAATTTAAGAAATCTCAGAATGTCGTTTATCATATCAATACCTTCAACACAGAGAGAGAGAAAGAGAGAGATTAGAAAATTTACCCCAATTTATTCCAATATCATATTGGGATAAAGTTGTGGATGTACCAATCCTATACTGCTAGTAATCCAAAGAGCTAAGGCATTTGGGAAATTGTTGGGCAGTTGCTTATAAACACACACTTACCACAAGGTATTTATCTGTATTGCTGGCTGTCCATCACAAAATGCTGTGGAGAGAAGCTTATATAACATACGTTGACCTTCTTACAGCTCTGGAAGGTGAAGGGTACAGTTGCATTGCCAGAACCTCCGGTTTATGATGAGAATTGTTTCCTACATTTACAAACACCTCCTCTCCATCCTCGTGTGCTGTCTGTCCTCCAATACTCCCATGTCCTCTGAGAGAGGCAGGACATCTTCTCTAAGTGCGGTTCTGGCTGTCTTGGAACTCACTATGTGGATCAGGCTCATCTCAAAGTTGTGAGCTTCCTCCTGCCTCTGCCCCTCTGCCCCTCTGTCCCTCTGCCCCTCTGCCCTCTGCCCCTCTGCCCCTCTGCCTCTCTGTCCCTCTGCCCCTTTGCCCCTCTGTCCCTTTGTCCCTCTGCCTCTCTGTCCCTCTGCCCCTCTGTTCCTCTGCCCTCTGCCTCTCTGACCCCTGCCCCTCTGCCCCTCTGTTACTCTGCTCCTCTGTTACTCTGCCCTCTGCCCCAGTTCAGAAGGGCTGAACTTCTGCCTCCTCTGCCTCCTCTTTCTCTGCCCAGCTATCTCACTTCCTCATTCAACTTTCCCAGTGCTAGGATTAAAGGTGTATAGGTCACTACTTCCTGATCTTCATGGCTAAATGTGTGGCTTGGCTCTATCCTCTGATTTTCAGGCAAACTTTATTAAATATACAATATATCATCACACATTGCATTTTTAAATGAGCTGCCTAAGCACAATATCATAAACAAGACTAAAAATATATGTATACAAATAACAAAAATAACTTTAAATTCATATCAATATGCCCAAATCAATCTAGTGCAAAATATCTGATATTAATAACTATTTTATCCTATATTTTTATATCCCCTAAATGATAACAAACATCCATAATCCACACAATAACCAACAAACATCCCACCACTGGGAATGTCGGCAAAGTATTCTCTAGACTGTTCCCTGTTATCTGTGGGTGAAGAAATCTTTAGGGGTCCCTGAGAAAATTGAGATAATGGCCAAGTCCCGGGAAGACCAGTGGTAACCTTTGTTGATATATATCACCTGTCAAGAGTCAGGATTTCCCCTGATCAGATCTGAACCGTATTAACCATGAAAGGATCCACAGCCATTTGTTTCCTATAAAAACAAAAGCATAGCTGTAGTGATATTTTGTGTATCCTCTAGGAAATAAAGCTTGCCTGGAGATCAGAGGGCAGAACCAGCTGCAGAGTTAGCCATAGAGATCAGGCAGTGGTGGCACACACCTTCAATCCTAGCACTCAGGAAGCAGAGGCAGAGATCCATCTGAATCTTTGTGAGTTCAAGGCTACCCTGGACTAGACAGATGGATCCAGAAACAGAGCCAGGCAGTGGTGAAACATGCCTTTAATTCCAGCACTAGGAAGGTCGAAACAGGAAGTGATATGGCTGGGCAGAGAAAGGAATATAAGGCAGGAGGAGATAGGAGTTAGCCCCTTTTCCCTTGGCTGAGGACTCAGAGGCATTTAGTCTGAGGATTCATGAAGGCAGCATCTTCCCTTTTTACGAGATGAGAAGTGGCTGTGGCTTCTCTCTGATCTTTCAGCTTTACTCCAGCAGCTGACTCCATGATTTTATTATAAGACCAATTAGGATTCATGCAACACATAGCCTCTTCTCCAATGTGACATATTTTTTAACTTCTTATTTGAAATTAAGATATCCTGGCCAGACAGTGATGGCAAGTGTCTTTAATCCCAGCACTCGGGAGGCAGAAGCAGTCAGATCTCTGCGTTCAAGGCCAGTCTGGTCTACAAAGCAGATGCCAGATCGACCAGACCTGTTACACAGAGAAACCCTGTCTCAAAACAAAACAAAAAACACACAAAAGAACAAAAGAATGACACTGTAGTGTAAAGGAGCCAACCAAAGAAACCTACCCTGGCCCTGAAACCAGAGCCAGTGAAAGAAACACACTCAAGCCCCGAAACCAGAACCAAAGAAGCGCACCCTGACCCTAAATCCAGAACTAAAGAAACACACTTTGGCCCTAGAATCAAGAGCCAGTGAAAGAAATACACTCAGGCCTTGAAACTAGAAGAAGTCTAAAAAGGGCCAGTGAAAGAAACACAGTTTGGGCTTGCAGCCAGAGCCAAATATGCTGGTATCCAACTGAACAAGAAATCAACCAATCCCCTGAGCCCAGAGTCAGTGAAAGAAACACATTCTGGCCCTGAAACTAGAACCAAAGGGCTCAAAAGGTCCACTGATGGAAACACACTTCGACTCTGAAACCAGAGCCAACTCTGCTGCGGACCAATGAAACCAACCAATCCCTGAGCAGAAAATCTTCTCCTTGGAAAAAAACGTTACCCCTAAAAAGCCCTATATAAATTGTTTGTTCTCCTTCTCTGGCAGAGGCAGCCACCCTCCTGGATCCTTCCTTCCCAAACAAATCTCTTTCTTAAACAAGTCTTCAGTAGAGGCTAGTGAGATGGTTCAGAGGACCCAGGTTCAATTCCCAGCACCCACATAGTAATTCATAACTGTAACTCCAGTTCTAGGGCATCTGACACCTTCATACAGACGCATATGCAAGCAAAACACCAGTGAACATAAAATAAGAATAAATAAATCACTAAAAAATTTAAAAAAAAAAACTCTCGGGTGAATATCGTTTTTCACGGGCATGGAGCTGGGACGTTTTCTTAGGGCAGCTGAGCAGATAAAGTAACAACTTCTCTGAGCCAGAGAAGATTGCTACATTTCTGCAGGCATTTCCCCTTTAGCAGAATGAGGTCGAAGTAACATCTTGGATCAGAGCTGGGAAGAAATGGATATCTCTGCTAGGATATTTCCTTAGGAGAGTAGTGTGAGATAACGTTCTTGTACACTGTAAGGATTTGTCACTGGTATTAGTTTAATAAAATGCTGATTGTAGTAGTCAGTAGTTAGGCATGACGTACAGGCGGGGTGACCAAACTAGGAGAATTCTGGGAAGAGGTAAGACAGAGAAATAGATGCCAGGCAGATACAAATGAAGCAAGATGAGAATGCTGGACTGAACAAAGGTACTAAGCTAAACATGGATAAGAATTATGGATTAACGTACGTGTAAGGGCTAGATAGAAATATGATTGGGCTACTGGCCCAGAAGTTACTATAATATTAAGCTCCCGGGTCAATTATTTGGTAAGAGGTTGCTGGGTATTTGAGAGTTTCTGGATGGGACAGAAACTCCAACTACAGAGCAGAGCAGAAGAAAAGGATCCTTCTTCTAGGAAACTCCCTTAATGGGGACAGAGCAGAGCCCAACTATAACAGCTCTCTGGCTCTCTCTCTTTCTCTCTCTCTCCCTCTTTCCCTCTCTTTTTCCTTCCTTCCCTCCCTCCCTCCCTCCCCAGAGGAGCAGGATTGCTATACCCTGCAGAGAAACCATCACTCACATACCCCAACTTCAGGTAAATCCTGACTTGCCAATAAGTCAGGATATTTTTCCCTCCAGAGCTGTAACACTTGCAGATATTCCTGAAGAATCTAGGTTGGTTCAGTTAGCAGCCTGTTCACAATCCCATGTCTGTCCCATGTTCTTTTTTTAAAGATTTATTTTGTTATTATATACCTTATTTATTATTAATTTATATATATATATGCATTATGCTTTGCATGCATGCATGTCTGCAGGCCAGAAAAGGGCATGAGATCTCATTAGAGATGGTCATGAGCCACCCCATGTGGTTTCTGGGAACAGAACTCAGGACCTTTGGAAGAGCAGCCAGTGCTTTTAACCTGTGAGCCACCTCTCTTGTGCTCTCTTTCCTTTAAGTCTGCCCACGTTATTAAACACATTATGACCTATTTAGAGGGTTTTTTTTTCTTTCCACTTGAACCTTATTTACTGTGTATCTATCTATTTTGACCACATGAGCCTTTAAACTGCTAGGCGCAGCCAGGACCTCTGCTGCAGCTTTGGCCTGGCTCCACGTAAGTCTTGAGAGCTAAGCCTAAAGCTAGAGGGCTGCTCAGAGGTGCCTTTGACTAGGAATTGCGTCCAACCACCCAGCTCTAGGAAGTGGGTGCCCAGACTATGGCAGGCATCTTCACTTAGTTGTTTTGTTTTGTTTTTTGTTCTTTTTTGGGGGGGGGGGTTGTTCCTATTAAGTGTAAAAAAAGGCTATTTAAGTGCCCTGCTATACAGCAGAATTTATTCAAGGAACCATATCCTTTCCTTTCTTCCTTCCTTCCTTCTCTTCCCTTCCCTCCCCCCTCTCTCCCTGTCTCACTCCCTCTCTCTCTGTCTCTCTATTTCTTTACAGCTTTCTCAAGCCTTAAGTGAATATTCTAGCCCTATTTTGGTACATCTAAGTGTAGCTGGTATTTTACTCTTTGGGGCCCACCACCCAGCTCCCAAATACATACAATGAGTCTTATTCTTATTTACGAATGCCCAACCTTAGCTTGATGGTTTCTAGCCAGATTTTCTAGTTTAAATGATCCCATTTCTAACTACCTTTTGCCTCTGGGCATTTTACTTTTCTTTATTTTGTATATCTTTCTTTCCTTCTTACTCTGTGACTGGCTGTGTGGCTGTGTGGCTGGGTGGCTGTGTGTCTGGGTGGCTGTGTGGCCGAGTGGCTGTGTGGCTGAGTGGCTGTGTGGCCGTGTGGCCGTGTGGCCGAGTGGCCGTGTGGCCGGGTGGCTGTGTGTCTGAGTAGCTGTGTGGCTGTGTGTCTGGGTGGCTGTGTGGCTGTGTGGCTGTGTGGCTGTGTGGCTGTGTGGCTGTGTGTCTGGGTGACTGTGTGGCTGGGTGGCTGTGTGGCTGAGTGGCTGAGTGGCTGAGTGGCTGTGTGTCTGGGTGGCTATGTGGCTGTGTGGCCGGGTGGCCGTGTGTCTGGGTGGCTGAGTGGCTGTGTGGCTGTGTGGCTGTGTGGCTGTGTGGCTGGGTGGCTGTGTGGCTGGGTGGCTGGGTGGCTGTGTGGCTGGGTGGCTGGGTGGCAGGGTGGCTGTGTGGCTGGGTGGCTGTGTGGCTGGGTGGCTGGGTGGCTGGGTGGCTGTGTGGCTGAGTGGCTGTGTGGCTGGGTGGCTGGGTGGCTGGGTGGCTGAGTGGCTGTCCCTGGCATCCTCATGTCTTTCTCTTTTTCTCAATCCTTGCTCCCTTCTCAAGCCTAGATTGTGTTTTTTACCTTCTATTTATTCTCTCTGTCTGCTAGCCCTGGCTATCTTTTCTTCTGCCTCACTATTGGCCATTCAGATCTTTAGTAGACCTATGAGGTATTTTAGATAGGCAAAGTAACACAGCTTTACAGAGTTAAACAAATGCAACATAAAAGAATACAGTACATCTTTGCATCATTAGACAAATATTCCACAGCATAAACAAATGTAACACATCTTAAACTAATATTCCACAACAATGGTGTCTCAGCAATAGAAAGTGCAACTAAGTAATCAGTAACAGTAACAGTAACAGGGACAGGAGCATTGCTGTGACAGACTGAACCAGGCAGACATGGTGCTGGAGGAGGAGCTGAGAGTCCTCAATATCTTGCAGGTAATAGGAAGTGAACCGAGGGTCACATTGAGCCTGATCAAAGGAGACTTCAAAGCCCACCCCTAAAGTCACACACTTCCTCCAGGAAGGCTGTACCTACTGCAACAAAGTCACACCTCCTCATAGTACCACCCCCTATGTGCTTATGGAAGCCAATTACACCCAATATATATATTGAATTCATATATTCATATGAATGTAATTTTTATTACATTCTTTTATAGGAAAACAGGCAACTCCCATTAAACTCTATTTACCAAAGTGAAAAGAACAATGCTTTTATTTAGGAGAAACACGCTGTCTTTCCTAACTGTAATAGAAACAGGCGACTTCTATTACAATTCTGTGTACCAATGTGAATAGAAAAGTGAATTCGCTTCCAAATATATGAAAATCCCTGGAGATGCAGCTCGGTGGTTGTTCTCTTGCCTATTGCATGTGAGGCCTTGAGTCCAACCTCCAAGTTCTGGTTCATTTTCATCAGCAGCATCACCGGGTCTGTAATCCCATCATGTCTGTAAGAGTGTGTCCCGACAGGATTAATGGAGAAAAGACCCACCCTGGGCGTGCAATCATACAAGCAGAGATCCCAGACTGAACACAGAGGGAGAAAGAGAAAAGCCAGCATCATTGTTCATCGCTCTCTGCTTCCCGACTGCGGACACAGTGTGAAGAGCTACCATGCCTTCTCTGTCATGGTGGAAAAGGGAACAAAGTCAGAACAAAACAAGGGACGGAACAGAAGTGCAGAGAAAATGGCTACTCACTTATCTGGCATAGTGGCTGTCAGCAATGAACATGTTTTACAGAAAGGACAAATAGCCAGACTTCCACCTTTGTTACCTGCTTCTGGAAACAGACCCGACCATAGGAAAGGAATATCTCCCTTCATCTCAGTCTTGGGGTCCTCTAAGACCGACAGAAACTTAAGCCCACCAATGATGTGATCATTTGAAATGATGCTGAAAGGCCCCTAATTCCAGGAACCTTGGTGCTATTGCTCAGCTACAGAGACAACACTACAGAGCCCGTCAACAGAATAAACTTCCCCATCCTCTGTTCCATTTCTGGTGTGAAGCAGGGCAGCATCCCTTCATCAGTTTTCTGTGACAAAAGTATTTTAAGCAGCAAGACAAGTTCACCTGCGCTTAAACTTCTGCCATATATGTTTTGTCAATACCAACAAGAAAAGTAACTAACTCACCCCAGAACAACAGAAAAGGAAGGGGGAGAGAGAAGGGACCCAGCCTAGAGCACAGCAAAAAAACAGCTCAGTCAGTAGGGGCTGGAGACAAGGCTTAGCAGTTCAGCACTGATTCCTCTCCCAGAAGACCAGGGTTCAATTCCCAGCACCAGCATGGCAGCTCACAACTGTCTCTAATTCCAAGATGATACCCACATTCAGGCAAAACACTGATGCACATAAAATAAAGATAAATAAATTATATTTTTAAAAAAAACTCAGTTTTCTCATAAGGAGAATATGCTAATAATAACTGTTTCCTGGGTCTTTAGAGATTAATTGATAAGGCAATGTCTGTGACAGCCTGCTGTTGGACCTTGTAACAAATGAAAGGAAGGGCATTTTTAAAGGGGGTATAGCTTATGATATGGCTCAGCCAAACCTGATGACCTGAGTTTGGATCCTGAGACCCACAGAGTAAGAGATCTTCCATAAGTTTTCCTCCGATTTCTACATACATACCATGATGTGCATGTATGCACACACACACACACAAACACACACACACACACACACACACACACACACACACACACACGATAAACAAATGTGACGATAACAAATGTTAAACATGAAAGTATTAGCAGGTACAGCCTTTGTATTAGTTACTTGTCCAATTTCTGTGACTAAAACCATTTGAGGAAGGGTTTATTTTGACTCACAAATTAAGGATGAAATCCATCATGTCAGGGAATGCATGACGGCAGGAAGGTGAAGCAGATGGTCACATTACATCCACAATCCAGGAGAGAGATGAACCCTGGGGCTCAGCTCATATTCTCCTTTCCATTCACTCCAGCCCCCCAGCCCACGTGATGGTGCTGCCTGCGGTTAGGATGGGTCTTCCCTCTTTAACCCAATCTAGGCAGTCAGACACTCAAAGCTTGTCTCCTTTGTCATTCTAGGTCCTGTCAAGTTAAGTATTAAGTATCACAACTCCAGACCAGAAGGTGTCCACTCATGTTCCAGCCACTTATAAATATACTGTGACTCCAAAAGTCAAATTATCATCCAGCACATTGGGCCTCTCTCACAAGGGCCAAGGTCTCTTCGGCATCCCTGCCTTCTCTAGACTTCCTTCTTCCGGATTCTTCTGTCACCCTGCCTGTGTCCAAAGGGCCTCTATTTCTACATGTATCCCTTTTGGACAATAGAGGGTTTCCCTGTGTATCATAAGTTTACAAGATGAATGCATTGTTTCTTACATAAAAACTAGATAATATCTTAGAACATAATGAACTTATTTTTTAAAGGAAAAAAAAAAGGTAACACAATTATCTATAGGAAATGCTGAGCAAAACAAGAAACAGAATGAAAAGGCCTGGTCCCTCAATCAGGCGCTGCTGTGCACACCAGGAGCTGATCTGTGCAGGTGCTCTGGAGTCAAGCCTGAGGAGCCAGCTGTTTCAACATTACAAAGCCTAGTTTTTTCATTGCTAATATTAGAGAAGTAGGTATTGCCTATTGTGGAGGATTATTGTGAGTGCTAAATTAAATCCAAAGTCCTCAGTGTCCAGTGTATTATAAAGATATTGGGACTGGAGAGGTGGCTCTGCAGTTAGGAGCACTCACTGCTCTTCCACGGAGGACCCAAGTTTTATTCCAACATCCCAGTGAGATGGCCATAGCCTCCTATAACTAACTCCAGCCCCCAAGGATCAAAAGCCCTCTCTGGCTTCTAAGGCCACCCACACAACTATGTGGGTGGGATATGTTTACACAAACATACACATGTGAGAAAATTTTTCTATGAAAGGTAACAAGCCTAATTGACAAGTGTCCATAATTTCTGAACCCCTTCCTTCCCCCTGCCTCATTAGGCAATCTCATCAGATTGTAGACTAGTGGCCAGTGGAGTGGTTGGCAGTCACTGCCTCCATTAGGAACAAAAGACAGAGGCCATTTTATCTGACTCTGCTCGCTGACAGGGTTCTGATGCAACTATTCTTTTGACAAAAAGAAACTGCTTTGCTGAATTACTCCAGTGACACACATAAGCAAAAATAAATCTTTTTAAAAGTTATTATCACTGTTTGGTGTTTGTGGGATTTTCATTTGGTGGCAAGGTCTCTTATATCTCAAGCTACGTCCTCATCTTCCTGCATACATCTCCCTTACTGCTGGGATTAGTGGCATGAGGCATCATGCCTGGCTCTGTTCTTACTACTGTGGACAGTTTTTTCTACCTATGAACCTGTGCCATCCCTCCAAAGGAACCACCACCTAAGAGGAAACACATTTGTTGATGGATACAGTTTCCAAACCAGCATGGTTAACAGAATAGGAAAAGGCTAGGAGACTTGGGCGGGGGGGGGGGGGGGGGGGGGGGGGGGGGGGGGGGGGGGGGGGGGGAAGAGTCCTGGTTGCTCCAACCTCAGTAGGTCATGCCAGTCATCAGACTCCCTCCCAGAGTGAAATGGTAATCTAATACTTTGCCCAGGCATGTTCTGGGACACAGCAGACAGGAGAGAACTGTTGCCCGGACCAACCGGTGCAGCAAAGTGACTCAGAGGCATTTGAAAGTGAAGGAACTGGAATTTACCTGCCAGCTGATCCTCACAGCCGTCTGTCAGCACTCTGACATGTTCACTACGGCTCTACCCTGCAGTAAGCAAGCTGGGACTGGCCCCCCAATGACACCCCTACCACCTATCCACCCTGCCCCTTGCCCTTCTAGGCACTGCCCATGGGTCTCCCTTTCTGCCTACCTCCACCTTTGATGTTCACTTTGACCAGATTATACCAGTGCAGAGTCCACAGCTGAAGAAGACACACATGCACTAGGTGACTGAGATGATCACAGGGTAGGGTGGCAGGATGCATGGCCTAGACTTTATTCTTTTGAAAATTGCCTCATAGTTCCACAGGTGACACTGTCACCAAATGTCACAGGGATAACTGTCAGGATTAAAGAAAGTTTTCCATATAATTAAACAGCTCCTGTATCTACTGTCTCCCGTTCTGCCTCTGGATCCTGTAAATAGGTATTATTTTATAAGTACTGTAATTGACATTGAAGGACTCAATTGTATCACACTGAGGGGGTGTGCGTGGAGAGTTATTTGCCTAGCATCCTTAAGTCCCTAGAGTTCATTCTCATCTGGAACGGCTCACTAGAGCTGAGAAAGCCCCATTTCCTGTTCCCCAAACCCTGCCCTCTCAGGAAAACAGCCCAAAGTTCCAAAAGTAGAGTCCCACCCAGTTTGTGGAGGAGGCATCATGCCCTGCCCCTACAGCTCACCCACTTATGCTTCTCCAAATCTCACCCCCTCAGAGAGACCTCCCAAAGTGCACGCTCCTTCCCCGAAGCTCAAGACCCTGCCACAGGGTATTTCTCTTCTGCTCCCTTTCCTGAATTTCCCTCAGATTAAACCTGTTCCTTTACCTTTTAATTGGGCTCAATTTGGCTTACTGTGTCAGCAGAGAAAACTACTTACTACCAGGGATACATAAACAAACAAAGCCTATCATAGATATTACATTAAATATAAATTGGAAAAACGCAAAGGTTTTTTTTTTTTTTTTTTTTTTAAATAATGCTTTTATAAACTCTCCACAGCTGGGCATGGTAGTGCACACCTTTAGTCTCAGAACTCATGTTCAAGGCCAGCCTTGTCTTCATGATAAACAAAGACTACACAGTGAGATCCTGTCTCAAAATATGTCTGTGTTGGGTATTTGCTGGAGACTTTCCAACAAAGTATTTTGATCTTATTCACCACCCAGCTCCTCCCAGATCCTACTCATACAACTTCCTGTTGGTTCTCCCTCTCTCTCTCTCCCTCTTTCCTCGCCCTCCCCAGGTTGTGTAGGCTTGCTATTCTTAGCCGAGGAGCCTGCCCTAGAGTATGATTGCTATACCATGGAGTCAACCCATTTAAAGGAAACCGACTTTTCTCCTCCCCGTGGCTATCAAATGCCGGTCGCTGCTAAGCCAGCTGTGGAACCTCATGCTCACCTTCCCACCCCATGTTAGGACTTAGTCGGGTTCGCACTCACTTCACTGCCCGGTACATGCTGTGAGTTCACCTGCGGACCGGAGGCAGGAATTTCTGTGTTGTTCTTAAGCGCAACCCTTGTTTGCTTTAGTGTCTGGCGCTCAGTTAGTATTTATTTAAGGAAGAAATAAATGTGCCATAAGTGCATTAAATAATTCACCATTTAAAAAAATATACTCTTATTTACTGTGTGTGGCAAGGTCCTATACCCGTTGAACCATTTCCGAGGCTGGCCTGGAGCTTATTGTGTAAACCAGGCAGGCAGAGCTCAGAGGTCTGCTTCTGCCTCGGAAAACAACCAACCCCTCACCCCGTAATTCTTTGTTGTTCCTCTTCTAATTCTTCTTCTTCTAAATTCACTATTTTTGTGCCGTTGTTCACCATGTCTTCATTAGGAAAATACTGGAAAACGCTGGGGGGAGGGGGGTGACGGGCCTGAAGATCCCACTCAGCTCTACCAAACGTTATAATAGGACTTTCCTGGACAGTGGAATTCATTTAGTGTCATCTGATCTTAATTATCAGCTAATTGGTTCTCAGCCTGGAGCTGTTCTCCCTCCAACCAGGGAGACATTTAGAAATCTGAAGGGGTGTTTTGGCGTCACAGAGATGAAGGGGGTGGCCGCTGGCATGTAACGCTAAGGAGCCGGGGATGTTACATGACCTCCAGTACCAGCCAATGACATGCTAATGAGGCTCCGAGAGAAACACCACCTGGGTGGCCAACTCCCAGGGTTCTAATTGTGTCTCGCGGACTCCACCCCCATATTGGCACAGACTGGGTGTTTCATACAGGTCAGCCCAGGGTAATGGAAGGATCAAGAAACAAGGTAATGGGGTAGGAGGTGATCGGAAAAGCTGCTGATAGGGACCGGCTTCCCTGGACTAAACCTAGTCCTGGGCACCTTCGGATGCTCCCAGCGCCTTTAAAGGAGAAGCCATGCCACGCTAGGCTGTGCTGAAAGCTGATGGTGAAAAGGAAAAATCCACGTGCTCTACCAGGAAAATCCCAAGGTGGATCCCAGGTCAGAGGCCCAGGCCTGACAACTCCTCCACGCCTCCAGGAAAAAAGTACAGCAAATTCCGTTCCCCACGATCCCCAAGGGGTGAAGGTGGTCGGGCCCAGGCCGGATCTGCGCCCCCGGGCTCCGCCGTGTTGGAAGCCGCCCACGTGGGAAGGCCCAGCTGCATTTCCGCCCTGCACTGCGCTCGCACCTCCCAACCCTGGTCCGCGCTATCGTCCCACGGTCACTAGGTGGCGCCTGCGCTCTAGTGAGCGCCTGTCTGGAGCCGTAGAGGGAGACAGATGGAACCAGAGTCGTAGGGTTCCGGGGACTGGAGGACAGCGCCGGCAGCCAAGGTAGGATTCCTCGGGCGTGTCCCTATAATGTCTGAGGCTGGGGTGGGCTGGCGGCCGCGAGGTTTCGTCTGCGGTCTGCATTGATGACCATCGAGGACAGAGCGGCCACATGTGCTGTTGCTTCAAGAGGACCTGGAGCTCCCCAGTCCCAGAGCTGGGCCTAAGCTGAACAGAGCCCCAGGTCTCTGGCTAGCACCCAGACATCCTCCACGAGCCTGGGCTTCAGGAAGGTATGCCCAGCCCCCACATAGCAAGTCCCCAACTCAGAAAGGAGGTACCGCTGACCTAAGGTGTCTCCAGCCTGAGCTGAGGGGTGAGCAGAGTACCAGAGCTTCTCAAACTTGGGTATGCATTGGCTGTTGGTTAAGGAACAGTAAGGCATGCTGCTGTGGGGGTTCCGTACCCCACCCCCACCCCGAAACCCAGATGTAATTGGTTTGAGTTGGACGTGGGGATCTGAATATTAAGAACTTCCCAGGGGATTTCAGCTTGCAGCCAGATTTGAAGGTCCCACTGACCGTAAGAGTTAGAGCTGAGGGTGTCTGACAAGCCCGGAAGGTTCCTCCTCTTCCCTCTCCTACTCTTGTCTTTTCAGCCAGCAATTACCTCTGCCTTTGGGCTGTCAAACTCAGTGTGACAAGCCAACACCCCACCCCAAAGGGTGGAACTCAGAAGTGCCAGAGAAAAGAAAGGCAATCCTGTACAGTGTGAAAAGGGGCTCCCCGAGTTGGCAGGAGGAAAGAGGAGTTCTTCCCCACCCTAATCCCAGATACATGAAGGAGCTGATCCAGACTGCTCTCATCATTCTGAGAAATGGAGCCAAAGCGGGCCAGAAAGAACCTTTCTGTCTAGTATCTTATGTAACAGTCAAGTATTACCAGCAAGAGTCTGGAGTCACCAGAGCCAGCCCTCCCTTATTTATGACCTTAGATAACTCACTGAGCCACCCTCACCTTCAGTTTCCACGTCTATAAAATGGGTACAGCACTATAAACCTCTTGAAGTTGCTGTGGGAAGTATTAAGACTGAAAGCCTGTGTTTACAAAGGATTCTGCTAGGCAATGCACTTCCTGTGTATTGTCACCCTGAACCCTCACCACAACCCACAGGGTAGCAGGTACCGGACAAAGAAGTACCCATCTGGTAGCTGAAGTATTACCATAGATAGCCCACAAAGTTAGTGGTCAGAGAGGCCAAAGGACTTGCTGAAAGTTATCAGCGAGATCAGAGGCCGACTCGGGGTTAGGAATGTGGCATTGTTGCTGGAGGGCTTGCTAAGCATATGATGAGGTACACACACACCCACAAGCAGCAGATTCCATTATTGTGCCCTGGGCAGACTGACTCTAACACATGGATAAAGGGAAGTTCAGTGCTGAGGAATGTGGGGACAATGTCCTAGACCAGGGGTGGACCATGATGTGTCTCCATATCCCTTATTCCTATGGGCATTAGCAAAACCCTTCCTCCTCAATCTCTCAATGAAGAAAGTATAGTCATTATCCAGCACTTACTGTGTGCCAGGTGGGTTTCTTGACACTGACAGTAAAATGTGGGTAAGATGGGGTGAACCAGCCCTGGGCGAATTCACACCCAACCTTGAAAAAAAGCTAGAAACCCACTGGGTGCACATTATTTTAACAAGCTCGAAGGCTTGCTCAATCAAATTGTGCCCCCCTAAATCAATATCCCTGGTATTTTCATAGTCATATATGAACTTTTCAGAGCATCAAATATATTGTCACTCAACAATCCTGAGCTGAGGTCCAGCAAGGAAGTTCATCTCATTTTAGCTCTCCATCTGCAGTCGCTGGCCTATGATGGCTCTACTTCTGGTTTTCTGGCTTTATTATGGGTATACGAGAGCCACATGCGTTTTGTGCAACGGGAACTTTACTTCGGTGTCAATCTTGGTCTTTCCTTGAACCAGCAGTTTGCAGACGGGTCCTTTCTTGTTATTCAGGGCAGCAGCAATGTGCTGCATCCCTCAGGCAGCCAAGTGATGAGAAGGGGAAGTACCAACAGCCTTCAGAGAGCCCTGTTGATGAGCTAGCATGTTCAACAGGTTGGGTGCATGCAATGTACCTCCAACTTACAGTGTTTTCAGCTTCTGACTGGCATGTGGATATTGAGGTCCATGACATGTAGAGGTTGTTTGTGTACACTAGTACCCATTCCATGGTCTGTTGGGTGCCACAGTTTTGTGTGTGTATTTGTACTTTTTCTTGGTGACTTGGCTGATTTACATGGTCTCTGCTCCTGGTGCTAGAGTGCTGACTGATGTCCCAAAGCATAAGAAGTGAGCTATTTGTTTTGTGAGAGAATTCATGTTGGAATATCTTCTTTCAGACAAGGGATGTTGGCAGAGTCCATTGCTAAGGAAATAACATATTATAAGTAACTTAGCGGTAGAGGCCCTGGGTTCCATCTGCAGCACTACATACACACAGATCTTCAAACGCATAAACATGAAGCAAGGTTGTGTATTGTTCTCTGGTGGAGGTAATGTAAGAGATAAGGTACAAATGTGTAGATAGGAAGCACAGATATGTAAAGGTCTGGAAGCAGCCAAGATCGGGGTAAGTTTAGAGACATTTACTGACCCACGGGGCAGGGTGGTCAGAAGAAGCAGAGCTATGCTGAAATATGCTGGGGGGAGCCTGGGCCAGGTGGCATTGTGTTTGGTGGCCAAATCATATTTCATCTGATTAGTACAGTAATCCTGGCAGGCTGGTCAGGACCGTCTGACAGATAACAAAATCAATGTCCTGTGCCATTAAGAGAATTACTTGCTGAGTATGATGGAACATGCCTCTAATCCCAGCACTCAGGAGGCAGAAGTAGATGGATCTTTGTGAGTTCGAGGCCTATATACTGAATTCCAGAACAGCTGGGACTACACAGAGAGACTCTAATTTATATAAATAAGTGAGTAAATAAATAATAGAAGTACTCATAAATTACATAGCTGGGATGTCTGCAGTTAGGATTTATGGCTGTAATCCTTAGCTTTGGGAAGCAAAGGCAGAAAGATCATAAAAGTTCAAGGATAGTCTGAACTACTTAGGGAGTTCCAGGCAAGTCTGGACTATAGGGTGAGACAGTGTCATTTTTAAAAGGCTATTCTGCAGTTAAGTAGCAACACACACACATAACGCGTGCACACACACACACACCACCTCATCTCCCCAACACACAGTGCCTCACCCCCACCTACCTACAGACTGATTAGCTGGCATCAGTGACTGAATGATGGCAAAGCCTTCAGTAGTGCAATAGCAGGAAACTTTTTTTTTTTTTAAATAAAAGTATTCCTGATATAAAGACATCAATGCCTCAGTGGGAGACTGTGGGATGGCTGCCTCAGACAGGGAACACCTTGGACAGGGATCCACCAACCTTTTCTGTGAAGGTCTTGACTTTGGTGAACCATGTGATGGAGTGTTGAAGTTATCTCAGTCTGCCTCTATCAGTGAAATTAGCCACAGAGGGAGGTTGAAGAAATGAGTCTAGCTGTGTTCAAGGAAAGCTTTACAGTTACTGAATTGAAGGGTTTATATAATTGGGAGTCTGGGCGTGGTGGTTCATACCTATAATCTTTGCACCCAGAAGACCAAACCTGGAGGATCCTGCAAGTTCAAGGCCAACATGGGCTTGTACTCAAAAGCAATAAAAAATTTTTGTGAACAAATTCAGGCTGGGTGGTGGTGATGCATGCCTTTAATCCCAGCACTCAGGAGGCAGAACCAGGTGGATCTCTGTGAGTTCAAGGCCAGCATGGTCTACAGAGTTCCAGAATAGCCAGGGCTGTTGCACAGAAAAACCTTGCATCAAACAAACAAACAAAATAGAGCAAATTCAGGGCCTTTCCTGTGCTAAGCAAGCCCTCTACCACTGAGCTACTAATGTCCCCAAACTTATCTCCACCCCGACTCCACCTCCATCACCAGGTAGAGAGTATCCCTGTGTTATCCAAGCTGGCCCAAGTTTCTAAGGTCACATGATCTTCCTGTCTCAGTTTCCCAAGTAGCAAGAACTGTAATCTCGTGCCACCCACCTGGTTGGCTTCACAGTTTTCAATGTATCTTAAAGTGTCACTCTTTTGTTTTTTTTTTTGTTTGTTTGTTTGTTTGGTTTTTTTTTTTTTTTTGACATTTGTAAAGGTAAAAATCCTCAGCTCATAAGCTAGACAAGGACGGGCCCTGTTCAGATATGAGTCAAGATAGTTTTATAGGCTCTCGATCCAGAATTTTAGGACCTGAAGGCCAGAGGGAAGTGGCTCATGAAGAGGCAAGGTTACCTAGAAGGGTGTTTCCCCTGGAGTCTGCCATTGGCTCTAGGTTGCTGAGAATTCATCCTCAGCTGGCTAAGCAGCTGCTAGGCATACTTTGTGGCCAGAAAATGACCCAAGGCAAAAGGAAGTGGTAGGTAGCAGAACCTCTGGGTGCTCTGGGGAGAAGGGACAAGGCAGCCACAGCTTCTGCTGCATGGGGGTGTCTGACCTTTACCTCTAGGGGTGCTTCTCATTGGCTGGGTATCTTGTAAGATGCTTTGGGTAGCAGTGCAGATGTTGATCCAGCGAGGAAGGGTTTTCCCACGCTATGGTCCCCTCCTAGCCTACCTGGCTGCCTGCCTTTCCATCCTTGGGCTGCCTTTCTTAGAGAAACAGGTGCTCCACCACAGGCCTTTCACTTCCTTAGCTTGCCAGATTTTTCTTTCTGACTGCAGTCAATTAGTAGAAGGCTTAGGGAAGTGTTAGAATGTTCCAGGACCTCACACATGTTAGGCAAGAGCTTACACTCCCAACCTTCTAGAATGCCTCTGTGATACTTGGCTTCTTCTCCCTTTTTATTTGGACAATATTCTTCCAGTTGAGTGTTTAACAGACCAGAATAAATGTGATTGTTTTATAACATGTAAGCCATTACAATTTTGCACACTCCTCAACACCTAAGCAAAACAAAAGTTATCAAGATAGTATCCTCTTTCAACCTAGGATGCCAGACAAGAGGATCCCAGTACAGCCAGCCAGGGCTAGATGTGGAAATTGTTTCAAGAACAATAGTAACAACTGGATTCCTCTAAAGAAAAATTTAAAACATTGTTTCATGTTTATCTTTATAGTTACTATCCACAAAGGTTTGTAAGTGTAGAAATGATACAGCTTCTTTTTAAATAAATAGCTCTTGGTGAAGTCTGGCATGAAGATTGAGTTAGAAGCTGAGACCTACACAGGAGTCCTACTGAGTCAAAGGTCCTGATAGTGGTACACATCTTTAGTTCCAGCACTCAGGAGGCAGAGACCACCCTGGTCTGCATAGCCAGTTCCTGGCCAGCCAAGGCTAGTTAGTAAGACCCAGTCTCAAAACAAAACAAAAAAACCAAGGTAGGCCTAGTGGCTTTCTGTTATCTCAGCATTCTGGAGGCAGAGACCTGGTCAGCAGGACAAGCTGCCTAGCTGCAATCAGCCAACTCCTGTTTCAGCAAGAGGTTTCACCTCAATAAATATGACTGGGAGTAAGCCAGAAAGAAACTTGAAGTCACTTGGGCATGTATGTGAATGGGCTCCTGCACATGGGTATACAGATATCTATATGTAAGCATGCATAAATATACACATCCACAGGAAAAACCCAATTTAGGTGGGCAGTGGTGGCACAGGCACATACCTTTAATCCCAGCACTCAAGAGGCAGGGACAGACAGATCTCCGTGAGTTTGAGGTCAGCCTGGTCTACAGAGTGAGTTCCACAACAGCCAAGACTACACAAGAGAGGCCTAATTAATGAATTAATTAACTGGAATTGTTGCTACACTTGTAATACCATGGGGATATGTTTCTGCAGGGAGGCAGAAACAGAACAGTGAGTTCATGACCATTTAGGGTGCATCATGACAGTCAACATCTTGCAGACCCTCCTCCCTCACTGCAAAAAAAAAAAAAAAAAAAAGGAGTGGAGTAGATGGCTCAGCAATTAGAGCACTGTCTACACTTCCAGAGAACCCAGGGTCAACTCTCAGCACCTATGGGCAATTCACAACCATCTGTAACTCCAGTCCCAGAGGACCCAAGGGCACCAGACCCACACACAGTAGGTTGACGCACATGTAGACAAAATACCAATACACTTAAACTTTTAAAATAGCAGTGGGCTGGTGGTGGAGCATCCTTTTAATCCGAACACTCAGGTAGCAGAGGCAGGCCCACCTCTGATTTTGAGGCCATCCTGGTCTACAGAACAAGTTGCAGAACAGCCAGGGCTATCCAGAAAAGCCCTATCTTGAAATACTTACCTCAAAAAAAAAAAAAAAAATTACAAGGGCAATAAGAGCATAAGCTAAATTAACTGATAGAAATTGTGTATCGCTTAAGGAAAAGTATTAGCTAGTAAGATAGGTGGTGTAGAGTCTAGCAAAATGGCTCAGCAGTTTAAAAGCACTGGCTGCTCTTGCTGAGGACTCAGGTTCAATCCCCAGCACCCACATGGCCGATCATAACTCTTTGTAGCTCCAGTTCCAGGAGATCTGATGCCCTCTTCTAACATCCGCAAGCACCAGTCAAGCACATGGTGCGTGTGCATACATGTAAGCAAAAATGTTCATATGCATAAAATAAATACTTTCTTAAAAAATTTAAAAGATTGATGGTAGAAGAAGAATATGCCAGGTGCAGGGCAGTGGTGCTGCCCTCTATTTGTACTTGGGAAGCAGAGGCAGACAGATCTCTTTGTGAGTTCAAGGCCAGCCTGGTCTGTAAATCAAACTCCAGGACAGCCAGGGCAATTACACAGAAAAACTCGAAAAACCCTAATAATAGTAGCAGTAATAATAATAATAATAATAATAATAATAATAATAAGCTAATAAAGCTTCTGTCTACAGAGCCTTGTGTTCAGTGCTAGTTAAAAATATAAAACAACATATATATAAAACATTTAATTGTATGCATTTGTGGAAGGTGTGGCAGATGGAACCCTGGGTTTTATGCAGCATACTAAGCAAGTGCTCTCCCATGAGCCATATTCCCAGGCCTTGGCAGTTTTCTTTCCCCTCTTCTTTGCCATCATTGTTTCCTGTTTTGAGGCAAAGCCTCACTCTGTAGACCAGGCCAATCTCAAAGGCATAGAGATCCACCGCCTCTGCCTCCCAAGTCCTGGGATTAAAGTCTGAACCACCACACCAGACCGGGTCCTGTTTTTGCTTGAGACAAGGTTCCAGTGTGTAAGCCCAGACTGACCTCAAACTGAGTCTTCCTATTTCATGCTTTTAAGTAACTGGCATTGTAGGTCTGTGTCACCTCACCTGGCTATTTAATTGTCACATAGTAATTGAGTTTGTTTACAGGATGTGGTATACTATTTCAATACTCTTATGGCGTATGCTCATTAAATTAAGTCTCTCTGTAAGTACTTACCATATCTTGTGATCTACATCATAAGTTCCAGGTCAGTTTAAGTTATATGGTGAAACCTGCTCTGAAAAATAGCTTGAGAAATGGCCCAGCGGTTAAAAGCCTTTACCATTCTTTCAGATCACCTGAATTAAGTTTCCAGCACCCAAGCCATAGGGCTTCTCACAGCTGCCTCGAATTCTGTCTCTAAGGGGATCAGACTTCCTGCCAACAAGCACTTGAACTCACATGCACATACACATAATTAAGATAATAAAAATAAACTCAGAACAAACAAAAAGTGTGTCTTCTGCACACCGGTATTCCTATACCCATTCAACCTCCTCTACCTTTGTCTACCCTCTCCCTGTCACCAATCTCTGGTAACTACTGTTTTATACCCTATTTTTGCAAGATTAACATTTGGGAGTTTCTTTAGCTTCCATATATGAGTGAGGACATGTAATATTTGTCTCTTGGTGTCTGATACATCTCACCTAACATAGTATTCTCCAGGCTCATCCACATTGCCTTAAATAGTAAATTAATTGGTTTCAACAGGGTCTCCTGTAGACCAGACAGGCCTTGACTTTATTATAGCTCAGGTTCTCCTCAAGAGCAGCAATTACAGATGTAACCCACCACACCCAGCAAGTAGCAAGGTTTTGTTCTTTTTGTGGCTGAATAATACTTTATTGAATATATGTACCACATTTTCTCTTGTTTTTATTTGTGCGTGTGACACATTTTAATTATTTATTTATTTATAAAACATGCCACATTTTATTCATGCACCTAATCACTGGTGAAAACCTGCTTGATTCCTTCTTGTGCCTATCATGAATAATAAGCCTGGGAGAGTAGTGTCTCTGACATCCGATTTCCATTAGTTTGTATATATACTCAGTAACAGGATTGCCAGTCTGTGCCTAGCCTCCATTCTGTTTTTCATATTGACTATATTAATTTACATTCCGGCTAGCAGCAAGAGAGTCCCCCCTCCCCCTTTCACTGTATCTCTGCTGGCTACTCTTCTGAACACATTTTGTGTATAATTCAGTTCATCCTTGCTTCAGCCATCTGCATTAAAGACCATTCAAATTAGATACTGTTGATAGCACCATTGCACTCCTGAGAAAAACCAGTTGAAGGAATTAAAAAAAAAAAAAAAAAAAAAAAAAGGCTTGGAGCCAAGTATGGCGCGGATGCTTTTAATCTCAGGACTTGGGAGGCAGAGACTGGCAGATCTCTTGAGTTTGAGGCCAGCCTGGTCTACAAAGTGAGTTCTGAGACAGCTAAGGCTGTTGCACAGAGAAACCCTGTCTGGAAAAACAAAAACAACAGCAAAAAAGTTTGGTTGGAGTTACAGAGCTAGTGAGGGGCAGGCTGGGGATGAACTCAGGCCGTCTTGCTCCGTTGGAGGTTAATACTGTCATACCCACCACACTCCCCACCCACCCCTGCTACTGTTGCCTTAGTGTAGGAGATTAAATAAGAGACCTCATGCTTGGCAGGCATGCATTCTACCACTGGATTATTAATCTACCCCAGCTGCTTTTTAAACATAAGATAGGGGCTTTCAAGGCAGCCCTGGACCTTGGAATCCTCCTGCCTCAGCTCCCGGAGCAGCTGAGATGAGAGGGTAAAACCACCAAGCCTACTTTCAAATTAGGGCCTCTGAAATGTTTGCAGCCCCTGACAGCCCTCTTGGTCCCTGAGGGGCAATGCTCCTCCTTACAGAGCCCACAAAACAAGCAGGAAAAGATACCTGAGGACCTGAGGTAAAAACTGTTTTTAAAAATTTTCCCTCTTTCTCTGCCTTTTTGCCCTCTGGGAGCCTGGACACAGAGGAGGCTCACCTCCACCTTTTCCTCCCCTTCCCCTCCCAATTTGCAACTGAAAAAGAAAAAAAGTAACTCCTTTTACAATTTTTTAAAATTAAGTTTTGTTTTGTTGTGGTTTTGACACAGTGTCTCACTATGTAACCCCCCTGACTGGCCTGGAAGTCACCATGTAGACAAAGGGTGGCCTGGAACTGGCTAGGTAGACCAAGCTGGCTTCAAACTCACAGAGATCTGTTTATCTCTGACTCCCAAGTGCTGAGATTAAAGAATTGTACCACTATCTGGATATATATGATTTTATCTTCCTGAGACTGGGATTCTTTGTATGGCCTTTGCTTTCCTGGTAGAGCAGGCTGGTCTGAACACTCACAGAGATCTATCTGCCTGAGTACTGGGACTAAAGGTGTGGAACCACCGCTGGCTTTATTTAATTTTTTTTTTACCATCGCTGTGTATATGTAGTGGCGGGGTTTGGTGGCCAGAGAACACTTGGTTCTCTCCTTCCACACTGCAACCAGAGGCACAGACTCAGGTTGTCAGGTTTGCGTGATGGGTGCTGAGCAAGATGTTGAGCTGTTGTGCTGCCCCGATTTTTCTTGCTGCCCCGTTTTTTTCTTGTTTGTTTTGAGACAGGAACTCACTATGTGGTCCAGACTCTGGCTTTGAACTTGAGGTAGCAGCCCTGCCTCTGCCTCCCTAAGACTAGGATTGCCACCAGGCAGGCTAGACCAGGCAGGCGAGTTTATTTTCTGTCCTCTGTATCTGCTACCTCTTGGCTTTTTCCTGGAACCTCCAAGAATAACCTCCTCTCCACCGTCCATCACATGAGTCCTGATTTCCACTTAGTGACAGGACACCCTGTTCTCTTGGATCTTTGCTGCTGCAGCCTGAACATTGCCACTTCCTCCTCCTTTTTTTTTTTTCTTTTTTCTTCTTCATCCTTAGCTCTTCCCCACACATGGGGCCTCCTTCTTCCTTATTACTTCTCTTTTAAACTTACAATTGTTTGGGGGTTTGTTTTTTTTTTTTTCCTTAATTTTTTTTTTCAACTGTCCCACAATCATCCTTGGTCAGAGCAGGTGACTGTGGTTGTTGGGTGATAGATGTATTGAGGACTTGCTACTTGGTCAAGTCAAAAGGCAGGCAAGGCCAGGGAGCAGCTCCATGGTAGAGCAACTGCCCGTGTGCAAGGCCCTGGTCTCAGTCCCTGGTGCACTATTCACCTTTAAGAAGGAGAGGGAGCCATGCCTACCTATGAGGTTGAAACCCCTCCAGTTCCAAGTCACGGGGGGGGGGGGGGGGGGGTGTCCAGAATCTTTGCAAGCCAAGAGCTAAGAGTGGAGATTCTTTCGTGTACTCAGAGATAATCAGACAGAAAGAAATGGACCAATCAGACTCGCTGGAGGCTGGTGAAGAAGCCAGACCGAGGACATTAAATCACAGTGGGCGAGAGAACTGCAAAACAGCCAGAACCCCTTCTGTGAGCTTGTCAGCACATTCCTTCCCGATGGGGAAGCCGGATGAAAAGGCGCATTCTAGTTAGAATTTGGTATTCATGGAACCAAACCAAGGTGAGCATGATAAATGGTTTCAAAGCCAGGATAACCTCAGGTGTGTGTGTCCTCTAAGAGGAACCCCAGATTGCAGCTCCCCTGGTGTAATTCCCCATCCCTGTGCCTGTGGCAGACATGACTGGTCAATTACCGACCTATTTCCTTCCTGTTACTCTGAGTACCAGCCTGAAGATCCTTAACAAAAGAGTATCCTGATAGACAGAGATCAGAGTTGGGACATCTACATAAAAAGCCTCTCTCTCTCTCTCTCTCTCTCTCTCTCTCTCTCTCTCTCTCTCTCTCTCTGTGTGTGTGTGTGTGTGTGTGTGTGTGAGGGAGAGAGAGAGAGAGAGAGAGAGAGAGAGAGAGAGAGAGAGAGAGAGAGAGAGAGAGAGAGGCTCCAGCCCTGGGGGTATATACGGAAATGGGCAGATCTCTGCAGCTTGCTTCAAGCTCCAAGTTCTGTGAACACACTGTCTAAATAAATTAAGTGGAAAGGGACCATGAAATGACTCAGCAGGTAAAGGCACCTGGCCAATCCAAGCCTGATGACCTAAATTCAATCCCTGACTCCACAAGGCTGTCCTCTAACCTCCACATGGTGCCATGGCATTCACCTACCTTCATAGTGATAATGATAATAATAATAATAATAATAATAATAATAATAATAGTAATGCTTTTAAGATTAAAAATATAAGATGGAGAATAATGGAGGAAAAAGACAAACAAGGTGGACCTCTGGCCTCCACAGGCACATGTGTAGACAAGCATTCCTGTACATATGTGTACACACATGAGCATTTGCATTTAATACACAGGGGAAAAAATTAAGGGGGGTGCAGGAAGAAGAAAGAGAGACTTTCTGGAGGCTCTGGCCAGACCTCAGAGTTGCCTGTGCTGCTTAATGAAGTTTCCAGAGTCGCTATTAGCCTGGACAACGTAAGACAGCACAGGCTCTCAGAGGCCTCCCCTGGCGCTGCTCCTGAGCCTCTACCATATTATTTCTGTCTGCCCATTATTTCCACAGCTTTCATTAATGCAGCCTGCCTGCTTTCTCTTTTCTCATTGTTAAGTCTTGATTTGATTTCCAGGCCTTGCTTGGCCAGCTTTGTCCCGAGACACATCCTGTCCCGTCCTTAAGGACTTTGGCAGATCAGTAACCATGGATGTTGTATGTGTGGCTTCCACTGGAAAATTACACATCTTAACCAAATGTCTAACTCCCAGCATCAGCTTCTTGCAGTCAGGAAGGGCTTTGCTGGCTGAAGATGCAGCAATTGTTACAGTGCCTGTCCAGCATGCACAAAGCCCTGGGTTCCATCCTCAACACTATGTAAAACCATGCCTGTAATTTCAGCTCTTAGGAGGTGGAGGTGAGGGGATCACAAGTTTAGGGCTATCCTTGGCTATAGTGAATTCAGGACAGCCTGGCCAAGAAAAAAGAAGTGGTTTAATGTGATGTTTTGTTCTTCTATAGAAATGGCAGCATTGCAGGAGGCTTGGGCGGTTTTTTTTTTAAATTTTCAATTTATTTATTTATTTATTTGTGAACAAATAAGCATGTGCGTATGTATGCAGGCATGTGCAAGCCACATGGCGCATGTGGCGGTCAGAGGACTACTTGGCAGAGTTGTTCTTCACTAGGGTCTCTCTAGTTTCTGTTGTTGTGATACGACTGTTTCCTGTCTCCACCTTCCACCTCCCCACATATGACTGGCGTTACAGATGTGAGTCACCTCTTGGTTCAGGTTCCGGGACTCAAACTCAGATCTTCAAGCTTGCACGGAAGCACTTTACCAGACCATCTCATGGGTCCTTTATCTCTCTTTTCAGTGCTAAGGATTGAACCCTAGGTCTTGCACTTCTTACCTGTTGCTTTTGCCTCACAAAAGAGCCTAGAATTCTTAGCTGTGCACGGCGCTCTCCTAGTACATTCTCAGACCGTGGGGTGCTGAGGCCTGAGGGTCTTGAGTACAAAGCCAGTCTGTCCAGGTATAGGGCAAGACCCTGTACCAAAAAAAAAATGATATAAATAACAGAGAATTCAAATTCCTATTATTTTGTAGCGTGAAGATTCTTGGCCAACCTTAGGATGTTCGGGGCTGGAGATGCAGTATCCTGTAAGAGCATTTGCCTAGAAAGCTTGAGGCCCTGACTTCCATCCCAAGAGCTCAACAAACAATAAAACCATGATGCCACAGCCTGGTTTTCTATTTACATAGAGAACCTCTGACTGACCCCAGAGGAAAAGGAAAAGCATGTGGAGAAGCAGCATATGGAGCTCTGGGGGCTTTCCTTGAGCCCTCTGAGAAGAAAGGTGGCCCTTGGCCTACAGGGCAGTCCAGTCTAACAAGGGAGGCTTGGTTCTCACCCTGAGAATGCTGCCAGTCCAGTGGAAGAAGCATTGTTCCTGACCCCAGGGAGTCTGATAAAGGCAAATATACACTCTGGTTGGTGTGTCCATGGCCTTCTGGCAGTCAGAAGGCAAGGTGGGGACTGCTGAAGCCCAGCTCTACTGTGCCTGTCGGGACAGCTTCTAAATTTGCTTTTGGTCCATTTATTTCAGATATTAATTTTTATTTTTAATTATGTGTAAGTGCGTCTGTGTCTGCCTGTGGGTGTGTGCATGTGAGTGTAGGTGTAGTGTAGGTGTAGTGTAGGTGTAGTGCATGTGAGTGTAGGTGTAGTGTAGGTGTAGTGTAGGTGTAGTAGGTGTAGTGTAGGTGTAGTGTAGGTGTAGTGTAGGTGTAGTGTAGGTGTAGTGCATGTGAGTGTAGGTGTAGTGTAGGTGTAGTGTAGGTGTAGTGTAGGTGTAGTGTAGGTCAAGAAGAATGAGAACCCCTGAAGCTGGAGTTAGTGGTGAGCGTCTTGGTTTCAGTGCATGCTAGGAACAAACTCTGTTCCCCTTCGAAAGCAGCAAGTACTCTTAACCACCAAACCATCTCTTCAGCCCCAAATTTACTCATTTTTAATAGGACACATACTACTTTATTTTCATTTTTGTGGAGGCGGCGTCTTGTTGCTCTGGCTGTCCTGGAATTCACTGGATAGACCAGCCTGGCCTTAAACTGACAGATATCTGCCTGCCTGCCTCTGCTTCCTGTGTGCTGGGATTAAAGTGCTGCCTGACTTTGTTACCTTTTCAGAGATTGATTGATACTTGTGCAAGAGCCCTTAGAGGTCAGAAGATGGCATCTGATCCCTTGGAACTGGTTACAGGCTACCATGTGGGTGCTGGGGATCAAACCTGGGTCCTCTGCAGGAGCAATAAGAATGCTTAACTTCTAAGTCATCACTCCAGTCCCCAGAAGATACCTTTGTAGAGTTAATTCTCCCCTTCCTTCCGTGTGGGTCCCAGATATGGAGCTCATATTACCAGGCTTGATTGCAAGCTTCTTTACTAACTGAGCCATCTCTCTGGCCCAGAATTTTAAATATACAGAATTGATATAATAATCCAGAGTTATCATGTAACCCCAGGATTCCCATTTCAAAGTCTTGCATTACTATGATACATTCTCACAGTTGTCCAGCAATGTCATCCTGTAGGGTATATTTGAAACAAAGCAGTATTATTTTTGTGGTGGTGGTGATGGTGCTGGGCTTCAACAAGCATCCTAACTAGCCCCAAGCTCAAATACTGACTTGTTTATTGTGGTTTTGGGGACTGAACCCAGGTCGCATGCACGCTAGGCAAGTGCTCTACCATATAACTCCCCTTCCTGATTGCTGCCCGTGGAAAGATGTCTTAAAATTTATTGATGTTCAAGACCCCTAGAAGGGCTGGTTTATACCCCAGATCCCCCTCTTGCTGCCTGGTTGTGCTCCTGAGCAAGTTTCTCAGCTTCTTGAGCTTTGGTTTTCTCAGCTAAAGAACAGACCCAGTATTGTCGCTGCCACTGAAGCCTCATGAGGGCCGTGCACATAGCGTGGCCCCTGTAAGCATCACTTGTTACCAGTGTTAGTCTCGCCTGTACATTCCTTCCAAGGTAACAAGACTCTTATGGCAGTGAGTCACCACCTCTCTGGTCACCTCCCTTCCTTCCCATCCAGCAATTCTGACCCACCTTCTGCCTCTCATCATATCACAATCTGGCAGTGCGCCCGCCACCAGCTCACACGTTGGTTATCCTTGTCCCCTTACACCCACAAGAACCACCACTTCTGCAGCGACACTGCTCTAGAGCCACAGACACACTCCTGCTCTGCAGCATCTAGCACCACAGACCTTGTGACAGCCAGGGCTGCCAGCCTTCCTCTGAGCAGAACTCCTCTCTCAGGTCTCTCCTGTGTGCTATCACTGACCTTCTGGTATGAGCTTGGCGTCCGTGGTGAGCTTTGGTGAGACAAAGCCCCTACATCCCTTCCATTGTGTCTCTATGGAGCTGTGAGTTTTCCTGTGGTAAAGTATGACGTCACAAAATTTACCATTTTAGTTCCAGAGAGGTGGTTATTGGGCCTGAACTTAGGGAATCACCTGTACTAGGTGTGTGTTCTGTGTCAGAACCATGCTTCTACCTGTTTGTAGTTTTAATGTTTTTCTAATTCACAGCTTTTTTCTCTTGGTGTTTTGGGTTTTCTCTTGGTGCTATGATTACAGGTAGATATCACCGCACCCAACTTCTGGCATTGAGAAATTTTTTCATGTACTTCCCATTCTTTGAAGACATAGCTGTTCAAGTCCTTTGCTCCTGTTTTATAATATGTGTGTGGGGGTGTACATGTTTGTGTGTGTGTGTCTGTGTGAACACGCATATGAAGCCCCTAAAAGTGGGCTTCAGTATTTTGTCCAGTTCTCAACATTTTTTTATTTCCTTCCTTTCTTCCTTCCTTCCTTCCTTCCTTCCTTCCTTCCTTCCTTCCTTCCTTCCTTCCTCCCTCCCTCCCTCCCTCCCTCCCTCCCTTCCTTGTTTATTTATTTTATGTATGTGAGTATTTGGTTGCCTGCCTGTATGTATGTGTACCATATGCATGCCTGATTCCCACAGAGAATGAAAGGGGATCAGGTCTCCCCCAAGCTGGAGTTACAGATGGTTGTGAGCCACAATGTGAGTGCTGGGAATTAAACCTAGGTCCTCTGTAAGAACAACAAGCAGAATTCTTAACTGTTGAACAATATTTACAGCCCTTCTACTTTATTTTTTGAGACAATGTCTCTCAGTGGCCTGCAGCTCACCAATGGGCTAGACTGGCTGGCCAGTGAGCCCCAGGGTTTCTCCTGTCTCCACCTCCCTGGAGCTGGATATGGTTGGGTAAATGCCAGTCCAGCTTTCTGCCTGGGTCCTAGGCTTCCAAGCTCAGGTCAAGTCCTCCTGTGTACAGAGCAAGCACTTAACAAAACGAGCCATCTCCCATATTTTAATCAGGCTGGCTGTTGTCTTGTTAATTTGTTATAATTCTGTATTGTCAGTTATTTGTCAGTCAGATGAACCTACATCTTATAGTTGCCTTCCATTCTTCCTGCTTTTTGAAATATACAAGTTATTGGATGTGTCTGGTTATTTTTATTTATTTATTTTGAGATTGTCTTATTCTGCAGCCATTGATGGCCTGCCTGGAACTCACTTAGACTCCCAACAGTCTTCCTCAATTCAGCTTAGCTCTGGCTGTCCTGGAACTCCCTCTGTAGACCAGGCTAGCCTCAAACTCAGAGATCCATCTACCTGTGCTTCCCAAGTGCTGGGATTAAAGGTGTGCGCCACCACACCTGCCTTAGAAGTTTTAGATTTTCATGAAGCTTTCCTTCATCTCACCTGTTCTTTCGCTGTGTGTACTTTAGTGTTGTCTAAGAAACCATCATCGGTGACATACCACACAGCCTCTCCTCATAGTCTCCACTGACTCTAAGATGCAGGCCCTCGACACATATGAGCTGCTTTCCATGTCCGGATGTCCAGTTTCTCAAATCATTTGTTGAAGATGCCACCCTCTCTTGGGAGCTCTGATGCCATGCTGAGATTGCTTGACCAAACCACAAGCGTTGCTTTCTAGGATCGCTCCTCTACTCCACTGATCTATATGTCTTCCTCTACAGTACTACCACATTGTCCCGAGTACTGGGGCTCTGTACTAATTCAGACTGAAGTCAGGCTATGTGTGAGCTTTACAGACCTTTGTTTGATCATCAGCCACTTGCTCCTCTGAGCTTCCTTATGAATCTTAGTAGGAAAATTTCTATTTTTGCCAGACACTACTGGGGCTGGTACACACTAATCTCAGTACCCAGGAGGCTAAGCCTGAAAGATTGGAGTTTGAGGTCAGCACGGAGGCAAGACTACGTATTTTAAAATAAAAATTTGAAGGCATGAAAACGTAGCTCAACACTTGCCTAACAGGTACAAGCCCCTGGTTTGGGTTCTTAGAACTGCAAATCAAAACCAGACATTATGCTTGGTATGTTTATGAGACTCACTTTGTAGATCATTTTGAGGCCATTAGGATCTCAGTATTAAATCTTCGATGTTGGGGACATGGGGGTCTTTTCATTTCTTTCTAATTTGGGGTAGGGTTGTACATGCCTGTGTGGTTTACCTGTGTCTGAGTATGCAGGTGTGTGTCTATATGCACAAAGAGACTAAGAGGAGCTCTGTCATCCTGCTCTGTCACTCAGTTAAAAACTAGATCCCTTCCTTTTGTGGGTAATGGTGAGTACAGAAGAAGCTTGATGAAGGCTTCAGGCACACTTCCGGAGTACAAGGTGGTGGGGTGCTGCTTGCCCACTCTGAATTGCCATGCGCCACCACTATGCCAGATGTGCATTGCTGCATCCAACCACGTGGTAGCCAAGTTCCACTTCTGGTATTTCCTGAAGAAGATGAAGTCATCAGTGGAGACATTGTACTGTGGGCAGGTGTTTGAGAAATTGCTGTAAAGAGCTCAGCATCTGGCTATGCTATGACAGTGGTACATACAACTTGTACCTCAAGTGTGGGGACCTGACCATGGCTGGAGCTATCATACTACACAACCAAGACATGGGTGGCCAACATGGTGCCTGTGCACACTCCATCCAGGTCGTGAAGGCGGAAGAGACTACAGAGGGTGATGCTGCCCATTGGCCATCAAGTGGGTCCACAGCTCTAAGATCAAGTTCCTGATGTCTCACATGGTGTTGCGGCTCCAGCACACACCAAGAGGCTCAACACTTCCTTCCACACCCAGAGACCCCCAGAGAGCCAACGAAGAGAAGGAGGGGGAAGGAAGGGTTAAGTGGATCCAATATGCGGCACAACTAGGACCTTTTGAACCATGAGTTCAAGACCAGCCTGCCTACATAGTAAATCAATTCTCATTCATATTCATATTTCTCTCCCTCCCTCTTTCCCTCTCTCCCTCCCTCTCTCTCTCCTTCCCTCCCTCTCTCCTCTCTTTCATTTCTCCCTAAGTGTTGGGGTTAGAATCCTGGGCCTTAGGAATGCTAGGCAAGTGTTCTTCTATTAGTCACACCTCCAGCCACTCAGCTACCTTTTTTCTCTTTTTTAAAAGCATTTATTTATATATGTTGGAGGGGGTTGTGAGGGAGGTGTAGAGACCAGAGGACAATTTTCAGGTGTCTGTTCTCTCCTGCCATCACTCAGTCCGCAGGCTCAACAGTAAGTGCCTCTATCTGCTAAGCCTTTCCAATTGTCTCCTTTCCTACTGTTCCCTTCCAGGTAAGCCTATTGTCTTATCCCCAGATGAAAGCCCCCTCTGCCACAGGACCGGCTCCCAGACTGCTTGTTCCATTCCAGCCACAGCTACTGCAAGCCCCAGCCAACTCCCATTCCCATTTCCATGGCAACGGAAACACATTTCCCATCCCTGCCTTTCTGCTTCAGAAAGGAAAGCTAGGACATGTCTCCTGTTCACTCTCCTGCTTCCTGTCTTTCTGTTATATCTGGCTTTCCCTTTGGCTGGCCTAGTGCCCACCATGCGGACCAGGTTGGCCTCAGATTTGTGACATTCCTCCTACCTGATTTCCAGACTGCCAAGATTGTTAGTCGTGAGTCACCATGGCTGGCTTTTTACCTCTTTTGTTGGTGTTTTGAGACAGAGTTTCTACATAGCCCTGGCTGTCCTTAAACACACTATGTAGACCAGGCTGGCCTCAAACTCAAAAGACCCACCTGCCTCTGCCCTCTTAGGACTGGGGTTAAAGGCTTTTGCTACCACTGCCTACTACTTCGACTTCACTTTTGTTTCTTTTTGTGTTTGGAGACAGGGTCTTATTTTGTAGCTCAGTCTGGACCTAAACTCATGGTAGACCTCCTGGCTCTACCTTTTGACTGGTGTAAATAATGCAGCTGTGAATTCCTCTACACAAATGTCTCTGTAATTTCTGAGCTGGAGTAGCCAAGGTGGTAGAATGCTTGCTTACCTAACATGCACAAAACCCAAAGTTTGATCCCAAGCACCTCCCTCCTTCCCTCCCTTTTCCCTCCCTCTCCCTCCCTCCCTCCCTCTCTATTTCTTTCTTATACAGGGTTTCACTATGTAGCTCTGTCTGACTTGAAATTCACTGTGTAGACCTGGCTGGCCTTGAACTCACAGAGATCTATCTGCCTATCACCACATCCTGAGTTCCTTTGTTTTTTAAATCAGGTGATGGCTTTGTGTTTTGCCAACCCAGAGGAAGGTGAGGGCTTTTGTTACAAGGCTCTGACCAATAGAGTTAACTTGTCTTATTTATTTACCTTCTTGTCTGGAGAGGCCAGAGGTTGTCTAGATATATCATGGTATCATCTCTGAAAATGAAGCCCCCGTGTAAAGCATGATTCTTATGTTGTTTGAGCAAGATTAGGCAGGCATTTACTCCTGACAGTAAATAGACTTGCGAACTCATTGGCTTGCATTAAGCTCACAGAACCTTGTTGTAAGGTGTGAAGGACCTAGAAAAGCTTTTCCTAGGCACATTCTTGGTGTCTAAGGGTTTTTGTTTTTGTTTTTTTTTTTTTTTTTCATTACATTTGTCCATGTGCATGCACTCAAGTGCCATGATACACATGTGGACAGTCAGAAGACAATTTACTGGAGTTGATTCTTTTCTTCTACCATCCATGTAGGTCTTGAGGATTGAACTCAGATCATCAGGCTTAGCAGCAAGTGCCTTTAGTCACTGAACCATCTGGTTAACACAGAGCTATCGGCTATGCATGCCATTATTGCCTGTTAAAAATGTAAAGTGTGGGCCCAAAAGCTGTCCTCTTACATTCGCATGTGCAACATGACACATACCCCTGTGCACATGCATATACATCATGCACATGTGCACACACATGCAGTTACATACACATACTAAATTCTTGTTTGTTTTGAGACAGGGTTTCTATACAGCCCTGAAACTCACTATGCAGAACAGATAACTGCTTCTGCCTCCCAAATATTGAGATTAAAGATGTGCTCCACCACACCAGGCCCTAAATATTTTTTTCTTTTTATGAAAAACAAATAACCAAAAAAAAAAGGGAGATGGAGAGATGGTCCAGTGGTTAAGAACACTTGTTCTAATAGAGGATCTAGGTTCAGTTTCCAGCACCCACTTAGTTATTCACAATCATCATTATCTTTAGTTTCAGGAGGCTGGATACCCTCTTCTGACCTCTCTAGGTATGCTTGTGGTGTACATACATTCATGCAAGCAAAACACACAGACAGTAAGATAAGTACATCAAAATTATTTTTAGTGGAAAAAAAATTTGCACAATGCAGAATTGAGAGCGCCTGTCTAGCATGTGTGAGGCCCTGAGTTTACTCTCTAGAACAGGAAAAAAAAAAAAAAAGTCTATGGTGACCTATGTTTAACTTCCACCGTTAGTGCACATAGTAAGTGTTCAGTTATTGTCTTGTGTACATAGTTCATGTATTTGGTTTTTTGAGACAGGGTTTCTCTGTGTAGCCTTGGCTGTCCCGGAACTTGTTCTCTAGACCAGGCCGGCCTCAAACTTACTGAGATCATCCTCCTTTTGGCCTCCTGAGCGCTGGAATAAAGGTCTGTACCACCACTGTCTGGCTTTAATTCATGTATTTGTATACATGTTCCCTCAGATGGTTTCCTCTCCTGGCACCCAGGACTGTAGTTATGAGGTGGACATCTGGCCTTGGAGTTTCCTGAATGATTGGCACTTGTTGCGCTAAAGAGCCCTTCAATGCTACCTACCACTGTCTATGCTAATATTCTTAAAGTGAGGTCTCTTTCCTGGTTCCTTGCCAGGCCAGTCGCTAAAGAACAGAGATGTTAGAGGCTTGGAACTTTCTGGAGCACTTGGTCACCTCTATCTGATAAGTCAGCAGGAGAGTTAGAGAACATGAGGGTGAACTAATCAGGCTGCTGGCAGTTGGCTGACCCCGAGGAAGACAAGGGTCTGCTCACTGCCCACGTGCTTGGCACATCTCTCTCAGTTGGCTGTTGCTGGCTTGTATCCTTTATAACAAATTGGCAAACGCAAGTAAAGTGTTTCACTGTGTTCCAGGAGTCTGTTTAACCGAACAGCCAACTTAAAGGGTTTCTCTGGTAACCCCCTGAAGTTTTATTTTATATTTTTGTTTGGTTTCATTTGGCTTTTGGTTGTCGACCCTCCTCAAGGCAGGTGTCAAGCAACACAAATAATCATGGCCAAATTAATTAAAGCAAGTTTCTTATTGTATACATGGCTGTCTTTGCCTAAGGTGGTATTCAAGAGGTCAGCTCTGGATGTGGGGAAGACAAAGTTTTTATAGCTCATGGGTGCAGGTGGGGGATTCCAAATAGGGGATTTGGCAGGCAAATATACAGTCTTAGAGAAGCAGAGTATAAGAAGGTGGTCATAACAACAGGTGGTTAGCATACCTTTTTGAAACAAAGGTAGGGTTGCAAGATGATCATAACAACTTTTTGAAATAAAAGGCATGGTTGCTATTTCCTGGAATCAGCAGTAACGCACCTTTGGTAGGTCAGGTTACAGGTAGGGCATAGCCCAATCATAAACAGGAATGAACCTAGTTTGCCTTCACTATAAATTTGGCTTAAAAGCCTAAGATGGAGGCAGACTAGTTTAATCACAAGATTTCTTTGTGTAGACCATGCTACCTAGGAACTCACCCTGTAGACCAAGCTAGCTTCGAACTCACAGAAATTGGCCTGACTCTGCCCCAGGAGTACTTGAGATTAAAGGTATGCACCATTACTTCTGACATCATTTATTTAGAGACAAGATTGCTACATGGACCAGCCTAGCCTCAAGCTTACATTGATTCTATCTCTGCTTCCCAGCTACTAGGGTTACAGTTCTGTACCATCATGCCAGCATGTTCCATATTAGAGGTACAATGTATAATTTGCTTATTTATTCATTTCTAGATGGACACTTGGAGGAGTGCATCTATTTCTCTGCTTTCTTTTTCTTCAAAAACAATTTTTAGACATGTGTATGAGTGTTTTGCCTTTATGCATCTGTATGCATTATATGTGAACCTGGTGCCCAAGAAGGGGGCTTTGGAGCCCCTGCGAGTTACAAATGGTTGCAAGCCATCATGTGAGTACTGGGAATGGAATTTGAGTCCTTCAGGAGCACAGAATCCTAACAGCATAAAGTGCTCTTAACTGCTAAACCAATTCTCCAGCTCTCTCTGTTTTCTAGAGACAGTATCTTGCTGTGGACTTGGTCTGGGACACAGTTCTTTGGGGACTGCAGGGTTCAGGACATATATGAAGTTTCTGAAGTACAGGTGGTCTTTAGGACTGAGCCTTTAACCTATGGGCTTTTATGCCAATTCTAGGTGGTCAGCATTAGAAACGAATCGCACTGAAGCACCAGCTAGTGTTGGAGAATTGGTTGAAATGGGAAATCCATGTACACACATTTGCTATTGGGGTAGAAACACTTGGGAGACACATTTTTGGCAAGAAAGCATTTTTTAAAAATTAACAACCTCATTATTTTGGACCCTACCTATGCCCTTAGCTATACAGATAAGAAAGAGACATGTGTAATGTACTAGAATTGCTTATTGGTATAGCACCTTTTTTTTCCTTAAAAAAAAAAAAAAGAAAAAGGTGTGTGTGTGTGTATGTGCATGTGTGTGTGTGATGGGAAAATAGAATGTCTGTGCACCTCCAAGGGAGAGACAATGTTTGTCTAACCTTAGGTCTTTGTCTCTATAGCAGGCAACACCACCCACCCCTGCTGTCCAAGTTAGTAGGGGCTTTTTAAGTCACTTGTGATGTGCTTTTGAACACAACATGGGGGAAGAGCCCCCAGAGTCTGTTCAGCTTTCGTCATGAAAAACACAAGCTGGGTTTGACTGAATGACAAAAAGAAATCTGTGGATTCAGGAAGCATAGTAAATACCGTGACTGACGCTGGGCAAATGTGCACAGCCCAAACAGCTTTTTCCAGTCTGGAAAAATGAAGAGATTTGTCTGTGTACACCCCTCCTCCCTTGCTCCTGCTCCACCCCCACCTCCTGGCAAGGCCTCCCACCCTGCTCCAGACGTTCAGTCATAGCTTTCATCCTGTGTGACTTGGTTGGAGTTGCCCAGGAAATAACATTGCCCAGGCTCTGGAGACGAGCACCAGCCACTCCCAGGCAGCTTTCCGGGATATCTGTCAGGGTGGGGTTTGCCAGGCATCCCTGATCTTGGCCTGGGCTGGCTCACTAGGCTGTATGGAAGGTAAAGTGGGCCCAGTGTCCTATCTCTAGTTTATTCTCTTCCCCATCTCTCCCCTCCCCACTTCCTCCTCTGGCTTTGAAACAACCTTTATTTCATTTCTCCTACCCCTATGCATTTGTACTTAAGGAGGGACTAGCCAAATGTGAGATTGTAAAATCACTCACAGGGGGTCAAGGTGGATTGAAAAATGCAGCCAGTAGCCTTGAATGGCTCCAGTTGGGAGCACTGTGGAGAGGTAGTTCCCTACCTTGCACATTTCCATAACAATTAGTCTGCTCTTTGGATGTCATGCTGTGGGGGTGGTAGAGCAGGAAGCCCCCCTTCCCTAAGTCCATGGAAATGACAAAGCCAACCTGCAGCTCTGGGTGCTGGAATCGGAATTAGAATTTTAACTGGTTGAAGGCTGAGTCGTCTGAATAGGAAATGTTTGTTTTCTTCACTGGTGCTTCCATGGCACCTAGTTCAAGCCTGCCCAGGCAGGTAGCTGTGTCAGTGCAGAAAGAATAAAAGAGCTTATAGCTCTGGATACTTTTATTCTTTGGGCCTCAGTTTCACACACACATACACACACATGCGCACGCACACATATATAACTGGGCATGGTGATGCATGTTTAGAATCCTAGCCATTGGATAGTTGAAATAGGATTGGAAGTTCAAGGTCATATTCTGCTGTTTTGCCAGCTGAAGGCCAGCCTGGATCTTCTGAGACACTCTCTTGTAGGTGCCACATGTGGATTGTGACACGTGTTGATAGTCCTGTGGAAATGAAGGTGAGAATCAGGAGTTTGAGGTCAGCCTCAACTGTGTTTGCTAGTGGGGCTGCTGTGGTGGAATAAAATGCACGAATGTCTTTGTAATGGAGACTTTAACCGTCAGTTTGTCTGATGCTCTTTGCTTTTGGTCTTGGGTTTGTTTGCTTCAAGGTTTCCTGCATCCACTTCGGGCTTTGACCTTAGGAAGTAGCCAAGAAGGACTTTGAACTCCGGCCTCTACTTCCCAAGTGCTAGGATTTCAGACCATGCCTCTATGATGTGTCAGTATGTATGTGTCTGTGTGCCTTTCTTTAGGACAGATCTCACAATCCTGCTCTTGTCTCCTGAGTGTTGACATGACAGGTGTGGTCTTGTACCCGATTCTATTCAGGAGAGTTTTTGCTTTGTTTTAATGCTTTTAGCTAAGTTTTTAAATCTGAGAATGTTCTCAGCCATGGCTGATAGCCAGTATTATGCTGGCTCCATACTTGGCCCCAGAATGCCCCCAAATCCTTCCCCAGCGGAGCTGCTCTTAGCTGCAGCAGTAGGTTTTGCTCAAGCGCTGGGGGATGTGACCTCCAGGTCTTTGTTGGTGCTGCCTCCCTTCCTGTCCAGCTCCCCTTCCTTTTTACCTGTCCGGTCCCAGGTCATCCCTCAGACGTCAGCTGAGATGATCTCCTTAGGATGCAATCCCAGCTGCTCCCTCCTGCCTTTTAAACCCAGCTTCCCTCGGGTCCTCTCTGCTTCCTCTTAAAGTGCTTGCTCTGCTGAATGGCTATGGCCATCATCACTTGTCAGCTTCCTCCTTGACCTGTGGGCCCCTGAGGACCAGCTTATTCCTCCCCACCCTTCACTGTGCTCATGACTGAGCTTAGGGCCCTGCTTATGTTAGGCAAGCAACCCCTGCAGCTACGTCCGCAGCCCTCTCTTGTACTTCTCTTACTTAGAGACAGGGTCTTACTAAGTTGCCCAGGCTGGCCACGAATTTGTGATCCTCTAGCCTCAGCTTCTCAAGTAGCCGGAATTATCTTTGTAAGCCATCAGGCTTAGCTTTTTTATTTTGGTAGAGCGAGGGATCCAAGTCCGTTCTTAGGCAAAAGTACCACTGAGTCCCACCATTGCTTTCCACGATTGATCATCGCGCGCTCGATAATAGAAAGGTTTCCCAAACAGAGATTACACGAGTACAGCACTGAGTTGGGAAATGGACAGTGGGTCGCCAGAGTCGTGAAGGTGGCATTTACTGAAACATGAGAAACAGAACTTGCATCAAGGTGGCCTGCATACAAGCCAGGACTGTAACACCTGCGTGCCCACACCCAGGCATGCCTGCGTTTTCCCTGCTGAAGGCAAATACTTGTGAAACACACTCTCCCTTGCTCTGAAATTTTGCCTCTTGTCAGTTCCTCCCCCTTACCTTTCTCATTCTTTTAATATATAGAGAATATTAAAACTGTCTGCTTGGCAGCAAAGAGGCAGCACGTAAAACCACTGAAGAAGTAACTCACCCTTGCCTATGGCTTCACCTCATTCTCTTGCTACTCTTTTCTTTTTTGGGGGTGCTGGGACAGCGTGAAGACATGGTCTCCCTATGTTATTCTATTCTGGCTAGCTGGCTTGGAACTCACTATAAGACCAGACCAGGCTGGCCCTGAACTCAGAAATCTGCTTGTCTCTGCCTCCCCCGTGCTGGGATTAAAGACATTCACCATTTCACCCAGTCCTATACTTTTTTTTTTTTAAAATCATGGTCTCTCTTTGTAACCCAGGCTGCCAGGAACTCACTATATATAACCCAGGCTGGTCATGATTTGAGATCCACCTGGCCTTTCCCACTGCGTTTGCCACCGCATATCCCACGGCACCTTCATGCCTGGACTCATTCATATTCTTTCTCCCTCCCTCCCTCTTCTGTACTCTACATCCCAGCACCATTGCATTGTAAGAACAAAAACAAACAAAAGCTTACTCTATCTGGGCATGGTGGCACTCAAAAAGAGAGAGAGAGAGAGGCAGGAAGATCTCTGAGAACTTAAGGCCAGTCAGAGTTACATAAACAGACAAACAAAAACAGACAAACTTGTTTTATGATGCAAAGTTCATGAAGATACCCGAACTTGAAAAATTGATTATCGGGGCCAGGAGTGTAGCTAGCATGTATGAGGTCCTGCATTTGACAATTAAGGGAGGAAGAGGAGGAGGAAGAGGAGGAGGAGAAAATGGAGCAGCAGCAGCAGCAGTACCTAACGGTTTAATATATGATTTTTCAAACCCTTTGCTTGGGTTTCTTTCTTTTATTCTCTCAGATATGGGAAACTTTTTTTCCCCTTTTTTATAATTTATTTTTATTTTATGTGCATTGGTGTTTTGCCTGCATGGATGTCTATGTGAAGATGTTGCATCCCCTAGAACTGGAGTTACAGACAGTTGTGATCTGCCATGTGGATGCTGGGAACTGAACCTTTGTGAATCAGTGCTCTAAGCACTGAGCCACCTCTTCAGCTTCCTGTATTTTCGTTTTTCTTTAAATATATTCTCTTTCTTTTTAAAAATAGCCCAAATTCTGTTCTGATGCACACTTGTAATCTCAGTACTCTGGAAAGCCTATGTTAGAGCATCTCAAGTTTATACATCACAAAACAAAGGATTTTGTTGTTGCTTTGTTCCTGAGACAAGGTCTCACTATGTTGACTGTAGCTGGCCTCAAACTCACAAGACTCTATCTCAAACGAAAAAAGCAAAACCAAAAAACATCTTTTTAAATATGCAATTTGTGGTCACTTCTTGGAGTATGAGAGGAAAGAAGATGTCATTTAGATGTGCATGTGGACGGATCTTAAGGACCTATAAGTAGACTCCTAATGTGGTCAGAGCTTGGTCACACCTGCTGCTCTTGCTAAAAGGAAGTGTTCTGAGCTGGCTTGGGAGAGGAAGAGCATTTTGATGAGTGGGGTGTCATTGGTTAGCACCCACTGGCAAAGATACAACGTGATAAAAATCACAGAACTGTGAAAAGCATTTCATGCCGGGGCCAGTGAGGAGCTGAGCCTTTTCAGCTGACTGCTTAGGACCTCACACAGCAGTGAACTTCATCTACTTCCTGGCCTCTTCTGGGTCCTCTCTGACACCCTGACGTCCTGAAGCCGCAACATCTAGGTCAGTTTCCAAACGGTGGGGTATTCCAGAGCATGCAGACTGCTATACAGTTTGGATTGGTTTGGCTCCTCATGGCAGCCACTGGACTCTTTCATTCAGATCCGGGTGTCATTTTCAGTACTGCTGGCTTTTGGAGGACATGGGGGACCTGGTAGTATAGTGATCCCACCCTTCTATAGTAACAGTTCTTGGCTCAGAAGTCGCTGCCTTGTGTGAGGTTTCCATCACTGTGATAGACACCCTGACCAAAGGCAGCTTGGGGAGCAGAGGGTTTATTTTACCTTAGAACTCTCAGGTCATACTTCATTACTGAGGGAAGTGAGGGCAGGAACCTAAGGTAGGAACCTAGAGGCAGGAACAGAGAGACACTGCTTACTGCCTTGCTTCCCATGGTTTGCTTGCTCAGCCTACTTTCTTATCTCGCCCAGGACCACTTAACCTAGTACAGCACTATACCCAGTGAGCTAATCCTTCCCACATTAATCATAAAAAAAAAAAAAACCCTTTCATACACACTTGCTTTCAGGCAATCTGATGGAAGTATTTTTCTCAGTTAAGATTTCGTCTTCAGCAGGGCATGTTGCACACTTTTAGTCCCAGATCTCAGGAGGCAAAATCAGGCATCTTCAATGAAGTCAGCCTGGACCACATGATGATTTCTAGACCTGCCAAGGCTGACTTAAAAAGAAAAAGAAAAAGAAAAAAAAAAAAAAAACAATCAATCAACTCATTAAAAGATTCCCTTCTTAGATGTCTGTGTCCAGTTGAGAAAAACCAACCAACACACTGCTCTTTGCCAAAAGCACTTTATCTCTAGTCTCTACCCCAGACCTCTGTCTTGTATATGTTATCCCATCCTGCCCCCAGACAGTTATATGGCTTGCTGGATCCCCGAGGGCATCCGAGGCCTCCTGACCTCTATCTGGGAGGAATACCTTCTGTCCCCAGGGCCCCTGGTGCTTGTACATCCTGTCTCCATTCCCCTCAGTACTGCTGTGCTGCTGTGCAGTTAGCTGGCTCTGTCTTCTTTGAGGGAAAAGTTAAGATTACAGGAAGATGCAGAAGGCCACAGGGGTAGGAAAGCAGGCAAGGGCTTGCCCCTCACTGCCCAAATGACACACCCACTTCAGCAGTAACCCTCTGGGAACCCTGCCCGTGCCTTGTCTCTCCCCCCCCCCCCTTCCATTAGTGATTTTCAAAGGGGGAAGTTTTAGCCAGCCAGAGGGAGCAAGCAGATGGCTGCAGGGCATAGGGCCTCTTGCAGCGTGAATGATTTGGGAGAGTCGAGGCTTTCCTTTGCTGAGTATCTCCGCGTCCACACAGGCTGTTGAGGGGTGCTCTCCGGAGGGTCACCTTGGTGACTGAAAACTGCTCTCCTTGCCCTTCTTCCGCAAACAAGGAAGCTGGAACAGAGCTAAAAGAGGCTTTTTCATTCACTTTGGGAAAGAATGAGCAATGGAAAAAGGAAATTGGGAGCTTTGGGGAGTTTACAGCAGCCCGGTGCCCGAGTTTGAAATAGGAGCTGAGAATCCATATGTTTGGGAAAGGAAAGAAGGGAGCAGCCACACGCACAGAGCTTTAAGGGTATGTGCGGAAATAGTTCTGGGTAAGGGGGCAGGGAAGCCCACGTGGGTCTCCCTTTAATCAGACCCAGATGTTCAGGCAGCAGCTCTCAGGATGCCTGTGAAAGGGTCCAGAGCCTGCTGAGCTAGACTGTATTTTCTTAACAACCAAGAAGCACGTGAAATCAGTGGCTGGGCGCTTTCCACTGTGCACTCAATGACTCCCTGGGGTCCTGCTGGGGTCTGTGCCATACCAATTATGCAAAGGCCTGGCTGTCTAGGAGCAGGGCTTAGAAGTGGATAGGGCCAGGCTCCCTGGGTAATGGCACAGTCCCTAACAACCACTAGCTGAAGAAGCTGCTTCAGTTGCCTTTTGCCTCCAACTTATCTTGTAATGCAGGGATTGGAAAGCCAAGGTTCAACTCAGTTCTGTGTTGCACCAATGGCTTAGCGTCCCCGAGCTTCAGTTTTGCCTTCTTTAAAGTAAGTCTGTGTGTCTGTGTATCTGTATCACTTGTGAGGCATATGCAAGATATGTGTGAGGTAAGCTCTTTAAAAATAATAAAGTCCAAAACATGATATTAATTAAATGAAATGAGACTGTAGTTGCAACTTTTGGGGAGACTGAGGCAGAGGAATGAATCGCTGAGCTCAGGAATTTGAAGTCAATCTGGGCTTGGGCGATAGAGTGAGGTTTCATTTCAAAAGTTAAATCAAGGAGCTGAAGAGATGGGTCAGTAATTATAAATACTGATTGCTCTTCCAGAGGACCTGGGTTTGATTTCTTACACCCACGTGACGGCTCACAACTGTCTATAATTCCATTCCCAGGAGATCTGACATCCTCTTCTGGCCTCTGCTGGTACCTATGAGACAAACAGAGATACATGCAAACAAAACACCTAAACACATATGTGAATATATTTTTAGAAATTAAATTATTTGGGCTGCTGGTGAGGGTACATTAACCCTACCACTGGAGAAGAAGAGACAGATCTCTGAGTTCGAGACCAGCCTTGGTCTACTGAGTTCCAGCACAGTCAGAGTTGCACAGGGAAACCCTGTGTTTTGAAAAACAAAACCGAAATTAAATGATTTGGTATACTTTAAATTTAGCTATAGGACCAGTGAGATGGGGTGCAGCTGGTTAAAGGCCCTTGCCACAATACCTGAGTTCAGTCCCCAGAACCCACATGACTGACAGAGAGAATAAGTCTCTGATCTTCACATTCACACAGACAAACACACGTTCACCCCAAATAAATACATATTTTAAAGTTTTCACTATCATAGGTTACCAAACATGCTCAAGCAGGCTGCACCTGTAATATAGCTTCAGCAATTATTAGCCTGTGGCAGGTTATTTTCGTCCGTGTCTGCCCCACTTTCTTTGTCTTTGGGTTATTTTGAAGCAGCTCCCTAATATTCTATTGTTTGACCCCTCCCTTTGTCTTCTTGTTTATTTTGACACGGGCTTTCTCCATGTAGACCTAGCCATCCTGAAACTTACTCCATACACCAGGCTGGCCTGCTTCTACCTCCTGTATTCTGGGATTAAAGACATGTGCCACCACTACCTGGTATTTTAACCCATTTTCAAAGTCATATATGGCAGAGTTGCATTCTCAAGCAGTTAAAACCCACCCACTTCCTGGGTCTCCCTTTTTGTACTGTCCCCTTCTTGCACACTGATATATCTCCTGTCCCTGCCATCTACCTGGTACTTTAAATCCTTGCTAAAGGGCGTCATATCCCACAGTAGCCCAGGGTGTCAGCCCTGAGTGGCCTGAGTAGTGTTTGTATCTTATCAGGCCTCCTTACTTTCTAAGAAAGAAGTGATACTCTGGCAGGCAGACACTGGAATATCTCCCTAAAAAAACAGGAGGCGTTGGACCATTTACAGACCTACAAGCCCTTGACACCAAGAATAAGCCTTATATTAATTGATGGAGGCCCTTCTCCAGTTGGTTATTTTCCAAGAAAAGGGTACATGGTACTAAGAATAGTAGGACTCTATACTCATCTTCTGGCTGCAGGGGGATCCGGGCCCTCCCCTCTGAGTGAGTAGGCTACCACTGACTAAAGTGGAAGGCTGAGCTGAGTAGGGGACTCCAGTTTGTTTGTAAGACTGTAAGCAGAATGTAGGCTCAGAGACGGGGAGACCAGATCAAAATCCTATCTTCACGATGTATAGCATGTATCTTCTCTGTGCCTCAGATTCTCTAATTCCAAGTTATTGAATGGATTATACAGTAGCCAGACATGGTAGTATACACCTGTAATCCTAGCACTCAGAAGGCAGAGGAAGAAAGATCATGAGTTTAAGATTAGACTCAACAACTATATAGCATGGCCAGCATGGACTACATGAGACCTTGTCTCAAAAATAAAAAAAGCATCTCTGATAAGGATTGAGCGATGATCTGTGGGTATAGCAATATGGCATTAGAAGTCATTTTATTGCTATGTTTCTTTAGCAGAATAATAGTGGGAGGTTTTCCCCAGATCCCATGACCTATGTAGTCTCAGGTTCTTGACCACTTTAGCAGTCTCGGGTAGGGGCATCCGTGACAAAGCCAATCAAAAAGCGGTCGGTTCCCACCATAACGTCTGTGCCACAGTGCACAGGTAGTATATCGCCCAGGCAGGTTGCTGTTAAAGGTCACAGGGTTTGTAGTTGGGTGTTTGATTGATTACTGTTTTCTTCCTCCTGGCACGGTGAATGGTGGTGAAAATTCTGGTTGTGAACACCAACCAGCTCAGCTTCTCCATATTCTATGACATAAATAAGTTGTGTCTTCAGCAACAGAGCCTTGCCATCAGACTATAAAGAGGGGCCAATAGCCTCATCAAGAGGAGAGCTTACGGGATTCTTTGGCCAATGATTCAACCAGATATAACCTGGGCCTGGCACTGAAGGTTTTTACCTGGTGGTAGGAGATGTCTAGTTGGGGCATCCTCTCAAACAGTGTATGTGGCAACTCCATTTAAACACTTCTCATATGTGTATCCAATTTAGGAAGCTTTCACAGTAGTAGATTTAAATAGGGCTTTTCAGAAGGCCTTTAGTGTTTATTGTCCCCCCCATATCCCCCTCCTCTCTTTACCCCTATCTTCTCACCCCTCCCCTTTAAAAAAAAAAAAACAGTAGCTCCTCAGGCCACCACCGCTGCTGTGTAGGCCCCTGTGTGCATTTCTGCAAAGTATGTTTTCCTTAACACTTCAGGTTCTCCCAGCACTTTGGGGTCCTAATCCTTCCTCTAAAACCTCCTTCCTGGCATGTGTGTGCCTGTCTGTCGTGTATCTAACCTCCATGGCAAGGCTTCACCTCCTCTTTTTCCTCCTCCTCTGGGCGGTTGCTGAGGTTCCTGACTGGCTTGCCCTCAGGGTTTTAACCCTAATAAAATTGTCCTTGAACGTCCAGAATATAATAAAAAATAAAGGACGAATGTGGTAACTAGCAGGATTCTCTTGGTAGCAAGTGATAGAAAGTTCAACACAAAATGTCTTTGAACAAAGTATCAGTTCAAAAGCTCTCTCTCTCTCTCTCTCTCTCTCTCTCTCTCTCCCTCTCCCTCCCCCTCCCCCTCCCCCTCCCCCTCCCTCTCCCTCTCTCAGCAGAGTTTCTCTGTGTAACAGCTCTGCTGTCTGGAAACTCACTCTGTAGATCAGGCGGGCCTGAAATTCATGTCCTTCCTTTCTTCCTTCCTTCCTTCCTTCCTTCCTTCCTCCCTCCCTCCCTCCCTCCCTCCCTCCCTCCCTCCCTTCCTTCCTTCTTGCTTTCTTTATTATTTTTTTCACTATCAAGTCTTTCAAATTTTGAATCTATCAGTGGATTATGGATTTAACACCCATTGTGACCCAATTGCCCCTGGAAATATGCTCATACAGACCTGGAGCTGAGCTTCATCAGCCTCCCAGGCGGTCCTCTATTGAGGCAAGTTGACACTGAAAATTAATCGTCACAGTCATGGAGTGCTCTGACCTCCTGAACCATCCCACCAGCCAGCCCTGTCTTTCATTTCTGCAAGAAGAAGCTCAAAGCACAGAACTGTCACACAGAGGACAGTGTGGACCTTGCCAGCACTCACCCCGAGCTACAGCCGCTTTAGAATTCTCTGCAGATCTGATGGGATAGACAAGGGCTGACACTGGGTTCAGGTTAGCTGCTAGGGTGTGTTTCCTGAGTAAACAGTCTGGGGTGGTAACAGTCGGTCATGTCAAGGACTCATTGTTGATACCCTGGCAGGTGGTAAGGGAAAGAACTGGTATATAAGCAGGACACTGTCACTGCAGAAACACCACTCATGACTGGTTCCTTTTTTTCCAAGTAGCTGAGTACAAAACTTGGTTTTCCTTGTGAGGTCGGGAGGAGCATGCCAAACTAAACAAGCAAACAGCCTGGGGTATGGTGGTGCACACCGTAGGCCTAGGTGTCTTGAGGGGGAAGCAGAAGGATCATGAGTTTATAAGGAGACTGTCTAAAACTATAAAAAAAAAAAGAGCCAGGGGAGGCAGTGTGGCCTTCTGCCTTCTTCCAAGAGAACTTGGTCCTGAGCCAAGGATATAGAGAGAAGTTGGGAGGTCAGATAGAGGTGGTTTGTGCAGAGCTTTAAACATCCTCCTAAGCGTGTTTGAAATCTCTAAAGAATCTTCCAGAAAAACTAGCATCCCTCTTCTAGATCCAGGTTCTAAACTCATAAAGAAGACAAAGGCATGGCAGTGAGCCAGGTATACCTTACCTACCCCAAACTATCGTGGAGAAGGGAGCATATTGTGAGAGCAGAATTAGCTTCTGGATTGAGCCTGGGAGAAGATGGAGCCAAGACCAACCAGAGGCTTCCCACACTCTCCAGAGAAACCATTCCATTGCTGAGCGCAGGGGCTTAAGATGGAAGTGTTTGGGGGAAACCCCTCACTGTGTGAGCAGCAAACACAAGTCACTCCAGTAATCTTTCTGCCCATCACATCAGTTCATTATTAAGGTGGGGGCAGGAATAGCCTCTCCCCATCAAGGGGGTGCTAGGGGTTCAAGTGTGATCGTGTGTCTGGGAGGATGGAAAGGCAGGCGAGGCGCAGAAAAGGCTGGCTGTTTTTGTGTCCAGTTCAGTTCATAGCAGGTGGCCTTGCTTTCTCCAGGCATGAAGCCCAGGGCCCCAGAGTGCTGCTGTGCTTGTGTATCGCTCTCCCCTCCAGCTGTAAAAATTCGGGAGAACGTGGGCATATAGCAGCTTTCTGGTTTCTTGGCTGCTTCCCAGTCTGTGTTCTCCCACTTGGGGGGTAAGGGGGATGGCTGGCTGACATCCTTTTCATGGTGGTGAGTGCCACCCCATCCCAACCCCCATGCCCTGTTCCTGCAGAGCCTGGCTCAAAGTTCAAAGCTGAGATGGTTGTATTGAGTAATTCAGGGACGTTGCCTGCCTGCCTGCCTGCCATGTAAGGGGTAAGTCACACTCCCACACAGGCATTTGCTGAGCATCTGTTGCCCTGTGTTTTGCGGTGTACAGCCTGGGAACAGACTAGCCACCCCAGTTGACCGCAGTGGGGCTGTGCTTCCTTCCTTTCTCTGCGGGCCCCTGGGCTCTGGGTCTCACACAGAGCTCTGTGCTGGGCAGGTTTCAGATGCACTCCCAGGCAGGCCACTTGGCGTGGACTGCATCTGGATTCACACCAACCCCTTCCTCCTGGGGGTTCAGAGTGTTCTTGGAAAAAAGCCTGGGAAGGGAAAGGCCTTCCTTAGCATTCCCTGGCCAGGGGGTTGGCTGACAGAACAGAGCAGAGCTGCCAGGAGCACTAGAGTCAGACAGGGCTGAGTTCAAATCCCTGGGTGACCTTGGATGAGCTGCTCTATCCACTTCAGTTTCCTCATCTCTAAAAAATGTGACAGTAACAAGACCCGCCTCCCGGGACAGTCATGGGAATTTGACGAAATACTTACTGGCCCATACTGCCCTGCATCTGGCCAGTAGGAAATGCTAGAGAACTGGTACTCTTCATCTCCTGCCTTCCAAGGGTGTGGTCACAGGAAGGAGAGTGACCACAACCTCCTCTGTCCCTCACCCTTTCCAGACCCACCATAGTGGTTTTTTTTTACCCCTTTCTGCCCCTCCCTCCCTTCGTCCCTCCCTCTTAAATTTATTTTTATTCCATGCACATTGTTATTTTGCCTATATGCATGTCTGTGCAGGGGGGTGTTGGATCCCCTGGAACTGGAGTTACAGAGCTGCCATGTGGGTGCTGGGAATTGAACCCCTGTCTTCTGGAAGAGCAACCAGTGCTCTCAACCACAGAGCCATCTCTCCAACCCCCCTCCCCACCATGGTGTTTCTAACCTGACCAAGATTCAGTTCTATACAAGGTGTCTTACTTCCCTTCTCTTAGAGGTCCCTTGTCTAACGTGCTGGTGCTTCAAAAGCACCACATGCTTGGCGTAAGTAAGTGGTGGGTGAAGGAGCAGAGTCTTGCAGTGATGTGTTCCAGGATGGTTCTGGAGCTCCAGGCAGTTATTTCTGGCCCTCCCTTCTCCCTTTCTGCACTCGATTTCTTCCTCCCTCCCTCCCTCCCTTATTTCCTTTTCACCTTCTTTTCCCAGGCATCTCTCTCTCTCTCTGCTAAATGGAGGCTGCATCCCTCCTTCTTTCTTGTAACATCCAAGCTGCTAGACCCGTCCCTTGAGAGCCCTTCACCCAGCTCAGAGAGCAGAGATTCCTCTTTCAAACTGAGTCTGTCCCCTGACTCATTCATTAAAATGCATAGGGCATGTGAGCTAAACTGCATAATGATTCTCTGCCTAGGAAGGCTGGGAGGCAGGCAGTGCTGTCAACTGCCAAGGCAAACACTTGCCCCCAGCTGTGAATCAGGCTCATTGGCTGTCATGTCCTGGGAAGGCTGGGGGCTGCCTATCATCTCCAGTAAACCAGCCAAGCCCTGGAGAGCCACAGCCTGGCTCAGGCTGTAGTCTTGGACACTGTGTTGCTGAAGAGAATCCAGCCCATGACCTTTTCTCAACCTTCCTCCACTCCCACCTCACAGAGTTTTCGTTCATTCATTCATATTAGAAGCAGGGTCTCATTTTATAGCACACACTCATCTTGAACTCAGGCTCCTGCTGTCTCATCTCTTAGATTCTGGGGTTACATGTATGCGTCATTATTTATATATTTTTAAAAAATTTACTTCTTTCAATTATGTATATTCATGTGTCTGTGTATGAGTATGTGTGTGAGTGCTGGTACCTGTAGAGGCCAGTTTGATTCTCTGGACTGAAGTCACTGGAGATTATGAGCCATACAATGTGGTTGCTGGGGATAAATTGGGGTAATGTGGAGCATTGGTGGACATTTTTAACCGCTGGGCTATTTTCCAGTCTCTTTACATATATTTAAATGATATAAGTAGTATATAATTCATTCTTTTTATTGTTGTTTTAGCACTGGTGAGAACATACTTTTTCAAAATTTTATTTTACATTTATTTTTATTCATTTATGTATGTCTGTGCACAGTTTCATATAGTGCCCAGGGAAACCAAAAGAAGGTGTTGGATCCTGGAACTGGAGTTAGAGAAAGGTGTTTACTGCTACGTGGGTGCTGAGAACTGAACCCAGGTTCTTTGCAAGAGCAGCCCATGCTCTTAGGCCCTGAGCCATCTCTCCAGCCTGGGAGAACATATTCTTATCATAGAAAGACAAAAATAAATTGGACTGGTAAGATGGCTCACTAGGTAAAGGTGCTTGCTACCAAGGCTTGAAGCCTGATTTTGATTCCCAGAACCCACATAATGGAAATTGAAAAGCAAGTCCCACAAGCTTCCCTCCAACCTCCATGCAGGTGCACCCCTCCAGTCTGTACATGTGTGCATGTATGTGTACATGTGAGTATGTCTGTACATGTGTTTATATGTATGTGTGTATGTGTATGCATGTATATGTGCACATGTATGTCTATACGTGTGTGTATGTGTGTACATGTGTGTATGTGTGTATATGTGCACATGTGTGCATGTACATGTGTGTATGTATGTGTGTACATGTGTGTATGATGCATGTATATGTGTGTATGTATATGCATGTGTGTATATATGTGTATGTGTGTACATGTGTGTCTGTACATGTGTACATGTGTATGTATGTATGTACATGTGTGCATGTATGTATGTACATGTGTGTATGTGCCAGTTCTCAGCAAGACTATCAGCATTTATCCTGTTATTCCTCATCTCCCTTCTGCACTGTCCCGGGTCTGCCAGGTATATCCCCCCTCCACCCCCACACCACAAATCTCATTATTTGAAAAAAATAAAAAAGCCCTACTGGCTTATTCTTAGGAAGCAAACAGGCCTACTGGATTACTTCCTGCATACAGATTGACATGTGCTCTTTAATTCTGTAGTATTTTTTGAGGAAGATACCAAAATCCAAGGTTTCTTGTGGCTACCTTGGGCACCTGGCCCACTTGTGTTCAATATGTAGGTTCTGGATTTTTTAATTTGCCAACTCAAAAAATTGGGTGTGACCTTGGGAAGATTACTGACTTCCGAATTGCAGAATGGGACGAAACCAACCTTAGGATCTCCTTCAGTGGGATTATCCATATAAAGTCTAATCACAGTCCTTGGCAAGATGCAGTTAACATTAGTAACATCATGATTCTTACCTCTTTATTGAGCACCTACTATGTTCCAGGCTGTCCTTGGTACTGAGGGTGAGGCCACAATGAGTTAGACAAGGGCTTCTTTAAGCATTTGTTTGCTTCCTATTGTTTCAAATAGTTCTCATGAATGCTTTTTACTTAAGAAAGGGCAATGTGGCTGCTGCCGTTGTACAGAAACAGTGAGGTGCTGACCACGGGTTTCCCTGGCTCTAGCACTTTCAAGACAGGCCCTGACGATTGTTTTGGGGTGCAGAGGAGGGGTACAAAAACAGCTCCCAGAGCCAAGGCAGTTGGAGTCCATCAGCTCCCAAAGACTGCCTTTTGTTGGCCTATCAGAGTTCCCAGACCATGACACATGTCCATCACTGTCAATGTGTTCCCATGGCTGGTGATAAACGTATGGGTCTGGAGAACCCTTTCTTGTAAAGAACCAGGGGACAGTGTCATAACATCAGACAACTGGCTTCCTGAGAATTCTGCCCCCTGGGCTGACCAGAGCAGGAGAGAAGATGCCTAGAGCCACAGACTCTGCAGCCCCTGCACGATCTTTTATACCTCCCGCTGAAGGAGCTCCACTGCCCACACCAACATCCCCAGGCAGTGCCTGGGCAGGACAAGACTAGCCAAGAGTAGCACTTAGAGGAAATGAAAGTCCTACCCAGGGGGAAGTCGCCCGGGCAAGCCTGGCAAAGGCCAGGGTCAGCATTTAATTTCAGCACTGGGGAGGCAGGCACAGGAGGATCTCTCAATTTGAGGCCAGTCTGGTCTACAGAGTGAGTTCCAGGACAGCCAGGGCTACACAGAGAAACTCTGTCTTGAAAAACCAAAGGCGAGGGTGGGGTGGGGTGGTAGAGGTGCATCCTGACTAGGGTAAGGGTTTCTTGGCCCCATTACACTAAAACTCATTCTACTCCCTGACCCCAGGTAACAATTCTGAAGCTTCATGGCATCATGTAGCTGATGAAGAACCACAGGCTTCCTCACATCTAGGGTCAAGTTTGTCCAGTTCCAAGGGTAAGGCTGACTTCATACAGAGATCTGCCTGCCTCTGCCTCTCAAGTATTAAGTTTAAAGGCATGTGCCATCAAGCCTGCTTCCTTTTTCTTTTTTAATTGAACCCAAATGTGTTGATTTTATTATTATTATTATTATTAATTATTTCTGACTTGACAGCCTTCCATGCTTGTTTGAACCCTTGCACAATTCATATCTAATCATTTAGATTTGCCCGTGTGCTTAGAATCTGCTGAGCCCACTGCAGACACCTCCATCCCACCTGTCTCCACCGCTGTCTTCCCCCATTTCCTTGCCTTTCCTACCCATCCTGAAATCTTGGGTTTGCTATTCCTTTGCTTTTTATTTCATACATTTTTCTAAAAGAATATTGCTTTTTCTTACGTAAAAGAATACCCTGCTGCATGTAGCCTTCTGGAATGTACTGCTTCCCTCAAACTGTTGGGTGTCTACGATTCATGTATGTTGTAGTGTATAGTAAGGCTCGGTTTGCTTCTCCTGCTGATTGTAGATCCCATTCTTGTGTCCCAAGCCTATTTATTCTCCCGCCACTGCACAGTTGCATTGTTACCAGCTTTTTGTTACACTGAATGGGAAGATACAGACATTTTTTATGTAGGTCTTCTGGAAAACAGTATGAATTTACCAGTTTACAATCCCAACAGCATGACCTTGTTATGACCTTGTTGATTTGCATCCTTCTGTCGTTTGGTGTTTTTCCTAACTGGACGGGTTCTAAAGGGTAACTCCTCTTGTTCACTTTGTGCTTACTGGCTACCTGAATAAGATTTATAGCTGTTGGAATTTCAGTAGGGACCTTGAGGAGTGAATGAGGTACAATACGCCTGTGAAGTCTCTCCCAGTTGGCACCATTCCATTCTCTTATTTAATGGAAAAGGCATCACATTCTCTGGAGATGGAGTTAGAGGTGGGTGCTGGGAACTGAACTCAGGTTCTCTGCATTAGCAGCAATCACACTTAACTGTGGAGCCATCTCTCTGTTCTCCAGTAAATTCTGTTATCCATAATCTTAGGAAGGACCAAATGCCTTTGCCCCCCCCCTTTTTTAACTTATCAAATATGATTTAATTGCACTCACAATTTTGCTTGTAAACAAAGCTTAAAGGATTTTTAAAATTTCAAATGTAACTCATCTAAGTCATAATTAATTATAGTTTCTCAGTAGTCATCAAGCAGACTTGAGAGCTCACTGTGAGACAGACCTAACCAACAGATTGTCCTCAAATGTCAAGAGGTGTTCACAAATTTCTGATTTATATATATATTTACATATATATATAAAATCCCATGCCCTGTAACTATTTTTCTGTTAGTAATCACACTCACCACATTTGCTGTGCCATCTAAGTCACTTATTATATCATTTATTGATCTGCATAACTATGCCTATATCATGTTGACTTAGGATGTATTTGTGATACCTGGCCCACAGGCTGCCCCCAAAATGTTAGTGGGATGGCTGAAATGCAAGAATGAATGAATGAACAGACAAATGAGTGAATGAGTGAATGGATGGGCAGGAAAGGGAGCAGCTCATGAAGACTGACTTTGGGATTCCAATTTAGTGCTTTTTTAAAAAAAAAATCTTTTTGCCAACTAGCTTTTCATATTTCAAACATTTCATTAGATTGGTCCAGAAGCTGAGAAGCCTGATGTTTTCTGCTTATTGTGCCTACAAGATAGAACAGCCATAACTCAGACACCCAGAGCAGCAGAGAGCAGCCTGCCTCATCGAGTGCAGACTTTGGCAAAGAAGCAGAATGCCTTTGTATTCTAAACAAAACAACAGAAAACTTTTGGCAGCTCACATATAGCTGCTGGCCTTATCAGCTTTGGGTGTCCTGACCCAAGGCACCACATTACATATGCAAAACATCTGATATTTGTGTAACAGGTCCTTAACCCCTGGCAGTTATGCATATCACTAAAGCGGTGGTTGTGCACTAGATAGATGCAGAAATCAGGAACTTCCCTCTCAGTGAAGCATCATCTGTGGCTCACACAGTTCTGAGAGCTGGGCCAAACGAGTAATTATAGCTTCCCTCTGTGGTGAGCAGGGCAAGAGGCTGACTTAATAAAGGGAGCCTGCTGTCTGTCTCCAGCCTGGCTGTGACTCATGGAACCCGGGAGTCCCAGCAGCACTACCCGTAGAGGGTGGTGAGCAGCTGGGGGTGGGAGCTCAGCTAGCCAGAACCCTAAGAATGAGGAAACTCCCTGCTTGGCGGGTAGGAACCAGCAGCTGGAGCCAGAGGAAGTGAGTCTGGGACAGAGCAAGCAGCTGCTGCCTCTCCCCGGAAAGAAGCCTCCTGCCATGTGGACACCTACAATAAAATGGGTTAGTGATTTTCATATTCAAAATCGGGAAGGAGGGGGGACAAAATCAGATTTCCTCTGATAGGGGTGGCTGCCTCTATGTGATATGCCAGTGGCCTTGGTTTCTCTGGAGGTCTGGGTGGATGGAGTCAGGATGTTAATTCGGTTTCTCACTTTGGCTGGGAGGTGGCTAATGAGGTGTTCACAGCCATAAAGGCAGTGGGAGGCGGGTGGTTTTAGCTGCTCGTGGGAAGACAGCTGCTCTGGAGAGGATTTGGATGCCACCTCACATAGGTCACCACAGGTCATCTTATCCTTCCTTTGGTCTCCAGCAGCTTCTTCCTCCTTTGCTGATAATCAGCCAGACAGGCAACTTGACCTCTTCTTTCTCCAGCAGGCCCAGCCGGCAGGGAGATTCCAGAGTCGCCCCTCCCTCCCCATCTTTCCCGCTGAGTCACCACACCTCCCGGGTCAGGTGATCCTCCCCTGGGCCCTTCTGAGAGCACCTTGACCTATATTCCGAACTCGGTGACAGTAGATTGCAGTTGTCCCGAGACCAGCCTGCCAGGCAATGGGCATGGTGCCCTGGCAGCCAGGGCTGCAGACAGGCGCCCTGGGCAGCGGGAGGGGCTCTCCTTCCCGGGAGCCAGCAGCGAGAGGCCTGGAAATGGAAAGTTAAGAGGCTGCCTGTGGGCTGGTGGCCCAGGAGGGTGGTGGCCAGCTGAGTCAGCTGGGAAAGCTGACAGCCAGCCACTGGGAGCTGCATGCAGGCTTCCTCCCTCCCTTCCCTCTCTGGGTGCTGCCAGCTCAAGGGCAGGCCCTGCTGTGAGGAGGTAAAGTGGTGCAGGACAGTGCCATTGCGGCTGGTGACATTACTACTCATCTAGTCATCCAGAAAACTGCCCCTCCACCCCACCGAGAGACTAGTTCTCATCCCCACATTACCCACAAAATGGCCTCTACTTATCTTGTGTATGAGTTCTTTGTGCAGTCCTTTGCAGTTTTTGTGTCCTGAATGAAAGGGTGATGGGGGTGATGGGAAAAGGGATGAAAAGAGAATCATTCAGAGTCAAACTGGAAGCCCTGTCCCTGGGCATGGTGCCTGAAAAAGGTGACTGTTAGCCAAAGATCACAGTCCCTTTTGAATTGGAAAGAGCTCTGAATTTAGAGGCATTCTTTACAGCCAGAATGAAGTCCTTCTGGGTGTCCTTCTTCATCAAGAGGTGGGGATTTTAGTAGCACCCCTTCAATAAATCACGGCGTCCACATTAAGTCAGCTAATTCCTATGAGGTTTATTCATTATGTATAATGATATGTTCGTGAGCTAAAACTTTGGTATAGGCAGACCTGGGATCTCAGGGAACAGGAAGCCTGAGGCAAAAAAGTTCGAAGCCGGCCTGGATATCTTGGCAAGACCCTGTTTCAAGAAAAAGCGAGAAACAAACAAAGAAGTAAAATGAAGAAGGGAAGGAGAGATGGCTTAGAGGTTAAACAGTGGCTGCTCTTCCAGAGGACCCTGTCGATTCCCAGCACCCACATGGTATCTCTGTAACTCCAGGCCTCCAGGGACACCAGGCACATGCATGATACATAGACATACATGTAAGCAAAACACCCACGCATGTAAATAGCAAAGTAAGTAATGATAATAATAATGATAAGCTGAGACCCAGGTATGGTGAATTATACCCATCAAAAGTGTACTTCGGAATTAGGGTGTGTGGGGGGTCAGAAGTTCACCACATTCCTCAGCTACATAGAGAATCAGAAGCCAGCCGAGCCTCATGAAAACTATCTCAAAAAAGGTAGGGGTAGAGGACAGGAGAAACCTGTGTCACCTCTGACTGTAGGGCCACCTACCATATCAAGCAGACAGCCTCATAACTTAGTCATACATTGTTTTATTGCTTCCTATTAAAAATATCTCATGTTTTATTGTAGTTTAGGTAAAAAATCTGCAAATGAAGCACATTTTTAAATTTTGTTTTTATTTCCCCCTTCAAAGCCAAGGTCTCATGCTCAGCAAGCTCGACCAAGCAATGCCCTTTGCCCAAGCACAGTTTTTATTTATTTTGAGACAAGGTTTCATGTAATTCAGACTGAGCTTGAACTCACAATGAGGATGCCCATACACATTTGTTCTTCCTATCTCCACCTCTCTAGTACTTGGATTTCAGGCCTGTACCACAATATCTGCTTTATGCTATGTTCAGGATCAGCCACAAGTGTTCCTGCACGCTTACCAACTAAACTATATCTTTAACCCTCAGTTTAAAAAATATATATATATATGTATATATATACACACACATATTTTCTTTCAATATATGAATGTTTTGCCTACGTGTGTGTGTGTGGTACATGTTTAGTGACTTAGGAGGTCAGGAAAGGGTATCAGATTCCCTGGAACTGGCATTATAGATGGTTGTGAACCATCATGTAGATCCAACTTGAACCCTGGTCTTACACAATATCAACAAGTACTCTTAACCACGAAGGCATCTCTCTAGCCACCAGGTTTTAAGTATGAATGTGAATTTAGGAAGTTAATGCCTCAAAGGTAGTGGATGCTAGATGGTAGGGCAAGAACTAGTTACTTGGATTGAAAGAATGATGAAGGAAAGAAATTAGATAACTGTCTTAGAGTTTCTATCCCTGTAAAGAGACACCACGAGCACAGCAAGTCTTACAAGAAAAATGTTTAATTGGGGTGGCTTGCTTACAATTCAGAGGTTCAGTCCATTATCATCATGATGGGTATGTGTAGGTGTGATGCTGGAGGAGTAGCTGAGAGTCCTACATCTTGCAGGTAACAGGAAGTCAACTGAGACCCTGGGTGGTATCCTGAACATAGGAAACCTTAAGGCCCACCCCCACAGGGACACACTTCCTGTAACAAGGCCACACCCACTCCAACAAAGCCACATCTCCTAATAGTACCACTTCCTATGAGATTATGGAAATAATTACATTCAGACAACCAAAGATTTATCAGGACACTATGCCTGAAATTCAGGGCCCTTCAGTTGCATTCCTTCTTTCTAAAGTCACAGACTTTAGTCTAAAAAAAAAAATTGCTGAGCTGGTGAGATGGCTCAGTGACTGTCTTAAAGGGTCAGGATTGTAGTGCTGTGAAAAACACCTTAACCGAAAGAGTTTGGAGATGAAAGGGTTTATTTCGTCTCAGACTTCTGTATCACAGCCTACCACAGAAAGCAGTCAGGGCAGGAGCCCAAGGCCAGAACCTTGAGGCAGGAGCTCATGCAGAGGCCCAGGAAGTGTTGCTTAGTTGTTATCGGCTAATTTCTTATAGCATCTATGACCACCAGCCCAGTGATGGTACCACCAGACACTGTAGAATGGGTCCTCCCACATCCATCATCTGTTAAGAAAACGCCCCATAGACTTGTCCACAGGCCAATCTGTCTGGGGTACTTTCTCAGCTGAGGTTCCTTCCTCCTGAATGACTGTAGCCTGTGTCAAGTTGACATAAAAACCAGCCAGCACAGTGGGTATAGTGGCTTGCTGCCAAGGCCGATGACTGAATTTGATTCCTGGGATCCAGATGGTAAAAGGATAAAAGTGACTTCCAGAAGTAGTCCTTTGGCCTCTACCCCTACCACATACACACACAGATAAATGTAATTTAAAAGCTAAATGAAATTTTTCAGGGGAATGTAGGGCCTTATACATACTAGGTAAGTAACTGCTCTGTTACTGAACCACACTGTTTGTTCTTGGACATAGGATCTTGTCCATATAATCCTGGCTGCTCGTATTCACTCTGAAACCCAGTTGTCTCAGCTTCCCAAATCTTGGGATTATAAGTAGGTGTCACCCCACTTAGCTCCGAGCCCTGCCTGTTATTCAATTCTTTACATCCTTTTCTGAAGCCAGTCCCCAGCACAGTCTATAATTCACACGCTACCAAGACATTCTGGCCTTGTTTAAGATTTATAAGCAGCAATTCAAATGCTAGAGGCTTAGGGGCCATGGCATTTTCTTATTAACTCTATCCTGCCTTCTGATGTGACATTTGCAGAAAGATCCATGTGTAGGTCAGGCAAGGACACCGTCATAAAGAACAGAAGTTTGTAGATGGTGGGGTTCAAGACTATCCGGCGTTACTGGGCTAATGCCAGTGGACTTTTAGAATGCGCTCTGATACTGTAGACTCTGACTGAGGCTGCTTGCAGAACAATTGAGAAGCTGTTGTTTCTGATCTGAAGCTGTCGTCCATCCTGCCTGGTCTTCACTGATGCTGTGCATAGTCTTGGCCTTTAGTGTTATCTTTTATGTCTACTCTGTTCAGCCTCCCACATGATGCATAAGTGCCACACCCCAGTAGCTGCCTTCTTAGCGCTTCATTTAATTTACTGAAGTCTTAGTTTGTCTGAATTTCGGATAAGTGGAATGTGATTTTAGGCCTGTTTCTTAACTTTGATGAAGGAAAGTACCAAACCACCCTGTTCACCAGTGGGTTCTCATTTTGAGTCCCCTGTCTCAGATGATAACAAATGCTGTAATTTACATCATTATTATATTCTTTGCTTTGTCTTTAGAAAGGATCTCTCTCTGTTGCTGTGGCTATCCTGGAATTCTAAATTTAGAATAGGCTGCCTTGAAACTCACAGAGATCCCCCTGCCTCTGACTGCTGAGTTTGAGGCACACTCAAAACCACAGAGTTTAAACCACACTTGGCTGTTTCTTTTATTTATTTTCCTCTTTAGGTTTTTTCAAGACAGGGTTTCTATGTGTAGCCCTGGAGATCCCAGTGCTCGCTTTGTAGACCAGGCTGTCCTCAGACTCACAGAGATCCTCCTGCCTCTGCCTCCCCATTGTTAGTGTGAGCACCACCACGCCTGGCTTTAAACAGTTTCTATTTGAAACCTCATCTCACCGCTTAAGACTCCCTTGGTCTTGTCCATCTGACTCAGCTTCCTGAGAGCTGAGATTACATGTGACTATTACCACATGCGATAATGAACAGTTAAATAAAACAGTTCCGTTGAAAACTGGGCAATGGTACCTTCCTGTCAGCCTAGCTGGAGGATCTCAAGACTGATGCCAGCATGGGCTACACCGTGAGACAGGCTTCAGATACCCTGTGGGATGAGGGCGTAGCTTGGTGAAGTGCATGGCCAGCATGAGCAACCCAGCATGAAAAGAAGAGGGAAAGGAGCTGACAGGACGAGTGTGATGAGTGAGCCCATCAGTGAAGTGTCCCTGTTGAAATCATAATGACTCAAGACTCAGGGAAGGGAAATGCTTGCTTGTGAGTTTGCTCTCTGCATAGCACTTTGTGTAGCTGTCCTTGCTTAATTCTCAAAGCATCTTGGAACTAGCGTTAACCTCATTTATTTTTCCCCCAGTCAGACAACTAAGGCTTGGAGAGGCTCTGGACCCGCTAAGGCATCTAGCAGATGGGGAGATAGAACTAGAGAGTTCTGATTTGTTTGATCCTAATGAATGTATTTGCACTTCTGATCACAACAGTTATCAAAAGATATTTTGCACAGGGTGTGGTCGCCCGCAGCTATAATCATACACTTGAGAGGCTCACATAAGAGGGTTCTTGTGAGGCTGAATGCAGTCTGTCCTATGTGGTAAGACCTTGTCTTACAAAAATAATAAGCCGGGTGGTGGTGTCACATGACTTTGATCCAGCACTTGGGAGGCAGAGGCAGGTGGATCCCTGTCTGTAAAAACCAAAAATGAATGAATGAACAAGCAAGCAAGGGGAGAGATGGTTCAGCTGGCAAAATTCTCGACCTCAACCTTGACCACCAGCTGACGTAAAAGCCCAGTGTTGGTATCACATGCCTGTAATCCCAGAGCTAGGCGAGCAGAGTTAGGATTGGTAGAGTTGGCTGGTCACCCAGGCTAGCTGAGTTAGAAGTTCCAGCTTCCGTGAGAGGCCATGTTTCAAGATATACCGTGGAAGGCAATTGGAGAAACCACAGGATACTGACCTTATGGCCTTCACACGTACGTCCATCTGGAAACCAAAAAGAAGAGAAAGGTGTTTTCCTTGAACTCCCTCTTCCTGATGGGAAAATCAGAACTTGTCCTGCCAGCATGACAAGCCTGTTTCAGGAGGGCAGCCAAGAAAGCTGTCACGTCTGCCATTGGCTCTCGAACCAAAATAAGCACACCTTTGCGACAGCCAACCTCTTCTGTATTCCGTATGCCAGAGTACCAGACCGGCATGAGGGGAAAGGTTTCTGGAAAGTTCCTGCTTATTGATTGGTTTTGCTTTGTTTATGAGACAGTCTTGTTGACCTGTGATCTTCTGCCTCCCGAGGACTGGGAAGATAGGAGTGAGCCCCACTGATAGCAAAAGCTCTGGGAAAGGTGAATGAATTCCCTCCTCTTCATCTCCTGATTTAAGAAGAACTTCATTCATTTTTAAATATCATCCAGTTTAGTCTTTGTGGGTTTTTTAATTATTATTATTTTGTTTTTAGTACTGGGAAAGGAACGCCGCCTTGTGCATGTCAGACAAGTTCCCTACTACTGAGCTACCTGCCCCCAGCTCTGGTTTTTGTTTGTCTGCTTTTTTACAAGAATGTGTGCACACATGCACCTGTGGGGGTCAGAGGGCCACTTTTGGAAGGTGTTGGTTTTTTTCCTCTTCTTCTGAATTACATTCTCCAGGCTCACCTGACAGCCCTCCTGCCTTCCCCTCCCATCTGGATTTAAGTGTGTTGGGGTTACTAATGTGTGCAGCGAATCATTTTTTAGTTTGTGTTCCAGAGAGTGAAGTCAAGTCCAAAAGGTTTACGTGGCAAGCATTTATCTGCGCAGTCAAACTGTTGTTCCCAGCCCTTGGAATTTTGAGACAGGCCCTAGTGATGCAGCCCAGGATTTGCTTTAAGCTCTCAATTCTTGTCTTACCCTCTGGAGTGCAGGGGTTATAGGTGTGTGCAGCACTGTGCCTCGTTACTGAATGTGAATTTTTCTTTAAAAGAACTGACTTTTCAGGCTTGATGGTTTTTTATTTTGTTTTGTTTTTATTTTGGGGGTTTCTCTGCAGCTTTGGAGCCTGTCCTGGAACTCGCTCTGTAGGTGCCACAGCACTTTAATCCTTGGTAAATCCCTATGAGTTCAAAGTCAGCCTGGTCTACATAGTGAGTTCCAGGACAGTCAGGGCTATAGAGAGACCCTTTCTCAAAAGCACCAAAATGAATAAGTAAATAGAATAAAATTAAGTTTTTTTTTTTAAAAAAAAATTGGATAGGAATTATATTTTCTTTTTAAAATTCAAAAGAATGGCATGACAGGGAGGCATTCCCTCAGCCTATCCCAATCATCTAGTGCCTCTTTCTACAAGCAACCAATTGTCTTATTTTTTTACGTTTTTTAAAATTCAGTTAAAATACCATTCACCTCTCTCGTCCCTTCAATACTTCCTATGCCCCCTTTCAAATTTATGGCTTCTTTTTCTTTAGTTATTTTCTCACGCGTGCACATGTGTGTGTGTGTGTGTGTGTGTGTGTGTGTGTGTGTGTGTGCATATGCACCCATATGGTTGGTTGTCTAAGAAATGTGGGGTCTAGAGAGATGGCTCAGTGGTTAAGAGCACCTGCTACTCTTCCAGAGGACCTGTGTTCAGTTGCCATCACCCACATGTCAGCTCACAGTGATCAGTATCTCCAGTTTTAGGAGACCGACCTTTCTTCTTATTTCCATGGGTTCCTGTACACATGAACCCAAAAATGCAAATGCATCTAGGTACATACTCATATGCTTCAAATTAAAATAAATACTAAAAGGAAATACAGCTGGATGTCATGGTGCTTGCCTTTAATCCTAGCACTCATGAGGCAGAGGCAGGCAGATCTCTTGCATTTAAGCCCAGTCTCATCTACATACCTAGTTGTCCACCAGCTAAACTTACATACTGAGTCTCTGTCTGGGGGGAAAAAAAAAGAAAACCCACAAAGAAAGAAATAAAGAAGCTACAGACTTTTTGGTGTGTGTGGTCTATGAGTGTGTGTGTGTGAGGTACATGAGTGTATGAGGTGAATGAGTATTTTATGGTGCATGAGCGTGCATGGTGTATGAGTGTGTGGGGGGGAGAATGTGCTCTTGTGGAGGACAAAGTAGGACATCAGGTGTCCTGCTTTATCTTTCTGTTCCCTTGAGGCACTGTTTCTCACTGAACCTCAGGCTCTTTTTTTGGCTAGGCTGCTGACTTGTTCGGTGAGCTCACAGGATATGGCAGTCTCCATCCCTCACACAGGGCTTGCAGATGTGCAGATGTGCATGCTCCTACCCTGCTCTTTTAGGTGGGATCTGAAGACTCCAACCCAGGTGTTCATTTTTCACTGTGATCGTTCTTCCCCTCTGAGCCCTACCCCTTTCTCTGTTATCTATCCTACACTTGATTTTCTTATATGAAACCCATCCTGGTTCATTTTATAGTGTGTTCTTATTTGATTGTGTCATATTCTGTTGGTTGAGTATTCCATAGCTATGTTAAACAGTTCCCTAATGCAGTAGTAATTAGCCTGTTTCTCAGCCTCAGCTTATACTTACACTGTAGTGAAGCCTTGTGTGAATGTGATTCTGTAGGGTAATTCCTAGCTTGTTGGCTGTGTTTTGCTTTGGTTTATTTCATTCGAGACAAGAGTCTTTCTATGTAGTCCTGGTTGTCCTGGAATTCTACATGTAGACCCGACTCATAGAGATTTGTCTGCCTCTGCCTCAGTGCTAGAATTAAAGGTGTGCACCACCATGCCTTGCTACTTTGTATGTATGTGTTTTAAGATCTTATAGTCCAGATTGGCCTAGAACTTTCTATGTATCCCAAGCAGGCTTCAAATCCTCCTGCCTCAGTCTCTTGGCTACTGGAATTCCAGGCATGTTCCACTACAAGTGGTTTAGTTTGCAGCTTATAAAAGAGAAGACTAGGTTTGAGGTTCTGCTAAAAGCTGTGTCCAAAGGGTCTAGAGGGTCTTCCTCAACCTCTAGCAGAAGGCTAAGATGGTTCAGTGAAAGAGGGCCCATTTAGCCTGCTCTAGGCCTGATTCGAACCTTATCAACAAAAGCTATGCAGAAAATTTTCTAAGTGCAAGTATCACAAAGAAAGGTCATCTCTTATGTTCTAACTCCTTTTGATGGTTAGGTCTTGTGTCTGCCTCTGGTCTCAGCAGTGATCAGAGCTGTTCCGAAAAGGGTTTTCATTGGGTTGAAGTGGTCTTGCTGCTCCTTACTGTCCACATGTTTGTCACACATCCAGCCATACTGGCATAAGGATTCTCCAGTCGCTCTTCTGTGACCTTCAGGCTATGCTGGGTTGGTACAGTAGAACTCGAGGTTCTGGCTTTCTGAGATCTAGGGTTGGGGCGTGAAGTCGAGTTCTCCAAATGTGACTTGGAGGGAGCTCAAATATAAGTAAAAATGCAGAAACACCAACAAAATGCCTGTGGTAAAGAGCTGTTCCCGAAGGGATGGCTGGAAGCAGTGTTGTAGAGTAGTTAGGAACATCCTCCGTGGGGAGGTCTCAGTTCTGAGACAGGATCTCACTATATAGCCAACCCACGTCCATCTTTGCTCAAAGGAAAGGAAGAAGGATCACAGTCTAGGCAAAGATGCTCGGGAGGAGAATACAAGCCAGAGCGCATATGTGGAGGAGTTCTGTGTGCCACCCTTAGTCCCAGCCCCCAAAGATTTAACACAGCATTTGAGGGAGGGAAGGAAGTTATCACCTTTGGCATCCTTGACTATCTCACATCTCTTCTAGGCTCTTAAGAAGGAAGTAGAGGCACTGATCCCTGCCAGATTTCTTCTGTGTTCTGCTTCTGCATCGTGTGCTTAGCCAGTGGGTTATTTTGGAGAAACGAGCTGAAATAGTGATAAAGGAGAAAAGACTAAGCCAAGAAATTCTCAGCTGGAGCCTGGTGTTGGTTCTATAAACTCACTGCTCCTTTGGTTCTTATTCTCAAAAATAGGAAAGAAGCTATGTGCATTTATCACACACACACATAAAAAAATATATATGTGCACAGCTGGACCTAAAGGTATAGGCCTGTGATCCAAGATGTTTGGAAGGCTAAGGCATAAGTTGAAAACCTGACTGGGATAGAACATGGTCCAGGCCAGTTTGGGCAATTTACTGAGATCCTGTCCCATAATTAAGAAGTAGAAGACAGACTGAAAGGATGGCTCAGGATATTAAAGCATTGGCTGCTCTTCAAGAGGTTCTGAGTTCAATTCCAAGCAACCACATGGTTCTTCACAACCGTCTATAATAAGATCTAACGCCCTCTTCTGGTGTATATCCATACATGGATGCACAATGTTGTATACATAATAAATAAATAAATCTTAAAAAAAAATAAAAAAGTAGGCAGAAGCCAGGCAGTGGTAGCACACACCTTTACTCACAGTACTTGGGAGGCAGAGGCAGGTGGATCTCTATGAGTTCAAGACCAGTCTAGTCTACAGAGTGAGTTCCAGAATAGTTAGAGCTGATAGTTAGGAAAATCTTGTCCCAAAACAAACAAACAAAAAAGAAGTAGGAAGAGGCCTGGGTTGGGACCTATGAAATGGCCCAATAGGTAAAGGTGCTTGCCACCAAGCCTGGCAACCTGAGTTCTACCCAAGGACCCATATAATGGAGAGAGAAGAACCGATTCCTGCAGATGATCCCCTGCCCACCACTCACAACATAATAAGAGTATATGCACATCCCTCCCCCCAATAAATAAAGACAATGGAGCACTCTTGTGCTCACCACCACCGTTCAGAAACTACTGAAACTTTAGAAATAATGGTCACTTTGTTACGTGTGTTTAAGTAGGACAAGTTCATTTGTTTAACAAACATTTATTGAGTACACGCTGTGAGTCTGGGTACTGATACAGCACCGGGAATATGGCAGTGAACAAATAAAGATTTTAATGCCCTGGAGCAGAGGAGGAGACAGAACAATAAAAGGATAATCCTGGAATCCAGCCTGTTCTCAGCACAGTGCTGCCCTGCCGGAAACAGGCTTCCCTTTCCTTGGCCATCAGACCCAGCAGCTTGTACAGGCCAGGTAAGGTCCCAGCCCTGAGCTAAGCCCCGCCCCTACGGTGCCGGTTAATGATGCACCTCTGAGGAGGCTGCTTTGGGCCTATTAGGAAATGCGCTGTTGTCTGTCAGTGGAGAAATAAGGAAAGCAGAGTCGATATCCTCTACAAAGCAAACAAGGTGGGAAGCCTGAGAGCTGTCTCCTCTTCCTCTTCCTTCCTCTTCTTCCTCCTCCTCCTCTTCTTTCTTTTTATTTGCTTTTGTTATGGTTGCTTGATTTGTTTTTAAAAGCTGACCTAGTGGTTAAAAGTGAAAGCACTGACTGTCTCCCAGAGGGCCTAGGTGCAGTTCCCAGCACCCTCCTGGTGGTTAGCCTTCTGTGATTTGGGTTCCAAGGTACCTAACAGTTTCCTCTGGCCTCCACTGGCCCTGCATGCATACAGAGCACAGACATCCACACACATAAAATAAAGATCCATGTTGACCCGTGTTGTATTAGGTTTCTGGTCCAGAATTTCTGGTCTAGCCTCGTAGCTTGGACCCACAGACCCACAGTCCTATGGTCTCACTGAAACACACATAGACATATTAATTGTATGCTGATTGACCTGGGGCCCAGGCATATAACTTACTAACTCTTTACTCTTAAACTAACCCATGATTCTTATCCTGTTCAGCCATGCGGCTCGGCACCTTTTCTCAGAGCAGCATAGGTATCCTCTGCATCTACTTCTCTGGTGTCTCTGTGGCATCTCTGCTTTGTTCTTCCTGTTCCCAGAGTTTTCTTAGTCTGGTAGCCCCGCCCACACTTCAGCCAATCAGCATTTTTATTAAACCAGTAGGTGGGACAATTATTTACATGTAACAACATAATTCCACTACAGACCTGAGTAGCTCAGACTGGCCTTAGAGTTGCTTATTAGGTTTATTTTTCTGTTTTCTGTTTGGTTTGGTTTGGTTTTTTTGGGTGATGATGATTCAAAACAGGGTCTTACTATGTAACTGTGAATATTCTGGAACTCACTATGTAGACCAGGCTGGCCTGAAATTCACAGAAGTCCTCCCGCCTCTGCCTCCTGAGTGCCACTATGCCTGACTTGGCTTTAAACTTATAATAATCCTTCTACCTCAGTTTTTTTATGTGTCAGAGTTCCAGGCCCTTCTCAACTGCTCCCTTCCTTCCCAACCCCTCTGTTATTGTAACGATAAAGACGTTCTAGGTAGAAACAGCCCAAGTGTCTCCTAGTCCAGCATCTATGGGGCATGAGGCCTCTCCTTCATAGACATCTACCTGCTCAGTGGTTAAAAGTGCTATCGCATCATGCCAGATCAAACATGAGTTTTCAGCAAAAACATCAGTATTTCGGACAGCATTTACTCCACCTTGGAGATGGGATGGTTCCCTCTGTACCTTTGCTTTATTTTTGTTTCTAAAATTTTAGTTATTCCAAAAGCTCCCATGGCTATAAGGTTTAGACCATAGTGACAAATATAAATGTCCACAGGGAACAGACAAAATGGGCAAAAGTAAGTATAACACAATAGAGACAGGTGGGCTATTGCACGAATAAAGGGAACTCAGCCAGATCTCAGGGAAAGGCTGAGATATCAAAGAGAGGAAACACCACAGTCAGATCTCACCCAGCTGTCTTCCAGCTTCCTCAACTTCGCTCCTCCTGGCTTCCACTGCTTCATCTGTCCTTCTACGCCTGCTTTAAATACCCTCTTCACCCAGTTGTTTCACATCCAGGTTGAGATTAAAGGCGTGGCACCATCACTACCTACCTGGGAGCCTGGAGCTCCCTCTGTAAACTAAACTGGCCTCAAACTCAGATTTTCTTGGATTAAAAGTGTAGGTCAGCACTCCTGGGTATTCCCTGTGCTGGGATTAAAGGTGTGATTTACCACTCTCTGATCCTCCTAGACTGACTGTGGGTAGATTCCTCTGATATCTCAGACTGGTTTTTATTAAATTCGAAACATATCCCACAGTGGGCTGTGACTGTTGTACAGCAAATGCTTCTGCTTAGCTCTCAGGATGAGCACAGCACACAAGCTCAATGTCATCAGATTTCTAAAAAGCTCGGAGTCTAAACTTTTAGATAAAACATTCTGATTTTTAAATGTTGGCAATTCAGGTGTGCAGGTGAGTTTGCAATCTTTGACATAAATAAGTACATTTTGCATAACAATGACCATTCTAAAGAAAGACAGGCAAGTGCCAGGCATAGTGGCATATGCCTCTCATTGTAGCTCCTGGGAAGCCAAGGCAAGAGAGTATTAGGCTCAGGGCCAGCCTGGGCTACAAAGAGAAACGCTATCTTACAAAACAAGTAATAAAAGGCTGGCAAAAGACAGAAATTTGATCAAACCAATAGTTGGAGAATGTGAATGTGTTAGGGAATTGAACCATTGCCGGGTTCTTTCCCATCTGCTCAGTCAGTCCCCAGTTTATTTTGGAGAAAGAAGCAACATGTGAATCATTTCAGTAGAGTGGGAAAAATGTGCCACTGTGGGTAAACCCTCCACCCAGAGCTCCAATCTTCTCTTTTGCAGAGTGGGCTGGACTCAAGGGTTTTCAATATATGTCCATCTAAGCCCAGCAAGTCTTGAGAGATTACCCCCCCCCCACCCCCAGCTGGGGAATGGCTCTCAGAGAAGAACCTCAGCTCAGGCTTTATCCTGTTTTCAGGTTTTGCTTTTTTTGGTTTTATATCTTGGATTTCTGCCAAAAATTTAAAAATAAAATCTTTCTAAAGAGTTTCCCTGTTTTTCTAAAGTTTGAAAATCTGGATTAGAGGCTCAGCTCTACTGTAAGGTGTTATTGGCTTTTCTCCATTTGTCCAATGCTGCTTGTCTGCTTCCAGTTGTCACTAGGTCTATCCCCAGGCACAAATGAACAAGTAGCTATCAGATAATATAGGGAAGGCTGGGGGATACAGCTCAGTGTTAGAGCAAGGGCAAAGCCAATTTATATACATGCATACATGCACACAAATGCATGCACCACACACCCCAACAATGTACATATACCAACGCACGAACATAAATATATGCATACTAGACACACATACACAGATAATTATAGAAAGACCCTGAAACATTAGTTCAGTATATATTTTTTACCATCTTTCTTTTTTACCCTTTTAAAATTTCACTCATTTATTTATTTATTTTGAGAGGATCTCAGTATATAGCTCTGGCTGTCTTGGAACTTCCAATGTAGGCCAGGTTGGCTTTGAACTCACAGAGATCCACCTGCCTCTGTCTCTCCAGTGCTGGGGTTAAAGACTTGCACCATCACCACCACTTGGCTTCTTTTCTTTTTACCTTTTAAATTGGCAAACAGATGTTTTTATTTCTAGTATTATGCTCTTTATAAGCAACATAATTTACTGAAAAGTCTTTGTGGCTTTTCCATGGTGGGGTATGTGTATGGTGGCATATTTATATGGTGATGTATCTGTATAATGGTATATTTGTGTGGTGGGGGTGGTGTGTCTGTGTGGTGGGGGTGGTGTGTCTGTGTGGTGGGGGTGGTGTGTCTGTATGGTGGGGGTGGTGTGTCTGTATGGTGGGGGTGGTGTGTCTGTGTGGTGGGGGTGGTGTGTCTGTATGGTGGGGGTGGTGTGTCTGTATGGTGGGGGTGGTGTGTCTGTGTGGTGGGGGTGGTGTGTCTGTGTGGTGGGGGTGGTGTGTCTGTGTGGTGGGGGTGGTGTGTCTGTATGGTGGGATGTCTATCCATAGTCCCTGTTACTTGAGAGGCTGAGATTAGACATAGATTCAGGAGTTTGAGGCCAGTTTGGGAAACAGCAAAACCCTGTCAAAACAAACAGATGAAAACATAAGAAACCACCACCAACAAAAGGGAAACAAATCCACTAGCAACAGAGCCTTGTGGAGACGTGTGATTCGATACACATCAACATTTCCCAGAGATCTGCAACCTTGAGTCATCCTGCTCAATTTAAATAATATCCTAATCACTTTAAAGCGCTACCTGCACAGCTAGGTGTGGTGGTCCCCAGCTTCTGATCCCTGCACTTTAGAGGTCCACAACACAAGTTCAAGGCTTCGCTAGACCACACACACACACACACACACACACACACACACACACACACAAAGCTATAAATTGTTAATAACAATATATGGTGACTATGTATAAAATTCAAAATATTAACTCTTCATAAAAGATATACTTTTGTCTTTGTGTGGTAAACAAGGCTAGATGAGGACCGGGCTTGCCTGGCCCACCAAGACTCTGTGTAATAATACATACCTGTCCAGCATGTTTTCCCCAGGCTCTCTCTAGGGCTGCTGGTAACTTTGAGAAGTCAGGTGGCTGGAGGACTCTTGTTTAAAGCCATGTTCAGATCCTCTAGCGAATGGCTTTGAACTTTAGCTTTTCATAGCTTCCTAACTGCTGAAATGCCTAGAGTGGAAGTGGCTAGCACACAGCTGTTTTTGTTCACTGCCTTAATCTTGACCCATCAGAGGATCTGTGAATTTAAATTGCCCCCTCTAGTGACCTGGATTTCTTCTGTAGAAATGAAAGAACTTTAGATGTGGGGTGGAATCCATTATTCCTGCTGGGTTTCCCATGATGCAACGGAACCTGTTTTTCCACACCTAGTTTAAGGGTTTCAGGGTCCCTAGTGGTGAGTGTATGTTGAGAAGATGTCACAAAGCCATACAGTTATTGATTGCAGGACTTTTTTTTTTTTTTTTTTTTTGGTAAACCTAACGTTTTGCTGGGCACAAGGGATCCTATCTAGTATCTTTTCTCAGCTGCTAATCTAGCATGTAGCAGTCACAGGTAGGATAGGGCAATATAATTAGATTCCTAAATTATGGCCTTCTAGTCCAGCTAGTACTTGTTTGTTTGTTTTTGAGGCAGACTTTCTCTGTGTAGCCCTAGCTGTCCTCATTGTAACTCACAGAGATCCATCTGCCTCTGCTCCCCAAGTGCTGGAATTAAAGGATTGTACTACCACCCAGCTCCATCTAGTATCTAAATCAACAGGGTCTCACTATGTAGCCCTGGCTGGACCACTCTCCCATAGACCACTCTGGTCTCCAATTTACAGAGCTCCATTTCTCTCTGTCTCCTGGGGTGGTAAGATTAAGGTGTAAACCATCATTCCCATCCGAGACACCTCCCTCCCCCAGGCTAAATTTAAGGGATTTCTTGTGCCTCGCTGGTTGCAGTAGGATCTCCAATATATTCCAGCTTCTTCCCCTGTGAGTGCACACTCCACGTTTTCAGAGACTTGATAAGCCAGAAGCAGGCCTTCCTTAGCACCTGTCTAACAAACTCAAATTCCAACCCACTTTGCTTTTCCCAGTAAGCATTGTTTTTTTCCTTTTAAGTTTGCCTCCAAGACAGAAGACTACTAATTTTCACTTGCACATTCTAAGACTTTGAGGGAATGCTTGTGAGCATGTTTAGAAAGAACAACCAGGCAGGCAGCATGGGTGTTATTCTCACTGCACAGGTGAGAAAACTTGCTGATGAGTTAGTCAGTCAGTGACAGCTTGCAGAGCAGTTCAGATCATTTTCTTCTCGTCCTGTATCCTTCCCATTTTATTATAATCCTCTGGCCATTTAATATTTGCTAGTTTGTGTATAGTTGCTTTGAGACAGGATTCCCTGGCTGGCTTCTGAACTCACTCTTCGGCTAAGGTTGGCCCGAGACCCATGATCTTCTTGCTCAGCATCCCAAGTTCTGAGCTGAGAGAGACCACAGCATGCTTGTCCTTTGACCTCGCGGACTGGAAGAGGAGAGTGGCTTGTAGTTTCACTCCATTGAACGTCATTTCCTCCTGCTTTCTCTCCCTCTCTTTCCCCTTCCCTCCCGCCCCACCTTTTTGTCCTTTAGAAACTGGATCTCATTTTGTAGCCCAGGCTGGCCTAGAAATCATAATCCTCCTGTGTCTTAAGTGCTGGAATTTTAGCCATGCTTCATCTTGTCAAACAGACAGGCAAGGGTGCTGCAACACCCTTAAAGCAGCCTAGAGTGGTGTTTTTCCGCTCTTGTCTGCACAAGTCAACCGTGTGGGGAGTTTTAACATTCTGTTGCCAACACCCATCACCTCTAGGTGTGGGTAGGGTACGAGTAAAGACAATTTTCAGGTCTCTCTACTGTGATGCTACTGTGCAGTGTCTTTACCTGTTTGCTGTCGCTATGACAAAATATATGATAGTGAGGAGCTTAGGAATTTATGTAGCTCATGCTTCTAGAGGCCAAAGGCAGAGACACTTTTGGCTGCTTTGTCTTATAGCAAAGGTCCTCTTAAAACATCCCATGGTGAGATCAAGCGAATAAATTGGTCCACATCTGCCTTATAAAGCCATCAACCACTGTCATGGGGGCCCTCACCCCCAATGGCCCTATCTAATAATCCTAGTTTTAAAGGCCCTATCTCCTAATGCCTAATGCATATGGAATTGAGGATTAAGTTTCTATCATGTGAACCTTTGAGGGAGATATTCAAACCATAGCACACAGCGAGGCTTTTACATTTTTTTTTTTAATTGCTTTTGAGACAGGGTCTCACTATATAACCCAGGCTGGCTTTAAACTTATGTAGCTGAGTCTGATCTCAAACTTATAATCCTCCTGCCTCATATACTCATACACGCTGAGATTATAGGTTGGAGACAACATGTTTGACTCATAAGATAACGTTTAAGAACTTCTTAAACCTTTTTTATTTTGTGTGACTTAGTCACACATAGCAATGATCCCAGTGTTTAGGAGGCAGAGGGAGGTGACGCTCTGTGTAGTCTACACAGTGAATTATAGAACAGCCAGGACTGCACAGAGAAACCACGTCTCAAAAAAAGTTCTATTTTTATGTTTTAGTGTTTTGCTTTCACGCATGTCTGAGCATTGCATTTATGCCTGGTACTAGCAGAGGTCAAAAGAGGGCATTGGGTTCTCTGTGGCACTATAGTGACAAATGATTGTGAGACACCATGTGGGTGCTGACAACCAAACCTGGGCCCTTTGCCAGAGCAACCAAGTGTTTTAACCGTTGAGCTATCTCTCTACCCATCCTCCCATGTCATGTGCCCCCCAATCCACCCCCACCCCCAAGTATAGAGCTTTTAATAGAGGTCTAATAGTAGACATTTTGTTTTTATCATTTCTGAGGCCAGAGCATCAAGCATGTTAGGCAAGTGCTGTACCATCCAGGTATCTCAGGAGCCCTATGGCACCAACAGTCGTTTCTGCTAGAACATTCAACGTGTCTTAAGGAACAACTCATTCTGTGTAAAATACACATTTATGGAGCGGCTGGCTACTAGGAATACTGAAATTGTTTATGCCTCGAGCTATTTTCTTTCTAGTGGATGGAGAGAAATAAAAAAGTGATCAGGATGGGATAAGTGCTAAGAAGGGAACTGAGGCAATGGAAGGCTAACTGGAGACACCAAGTTCCTTTCAAAATCTGGGACTGGGGGAGGGGCAGCGAAAGCATCCATAAATAGATGAAGAGGCCCAGACCAGGAAGGCTGTGTGCTTAAGGAGCTGAAAAAACTCAAGCTGCTCTCAGTTATCTGGAAAGGGATTAGCAGATAGTGAGAAGTGGCAGCCCGACCTTCCTTATCATTTACACAAATGACTCAGTACGTCCTTGCCAAATAATACACACACTGCAAAGGAACCACACAGAGAGGCATCCTTCAGGAATCAGGGTGATGTGTGCCAGACAATGACACTGTCATTTTATTAGCCTAAAATTGCTACTGACAGGCTAAAGGAAAAAAAAAAAAAAGACGAATTGAAAATCTGATATTCAGAGGATTTTGTCTAATCCCTTAGTCTTTTATCCCTTGCTAACCGCCACTCGAAAATGGGATGTGTGCAGGGATATGCAATGCATGCTATCAAGTGTCAGGAGTGTCGCTCAGTGGTAGCACAGGTATAAGACCCTGGATTCAATTGTCAGCACTGAAGAAGGAAAAGAAAAACAGAATGCAGACTGTCCATGAGACTAACTGGCCCTAGACATTTGGTTCCTCTGATGCAACTTGTCTGTCTGTCTGTCTGTCTGTCTGTCTGTCTGTCTCTCTGTCTCTCTGTCTCTCTGTCTCTGTGTCTGTCTGTCTCTCTGTCTCTGTCTCTGTGTGTGTGTGTGTGTGTTCATTCTCCTGTATCCTAGGCTGGTCCAAACTTCTGTAGTCAAAGATTAACTGGAACTTCTTAACCTGCTCCAAATTTCCAGGCATTAGGATTATAATAGGCACATGTCATCACGCCCAGTTTATTTAATCCTGGGGAATCTAACCCAGGGCTTTATGAATGCTAGGCGAAAACTAGCCCCTCTGGTGTACCTCCCTGTCTTTGTTTATCTGTCTCCGTCTCTCTGGTGAAAGTGGTTGTGGTAGTAGTGATGTGGAGACTACAACCAGGGTCTCAAGCACAGACTCTCATGCTTGCTATGTTATTAAGGTTGACTTTGAACTTCTGGTTCTCTCACCTCTACCTCTCAAGTGCTGAGGTTACGACTGTGCACCACCGCACCCTGCTGTATCTTAGCCAAGATAGCCCCACCTAATCTACTCCACTCTAGGTAAATCCCGAAAGAACACCACTGGGAAGTTTACATTTTATGTATATCTTGCCTGTGTGTATGTCTGTGCACAACTTGTGTGCCTGGTGCCCACAAAGACAGAAGTGAGCTTCGGATCCAGTGGGACTGGAGTTGCAGGCAGTTGTGAACTGCCATGTAGGTGCTGAGAATTCAACCCAGTTCCTCTGGAAGAGCAGCTAGTGCTGTTAACTGCTAAACCACCCTTCCCCGAAACAGACTTTTCTTCCTGTCCTTCCTTCCCGCTTTCCTTTCTTTTTCTGTTTTTGAGAGACAGGGTGTTGCTCTACAAGCCCACCCAACTGGCCTCAAAGTCACCAAAAAATTTTCCTGGATCAACCTCCTGAATGCCAGGATTATATTTGGCCACCAGATCCCCAAAGTTCAAAAATGATAATTATGCATCCACATCTTCTGGGTTATAGTGATGGTAACATGAATATATATGTACATCCAAATCCCCAAGTTAACTGTCACAGGTTATATCTAAATAACGTTGGAGGGAAAATTAATATAATTTAAAAATTATTTTTCATATTAAAAATTTCAAATATATAAGAATAAAAGAAAAATAAGCACTTGTGAAGTAATTAAAAGATTGAGGCCAGGCATGGTGGTGCATGCCTTTAATGTTGTTGCTGGGAGGCAGAGCCAGGAGAACCTCTGTGAATTAGAGGCAAGCGTGGTCTACATAGCAAGTTTCTGGACAGCCAGGACTAAATAGAGAAACCCTTTCTTGACCCCAACCAAAAAATAAATATAATTCCTCTATAATCCAAATAAAGAGGAAAAAGAAACCAGGTTGGACCATGATATGGTCATTGTTAGAGGAAAGAATTATTTGTGTTTGTTTTTTGCACCCTTGAGAATCCAAGCCAAGGCTTTGGACAGTCTAGGCAAGTATTGTCCCACTGAGCTAACCTGCCAGCCCTCTTGTGTTTTAGTATTAGCAAATATGGATGAGTTCTAGAAGTTTTTTTCTAAAACTAGATAAAATCTAGCTAGTGATTCCATGGAAAGATGGTGACCAAATTATCAACCCCTCCACCCCCCCCCCCAGAGTGAAAGTGAAAGAGGGATGGAGGGACGGAGGGATGGACTACAAGGTTCCATTTCCTCTTGTCTTGAATGTTATAAAGGACAGGATGGGGTAAGATATGACTTGGTTGGTAGAGTGCTTGTCTTGTTTGCACAAGGCCCTAGATTCTGTCCCTAGAGTCTGTTCATAAAACTGGGCGTGGTGGTGGCACCATCACAGCATTCTTGAGATGTAGTCAGAAGGATTAGAAGTTCAGTCCTTGGCTACCTGATGAATTTGAAGACAACCTGGGAAATATGAGACCCTGTCTAATAAAAGACACAGACTCAACTTTACCAATGGGAAATAACCGCAGGAATGTTGTATATGGCCCCAGTAGAAGCAAATCCATAGACAGGGAACCAGATACTCAGGACAGAATCCAATCTTCTTTTTCCTGAAGATCGTCTAAGGCTATGACAAGCAGCTGGTTATAAAAGCTCACAATATGAGATTTGAACTGTCAAGCAGGATGAAGCTTTGAAGTACCTGGTCAGGGGAAGGGAATAAACTAGATAAAGCCTGAGTATTCTAAGATCTGCCCCTAATCAAATGGGCCTAAGGGTAAGAGCCCCAAAAGCTTCTTCCTGGCTGGATGAGCCCTTTATTTTCTGACACTAGACTAAGCATGCTCAGAAATGGTGGGTAGTGTGCTTGACCTACAGCTCAAAGTTTGTCTGCCCTATACTAGCTTAAAAAATAGCCTGGAAAAGAAACCTAAAGAGCTTCCTATGATATCCTGCACTTCTATCTAAGAGAAGTTTCATGCTTTTCACTGAGTCAAGGCAATTTTACAACTCCCAGGGAGCTGCTGGGAAATGAATGTCTACTCACCGATGAATCAACCAGACTCCTCTTGGGATTCTTTCTCTGGAGAAGAATATCTAAGTTACTCAAGCTACCTTTAGTGAAATATAGACGTAGACACCATGTTATTTCCCACAATACAATGGAAATATTCAAGTTAGGAATTTACAATATATATTGTACACTGTACATATAATTTACAATGTATAGTTTCACCCTTAATAAGCACTTATTACTGATATATAAAAGTACAATTTTTGTCTTTTTGTTGTTAGTTTTTTTTAAGATTTATTCATTTAGTGTGTATGAGTGCTTTTGGTACCTGTGTAGGTCAGAAAAGAGCGTCAGATCCGCCGGAACTGGAGTTAGGAATGGTTGTGAGCCACTTTGTGAGTACCGAGACTCGAACCTTGCTCCTTGTTGGAAGAACCACAAATTCTGTCAGCTGTAGAGCCAGCTCTCCAGCACCTTGTTAGTTACTTTGGAGACAGGATTTCTGACCCCAAACTAACTGCAGTCTTCCTGCCCCAGCCTCTTGAGACCTGGGGTTAGTGAGCATCATGTTTCCAAAGCTCATCCTTGGAGCCATGTGTCGGCACTTAATTCCTTTATAGCTGGGTAATTCCACACACACACCCCTCTTTGTCCATTCATCAGGTAATGGGCAGTTGGATTAGTTCTACTTGGAGATTATGAGAATAAGTCTGCTGTGAACACTTGTGAACAGGTTTTTATGAGGATGATTTTAGCTTTTCTGTGTTACTGTGTCATGTGGTAACTGCTCGGCTTTGGAAAGACAGGCTTTGCAGAGTAGCGGAATCGTTTTTTTTCCATTTCTACCTGCAATGGAAGGTAATCCTAGTTTCCCAAAGACTCCTTGCTCCTTTGTCTTTATGATTGTATCCATCCTAATGGATGAAAAGTACTTTTGATTTGCATTTTTTTCTTCTAGAAGCTCATGTGTTGGGCATATTTCCACGTGCATATTGGCTATTTGTATGTATTTTTGGAGAAATGTGTATCTAGATACTTCCGGCCACAAGTTGAGTTTCTTGTTTCTTTTGAGACTGTCTCATGTGTTTGGGGGGTCAAATTCTCTATGTTTACAGAAAGGCCTGGAGTTCATCTCTGACCTGTTTTTGGTCTTGATAATTTAGTCACCATTTTCTCATGTAGTCACTAGCTAGATTCCATTCCACCGCTGGGGTTTTTAGGAAGAACTTCCAAAACACATCCATACTTGCTAATAGAAAAACATACCTGGGCTGGGAATGTAGCTCAGTGGGGTAGTACTTGCCTAATGTACATGGACTTGGCCTCAGTTCTCCTGAGTGCAAAAACAAAAACCAAATCCTTTTCTCAAACAATGGCCATATCAAAATCCTACATGGTTTCCTTTCCCTCTTATTAAAATTATAGTATTATAGCGTTTACAAGTTTATGTTTTCAGTGGGGGCACTTGGTACAGGGTTCCTCTGTTTAGTCCCGGCTGTCCTGGAACTTGCTATATAGGTGATGTTAGCCTCAAACTCCCTGAGATGCTACTGTCCCTGCCTCCCAAGTGTTGGAATTTCAGGTGTGCACTCTTGGAAATTCATTGCTGGTTTATCAGATGCCTTTCTTGATCCTGGATATTATTCACTTATTAGGTTATGTGGTTTTATCTGTATTTTGTCTCCTTCCTTCTTCCTCCTTCCCTCCTCCCGTCTCTACCTCTTTCTCTCTCCAGAGAGGCTTACTCTGTAGCTCAGGCTGGCCTGAAATACCTTATCTATGTAGCCCAAGATGTCCTGGAATTTGCATCTGTCCTCCTGTCTTGGGCTCCTCAGTACTGGGATTGCTTGTGTGGCCCACTGAGTCTGTTTCTTTTTTGCTTGTTTCTTTTCCAAGACAGGGTTTCTCTGTGTAACAGCTCTGGCTATTCTGGAACTAGCTCTGTAGACCAAGCTGGCCTTGAACTCACAGAGATAGGCCACCCTCTGCCTCTTAAGTGCTGGGATAAAAGGTGTGTGTTACCATCACCTGGCAACCAAGCCTGATTCTTTACATTTATTATTATTTTCTCTTTTAAAAATTTTATGGATATGGATGTGCCTGGTGCCCAAAGAAAAGATAACCCCGATCCCCCAGAACTAGAGTTACAGACAGCTATGAACTGCTATGTGGGTGCTGTGGAAGAGAAGTCAGTGCTCTCAACCACTGATCGATCTCTCCAGCTTGCCATGACCTTGCTTTTTTGATCCAGGACCTCATGCTGTCCAGACTGGCACCTTGGACTTGGCACGTGCTAGGCAAGAACTTTACCGACTGAACAATATCTATATAGAAATCCTTCCAATTTTTTTTCTTTTTAAGAAATGTTTTAGAAATTATTTTTATTTATTTATTGGGGTGGGATGTCGGAGGATAGTCCAAGGGAGTTAGTGCTATTCTTCTATTATAAGTTCCAGGAATCAGACTCAGGTTGTCAGGCTTGCCCAAAGTGCCTCACCTTCTGGGTCCTCTTTCCACTTTCTTATTGGTTTCCTTGGAAACACAGAAGTTTTCCTATTTTGATGAAGTTCAGATTAACTACTCTTGACTTTGGGACTCAAATTTTTCTAAGTACAGCAAAATTGGATTCTTTTCTGTTAGTTTGTTCAGGATGACATGTGTGAGAAACAATTGCCTAATCCAAGGTCCCAAGCCTTGTTCCTCAGCCCTGTTTGCTTCTTCCTAGTTAAAGTCTTGTCTCTTATATGTAGTGTGATCCATCTGGCTTCTTTGTTGTGGTTTCAGGTGGGAGAAACTATTCTCCAGAATGAGTGTTTCCAAGTATCTATTTGTTTAAAGGAGTATGATTTCCAGTTGAAATTTGTCAACCCTTCTGTGAGCCATACACGGAAGAGTTTATTTCTGGACTTTTGGTTCTGTTCTGTTGATCCTTTTTTCTTATTCACTATGGCTTTAGAGAAAGTTTTGTAATTAAGAATATAGACTCTCCAACTGTCTTCCTTTACAAGGCTATTTCATTGTCTATGGATTTAGCTTACGTGTCTTGAGTCATAATTACTTCTAGTCCATTTTTCCTGCTCAGTGTCCTAGCAAACTGTAATAATAAGTAAACCACTAGAGTTGTACATGGAACTTTCACCAGCAGCTCTGATTTCAGGGATATTATCTTAAGATAAACCAGGTGCATTCTATAGCCAAGATGAAGTCAATTTTGTCTTAACTTATAGAATAATGTGGGTGTTGGGTACAGTGGCTCACATCTGTAATCCCAGTGCTTAGGAAACAGGCAGAAGAGCCAAGAATTCAGTCATTCTCTGTTACATAGTGAATTTAAAACCAAAAAAGGAAACATCAATGAATGGTGGGGACCCTGCTGTCTTGCATCTATAAGCAAGTCTCCCAATAAATTTTACTCTGCAATGCAAGATCTGTCTGTCTGAGATCTATGTGCTGCTTCTCATTCCTCCTTGCCATGGCAGAATGGGACCCATCCTTGTACTCTCACGGTGGCATTTGGGAATATATGGGCATCACTATTTACTAAATAAAGTTCTAGTTTACTAAAATAAGTTCTAGGCCTGAGTTTTGGAGCTTCATGCTGGAATGTGTCAGTTTACTCCCGAACAGGAACTGAAAAGAGGTACCAATGAAATCAGTTATTTGTTTGTTTTTTCACTTACATTTGTGGTGTCAAGCACAAAAAATCAATACCGAGGTGTGGAGGTCCATCTGGAGAATTACCTTTTTTTTTCAAATTTGCAGAAAATGTTTACTGACTTGATTTGTGGAATATTCTTTTAGTGACCTAAATTGAAATGTCTTTGCAGGGAATTCTCCCTTCTAAGGTGTCAAGTTACTTACTCACCCCTTCAAAATAAAAGTTTTCAGAAACATGCAATTGGAAACTCAAGCTGAAGGCTGGATGCAGTACAATGGGTAAGATTTATAGGCATTGAGGCCAGATAGCTCTGTGTTAAAATATTTCTGTCAGTCAATGGCTGTGCAACTAGGGCAGAATTCTGAACCTTGTGTTTAAAATGGGAAAAAGAATCCTTTCCTCACTGTGCAGTTGTAGAAACTGTCTAAAAACAAGTAAAGGTAAAATGAAATAATATTAGCATGGTACCTGGGAATGGTTACATTTCAGTAACTGACATCTGCTGTAGAATGCTTCATTTGGGGAGTGTAAAAATAGTCGTGTCATTGCACGGACTTCCTAAAGATCTAGATCATTGTGTCCATGGGTGTGAGACCTTTTTGCTTCAAGACACACTATGTAGGAATGGAGCTGTTCTTTCTTGAGAGTGGGAAGGGGCCCCTGCCCAGGTCCATTGTGACCATCACTTGGCTTGGACATCCCAAGGCCTGATAAGAACAATTAGCCAGTGTTGGTAGGTTTGGTTTTTGGTTTGCGTTTTTGGTTTTTCAAGATGGTTTCTCTGTGTAGCCATGGATGTCCTGGAACTCTTGGTAGACCAGGCTGGCCTCAGACTCATAGAAATTCACCTGCTTCTGCCTCCTGAGCTGGGATTAAAGGCAGGTGCCACTACCACCACCCAGCTGCCTTACTAGGCTTTGATGCTGTTCATATGGGTCCTTGTTAACATCAGTTACAGAGTGTACATGGACCAAGTTGCTTCAGAAGAGCACCAGATCTCATTCTAGATGGTTGCGAGCTACCATGCTGTTGCTGGGAATTGAATTCAGGACCTCTGGAAGAACAGCCAGGGCTCTTAACCTTGGAGCCATCTCTCTCCATGTTGCTTCAGAATCATCTTCTGCTATAACTTTTTAGGAGTCTGTGTATCAAGAAATATCACTGAGAGTATCACCAGGATCTAACAGATAGATGGCCTCATTTGCGATCTCAGCAATTGAGAGATAAGGGTGAGGAAGACCACAAATTCAAGACTAGCCTAGGCTACATACTAAAACCCTGTCTCAACAAAACACCACACAGTGAAAACCAGTTACAGTAGAGCCAAAACAGATGCCATTGGAAAAAGCTGGGAAAGTTGTGGGAAAGATAGATCATATCAAAAATCAATTCCTGAAAACGTGACAGTTTAGGGCCAGCCATGATGCTTCAGTTGGGTAAACATGATTTCGGGCAAGTCTGATGACATTATTTTGACCCCTAGAACCCAGAGGGTAGGAGAGAACTGACTCCATTGAGCAGTCCCATGACTGCTACACACATGCTCTGGCAAGCCCATGCACTCACACAATAAATGTGTGTAATGTTTAAGTTTCACAAAAACATCACAAAGGGAAGGGGTTAAAAATATTTTTTTTTTTTTTAAAAAAAAAAAAGGGAGTTATTTGGTAGAAGCATTGGGAAGTGTCGACCTAACAGTGATGGGAGACGTACAAAAACAGACTCAGGTTAAAAATAAACAATATTGTGGCGGCTTTCATTAAAGGGATAGATTCTATACATATTAGAGGGACCTCAGATTGTAATGCAGTACAGCGATGTTGATAATTATTGATGCTTTTAAATCACTAACTATACCCTATTTCCTGAAAGCTCTGTTCAAGAGACCATGAGTTTTCCATCAGGGATGGAAAGAAAAGTTCTTTAAGGTAGCCAAAGTTTTTCATCTATATGGAATAATTTCTGCAAATCCAGACAAATCTTAAAATCGACTCAAATTAAGTTTGCAAAATAGAACGTTATACAAATAAGCAGTGTAGGGAGCTCAAAGTTCTGCGAGCGAGTGCCCACGGTATTTTCTTTGACTGTGGGTCTCATTGTTATTAAGTATCCTTTAGGAGAAACACAGCTGTAATTGTAACCTTTCTTTCTGGCACCTTTTCCTCCCAGCTGTCACCTTCTCAGTTGGGAGAATTTACTCTGGAGGTTATGAGTATTCCCTCTTCTAAAGAATGAGATTACTTAGGCAGAAGATATAGCTCTCTGTAGAGTGCTGATTAGCATGTGGAAGGCCCTTAAAAACTTGGCTTCTGTGATGACTCAGCTAGCAAAAGCACTTGCTGCCAAGTCTGATGACCGCGCCTCCCCCTCCCCCACCCCCACCCTGCAAGTCCACATGGTAGGATGGAACTCCAGCAGGTTGTCCTTTGAGCATCAGATGCCCCCTCATAAATAAATGTATAAAAAGTTTTAATTAAAAAAATTAACCACTTCACAATGTGCCCCTCAGCCTTCCCGTCAGGCACAAACCAGGAGCAGTGTTCTTTTTAGAAGCCTCAAGTTCAGATTTTGTCCATTAGAAGATGCTAAGTCCCAGCCATACTGTATTTGGAAACAGTAAGCAGTTTTGGACAGACATAGATAGGTGGGTATGCCGAAGTTTAAACATTCAGTTATTTTGTCCATCTTAAACCTAAATACGCATTGAAAAAAATTAATTAGGTTATAAGGTCAGCTCTGGGTCTGAAAGTAGAGACTCTTAGAATTTTAGAGCTGGAAGGCTTTTAGAAGACTCGTCTAGCCTCTTCGTTTTACAGAAGAGAAAAACCACGGCCCTGAGACATATCGAGACAATGTAGGTCACTCAGTTAATTAGTGACAGAAGGAACTCCTGGGTCCCAGCGCCTTCCGAAGACAGTGGTTTTCAAGTGCATGCTCAATTCCTCATCCCATGTGGCACGCCTATCATTTATTTATGCAACCTCTCTTTCGTTTTTCTTCTCCTTTCTGCAACCTGAGTCCTGAACCCGGGGAAGCCCTCTCCCTGGAGGCAGGCTGTAGCATGGATTGCGACTTCGTCGCGGTACCCTTTCTGCTGCAGGTGCCCCGCACCTGGCTCTAATCGCCGCATCATGGGTGGCGGCCTTCACGGGGCTCCTGATTTTATAGCACACGCGGGTCCCCAGGGCCTTGGCGCGCACGGAGGACGTGGTGGGTCAGAGCCCCCGCCGCTCAGAAGGGCTTTCAGAGCCGACGTGAGTGACCTGGGCGCCGACCCCGCAGGCCGCCAGCAACCGGGGCGTGTCCGCCGGGCCTGACGTGGCGGGGGCCTGACGTGGCGGAGGAGGCTGGGGAGCCCGCTCTGCACTGCCCCACTCTCCGGCCAGAGGGCGCCCCGGCCATAGCCCTTCCCCGCCCCGAGACCGCTCGGGGCTGCTCTAGGAACCCCGCAGGCCGCCCTGGAGCGGAGGGGCAACCCCGCCTCCCGCTGCCCTTCGTCTGAGGTCGGGCCGGGCGGAGCGGCGCGGAGCTGCGTGGGCATCCTCCCTTCTGGGTAGTCCTAGCCGGACCGGGCGACGACCCGAGCTGCGCCGGTCACGGCCGCCCCTCCGCGCCCGGGCCAATCAGCGGCGCGGTCACAGATATGCAAATGAGGCGTCGGTGGCTGCCGGAGTGCCGCTCGCAGGGGCTGGTGGGGTCGCGCTGGGGGAGTGAACCGGGCCAATCAGGCGGGTGCGTGGCGCGCGGGGGGGCGGGGGGCGGCGCCCCTGCTCGCCGCCCTCCTTCGCTCCCGGCCGGGCGCTGACAGGGGGGCCTGGCCGCGCAGCCGGTAAGTGCCACCGCTCGCCCGCAGCCGCCCTCCGCCTCCGGCGTGGGGAGGACACCCGGGGCGGCCCGGGACAGCGAACACTGCTCAACTGGTGGAGACTGGTGGGGGAGGGTCTGTTAGCCCGGTGGTCGCTGGAGGCCGCCCCCGCCCGGCTGGCCGCGCGTGTCAGTCTAGCGGGGCGAGGCGGGGGGCCTTAGCTGCGGTGGTGAGTACGTGCGCCCACCGCCCGCCGCGAGCCTAGGTTCCCCACGCCGAGGGGCGGACGGCCGGGGCTGGGCGCCGGGGAGGGGGCGCTGCCAGCACGTGCGGCGGGGCGCACCGGGGCCCGCCCGCCTGTCATGGCTGCGGTGCTGCCCCGGCTCCTGGTCGGGGACCCGAGGTCGGGACCCGGTGCCTTGCCTGTTGCGTGGGCCGGAGGTGAACCCTGGTGGGCCGGGCGCTGGGCGGGCGCTTCTCATGGCCTTCCCCGGGGCCGGTCCCCACCTAGGCTTGGGCTTCCCTCATTTTGCAACCTTGTCCCCCACTCTCTCTGTCTTGCCTGGATGAGTCGTGACAGGGCATCCGTCGCGCGTGGACAGTGTGTGCCCCGGAGCACTGCACGCCCCCGGCATTCTCCAAAAGCTTTGCTACTGGGTTCCTGACATTGGCTTCCCCACGCCCCAGGGGCCACCTCGAGGGCCTCTCCGAGTCTGCAGTGGGTCCCCGCCAGCCAGTGCTGCTGCTCTCTTGGTGTCTGTCAGGGTGTGGAACTTATTGGGTGGTTCCAAGGCTCTCCTCGTGGACATCCATCCCAAAGCCTAGCACGGACCCGGAAAGCCTGCGTGTCTTCCTGGCCTGTCACAGCTGCCAGCTCAGAGAGTGATTTGCTTGTTCCTTTTTTGGTTTTGTTTTGCCTGTTAAAAAGGGAAAGCAAAAACTTTTCAGGACGAAGCAGACATGAATTAAAGTTGTGACACAGTCGAGGTATTAACAGTACTGTACTGTTACATTCCTAGGAGCTTGGTCCTGATACTAGTGTGACTTTTATCCATTTAGTTGAACTTGCCCTATGCAATAAAGTTTATTAATGAAAACCACCATCACACTGGGTTGGAGAGGTGACTCAGTGGTTAAGAGTGTGTGTACTGCTTTGTCAGTACCAGAGTTCAAATCCCAACACCTGCATCATAGACTTGTGTAACTCCGGCTCCCAGCTGACTTTTGTGGGTACCGCACACACACAAATAAAAAAATTTAAAATCTTAACAAACGAATCAGTAATTTAGTTTTTCAGTTTTGTTGTGGCTTTTTTCTGACTTCCAGTTTTCTAGTTCTTAAATTTAAATTTTGAACAGAAAAAAGGGCTTATTTTTATGTAATGTCACACTAAAGTCTACATAACTGTACAGTCATTTCGATAAAACCACGAGGTCTAAAAACATATGCATACACAGAATAAAACGTAAGAGGATTTCACATTTCTGGGGTGGGGAAGATGTTTTCGGTGTAAAGATGAATGAATATACTGTTTCTCATAAATTTACGAAACGAGTTTAGATGCCCCCTTTTGCTAATTGCAAGAAGCTCAGAGCCTTAGGCTGGATGTTGGATAAGTGTTACATCTGTTGTTCAGATCTAGTTAACCTGTGTTATATGTTCAGGAAGACTTCTGTTTCTAATATGCCTTTAGCAATTCACACTGAGTAGTTACAGTGTACAGAACTTTTCTTTTTCTTGCTGGCTTTAGTTGGTCCATGAGTTGTGGCATAATAATCCTAGTACTAGAAAGCAGAGTCAGGAGGATCCCTGCAAGTAATAAGTTAGGTTCTAACTTAACTAGGGCTACATAGTAAGATCCTGCCTCAAAACAGAAACAAGCTGTGGAGACACATTCCTTTAATCTCAGGACTTGGGAGGCAGAAGCAGGCAGATCTCTGGTCTGTAGAGAGAATTCCAGGACAGCTAGGGGCTGAGCAGAGAAACCCTGTGTCAAAAAACAGAAACAAAACAAAACAACAAAACCCCACACATTAAAAAAAAAGTCATATCCAATACAACAAAGTATTGTTATGTGTCAATCTTTACAGTTTCTGATCTACAGACTATATAATAGAGATACAAAATGCACTGGGGAACAAATTATTTGTTACTTAATGTTGGTTAAGAGTGACTTTATCATCCTTGAATAATAAATATACAGGGAAATGAATATTGTACTAAAAAGAAAACATCCCCCACTCACACACATATTAGCTTGTGACTGATGATCTCGCTGGTGCAACACTAAAACTTCCTTCTTGGAGTACTTGTTGGAGACAGTAAGTCAAGACTGTATCTTAACTAGCTTTGTAACTATAGTCAGATGTCTTGACAACTGTCAGCTTTATATCTTTCTCTTTTTTTTTCCCAAAGATTTATTTATGTAGATACTCCTTTCTTCATGTACATCTATACATCAGAAGTTTTCATTGGAATTCAGGAAACTACATTTATAGACAATTGTAAGCCAATATGGGGGTGCTGACAATTGAACTCAATTGAACTCTCTCAGAGCAGCCAGTATTCTTAACCACTGAGCAGTATCTCCAGCCCCAACCTTATATTCCTGTTTGATCTAGTTTCTTGGATGCTAGAAATGGTAGCACGTATCTTTAATCCAGGCATTTGGGAGGCAGATGGATTTCTGAGTTTGGGGCCAGCCTGGTCTACATAGGAGTTCCAGAGCAGCGAAGACTGTCTGATGAGAACCCGTATCAAAAACAAAGAAAAAGCCATTTCCTCCAGCTTTAGAGTATGAGGACTCTTAAGTATTTCATGAGGTCTGCCATCTGAAACACATGCACATGCACGCACACACATTTTGTATTAAGAGCTTTTCCCTCTGCCTTCCAGGTCCTGGGAGTAAAGGCATTTGGAGTCATGCCTATTGTGTGTGTGTGTGTGTGCTTTATTTATAAGTTTTGTTTTATGTGTACAAGTGTTCTGCATACGTGTGTGTATGTGTACCATATGCCTGGTTGGTGCCTGTGGTGATCATAAGGTATTGGATTTTCTAGAACTGGGATTATATATGATTTTGAGTAGTATCATGTGGGTGCTAGGAGCTGAATCCAGATCTAACTACAGAGCCATTCCTCCAGCCCTTTTAGAAGATTTATTTTTAATTTATGTATATGGAGATTTTGTATGTATGTACATTGGTGCACCACATGTGACATGGTACCATAGGAGGCCAGAAGAAGGAATAACGTCCCTTGGAGCTGTGAGCTGCCCTGTGGGTGCTGGGAACTGAATCCAGGTCCTCTGGAAGAGCATCAAGTGCTGTTAACTGCTGAGCCATATATATATATATATATATATATATTATATATATATATATATTATATATATATGCTTTTTAAATATTAAAATTATATACATATGTGTATATAATTTTTTAAAGAAAAAATGCCTGAAGTAACTGATCTAGTAGGGAATTTATCGGGCAATAAAGGATATAGGTAAGAATATAGAAGATTGAGATAGTTGGTCAGGGTGAAAGCATGTTGAATGTTTGAAAAGATTTAAAAGCCAGTAATTGGAGAAAAAATTTATGAACATTTCACAAAGATTTTACTCTTAACCTTTTAAAGCTTCATAATTGTAGTCTCAACCTGGGGCATAGATTTCTTACATGATTAGTATTTTTACATTTACATTGAGAGTTGCCCATTGACCAGCTTTATAACTATTTTTAAGAACTTGGTGCCTCTGTTTACTTTCTTATTGGTACTGTGTTAAACTTTCCAATTATTGGAACTCTATCACTTTTGAATTCTCAGGCTTGGATCTACCTTCTAAGTGCAATCATCTCTTTTTATTGTAACCCTTGAGAATTCTCTTTTCCGTTACACGTTTGTCTCACTTATTTGGTGTACTATCCATGACCTCTTGACTTTGTATTACCTTTATGTTTTCAGGATCATTTTTGTTCCTCCTTTTTAGAAACAAATGGAAAACTGACCAAATGGCACTGGGAGAAAGGGAGAAGGGGCAGCCACTTTTAGCTGTAATTCATTCTTTACATGCCAATGGGTTTGCGTCCACTGACTCATTAAGTAGATTTATTGTGCTTCCTTAAATTACTTTATTAGATTAGCACATTAAGTGATAATATGCAAAATGATTTTTGGCTTCATGAAATCTATAGTCTAATAGTGAAGACAGAACAACTACATAATTGTAAAATGACAATTTTTGATGAATCTAATGAAGAAAAAGAATATTGTTATGAGACAATATGTAAAGGTTTTAGAGTCTACAGTTAGAGAATACCCCCAGGTAGTTGCATTTAAGTTAAGACATTAAAAAATAAGGAGTTGTTGGGCAATGCCAGCCTGGTCTATAGAACAAGTTCCAGGGCAGCCAACCCTACACAGAGAAACCCTGTCTTGCAAAAACAAACAAAAACAAAAGAAATCAGAAGGATAAAAGAAGGGAATTTTTGTGAGAAAGAAAAATATATTTGGAGACAATGAGGAGAGAACTCATTCATTCATTCATTTATTTTAAATACTGATTTGGAGCCAGGTGTGGTCGCATATCCCTATAATTCCAGAACTTGGAAGTTGGGGCAGGAAGATCAAGAATTCTGGGCTAGTCTTGACTCCATAGTAAGTTTGAGACCAGCCTGGAATAGATACATGAGACTTTGTGTCAGAAAGTCACTTTGAAGATGAACTGGAGAAAGGCAAGAGTGAATGCAGTGACAGTCTAGGTAGCTGGTGCTAACAAGGGTAGCAGCTGGAAAGATAAAGGAAAGCAAAAGGCTGTGTTACACTCCTGAAAGCTTTACAGATATTCTTTACTGATGTATGTATTTGATGTGCTTGGAGGTGGGATGGAGTGGAAAGCTGTTGGCAGCTTCCTTGATGGTTGGAGATTAGGAAAGGTGTCAACGATTATTTCATTGATGATTTTTGGCTTAAGGAACAAGATGGATGGTGTGTGATTTGCTGAGATGAAGATGATGAGTGGAAGAAAGGGTTTGGCCAGAAATCAAGTTTTGAACATCATCCTCAGGCCAGTGCTTCACAAGGTTGAATCTGCCTTTATGTGGATGGTAGGTGCCTCACGTTTAATGTATATAAGACTGTAGTAAGATATATTCATATTTTCTCTGTTGTTTGTTTTTGGAATTGGTTTTGTTTGTTTTAAGACAGTCTAACCTGACTGGTCTGGAACTCCTGGTATAGACCACACTGCCCAGACTCACTTTGAACTTACTAAACTCTTAGTTTTATGTTTTAACCTCTTGAAAGTTCATACAAAAGCAGCAGCAAGTTTCATACTTGTATTAGACCTTGATAACTAGGGGCTATGGACATGGCTTAGCAATGTAGAACACTACTACTCTACAGAGAATTTGGATCCCAGAATTTATATCAGGCAGCTTTCAAATGCATGCAACTCCATTGTCAACGGATCCTATGCATATACACATGTGTACACTCACACAAATACACAGTTAAATAGAGCTTAAAAATTTTTTAAAAATCAAAACTAAGATGATTTCTTAACAATAATATACTTTAACTTTTGAAATTATTTTTATTTTCTTATTTTATTTTTTTTGAGATCAGGTTTCTCTGTGTAACAGCCCTGACTGTCCTGGAATTTGCTCTGTAGACCAAGCTAGCTTAGAACTTGAGATCCACCTACCTCTGCCCAGCTAAAAATTCTTTTTTTTTTTTTTTTTTAATTTAAAAGGTTTTTTTTTTATTTTACTTATTTTTATTTAAAAGTTTTTTGTTTTCAAAATTCTTACAATTTTTAAAAAATATAAGAAATTGGGGGTTGGAGAGGTGTCTCAGGGGTTAAGAGTACTGGCTACTCTTCCAAAGGACCCAGTTTTAATTCCCAGCTCCCACATGGCAACTCACAACTGTCTGTACCTCTGGTTTCTGTGGATCCAACCCCCTCACACAAACATACCTGCATGCCAAGCAAAATGCACATAAAATAAAATTTAAAAAAAGATTATACTGGATATGAAGTTTTGAGGGTTCAGTGGATAAAGTGACTTACGATCAAGCCTAACAGCTTGAGTTCAGTTCCCAGGATACACATGGTGGAAGATAGAACCACTTGCAAGTTGTCTTCACCTTTCCATATGTGCCCCCCCCCCCAACCTAAAGAAGTACAATTAAAAAGTAAGGTGATGAGCAATTGAGGAATACTCTGATTTTGACCTGGCTTCCATACATATGCAAGCACATATGTGTGTTCACACCAGCACATATGAACATGTATACATACATAAATAATAAAGCTAATATAGGAATGTTTAAAAAAGTCTTTTAAAAAAATTATCATCTGTATTGTGTGTGCCGTGGTGTGTATTTGAAGATCAGAACACAACTTTGTTAATTCCCTCCTTACACCTTTATATGGCTCCTTGCCAATCCAAAGGGACTTAAAACTAGATTTGACATTCCTGTTTAGTTTTACAATTGTACCAATTAAGGTACAGAAATGTTGAATTGTTTGAGGTCCAGATATTAGGGTAAACTTTGAGAGATTCCACAATTTAGTGAATCCTCTGCTTCTCTTAAGTATGTAGCAATGTACTTACTGGCTTTACTTTGGTGAAAGCATCTTCAAATCAGCAGTATACAGACATTAGGAAGTCCTTTTATAGACTGAGCTGTTGGCCCTTTCTTGTTGAATAACATCTACTGTTATTTATAAACACCGCCTTATACTTCACTGTAGTATTTCGTTGTTGTTTTGCCTTTTGAGACTGGGTCTCCCTGCCTAGCCCAGATTGACCTGGGACTCACTTTGTAAGCTATCTTGGCCTCAAACTCATGGTCTCTTCTTATCTCAGCCACCCATGTGCTACAATTACAGGCATGAACCACTATACCTTAGCTTATGTTTTTAAAAACTATTTTTGTTAAATTATGACAGATGTGCAGAAAAGCATATAAATCACATGTATACAAATCTGTGATTTATTACAAGGTAAACACATCTCTGAAACTACCACCCAGGTTTAAAAAAAAAAAAGAACATTATCATTAGCAGCCTGGACACTCCCCTCAGAGGCCTTTCTAATTACCACTCGCTTTCTGTCTTTCCAGAAGGGACAATTATCCTGACTTCTGTAATGATAGATTAGTTTTGCCAGGTTTTGAGCTTTATTAAGTGGAATGAGATACTATATATTTCTTTACATAGTATTTCTGTGAGTCAGATATGTCCATCTAAGGAATAATACTCTATTCCCATTATGTTCATTTCCAAAGACACAGTTTTAGCTTTTGACTATGATTTGCAATATAGATGTGAGCATTCATGATGTTGTCCTGGTCAATGTGCACAAATCAGTATATGTTTCTAAGAGTGGAATATTTGGTTAATGATATGTGCATGTTCAACTAATGATAATGCCTTCTTGTTTTCCAAATTTGTTCAAATTTATGCATATTTTAAAAATGCATGAAAGTACTAGTTATTAATTTGGTTTTATTAACTTACTAATACATTTGGTAAGTCTTCATTATTTAGAGATAAATGTTGATGACAAATAGCTATTTTTACCTTTGTAAAATGTAGTACAAAAGAATATAAAATAATAAATATAAGGATTTTAGTTTAAAAATGAGGCAAGGTAGATGTCAGCCTAGACTAAGGGTGAGTTTGTCTCAAAAAAAACCTTGAAAAACAGTAAAATAAGCAGTAGCTCAGGATAGCTATCCCTGCTTCCCAACTCCACCCTCAAAAAAGGAAAAGGGAAAGAAAAGGAAAGAGAGAAGGAGGGAATCAGTCTATCTTAGGATAGGAGGATGATGCATTAAAAATATAATATTGGCCAGGCTTGGTAGCATATAGCTCTAGTCCATGTGCATGGAAGGTGAGTTGGAGTTTAGCCTGTCTCCTTAGTGAGTTTCAGAACAACCAATACCACTTAGTATTTTTTAAATAGATCTTCTTAAAGATCTGCACCATTATGCCTGGCTTTGATTTGATTTTTTTGTTTAGTTTTTGCTGTTGTTTTTTAATAGTGTTCTCTGTGTCCAAACTTACTTGAGAGCAAAATTTGTAAAATAAAAACATACAGAAGATGAAATCATGTAGGCTAAAGGGAAGAAGGGAAAGCCTAATGCTGTTTCCTTCAATGACTACAGATTACCATCATTCTGAGAAGCTTCCCTGGGAAAAAGAAGTTTGCCTAATGCTCTGACTTGAATTATTTTACAGTCATTTTCTATGACTCCCCCTGTTACAGATTAAAAACAAAGCTTCACAGTGAAGAACTACACAGAATTACATAGCTAGTAAATGATGAGGTTTAAGATTCCAACCATGCTACCCAGTTCCTGTGCAGCAGCAGCAGCATAGCTGGTGTCTGTAATCCTAGCACTGGGTAGACGAAAGCAGGATGATTGCCACCAGTTGGAACCTTCACACACTCTGTCACAAAAAGCCAAAACAAAACTTACAAGACTGTTGTGCCACAGGGTCTTATGTAGAAGTGTCAGTTGAAAATGTTCTTTCAATAAGGAATATTTGTGAATTTAAATAGGATTGTTGAACTGTTTTTGTTATCTCTGGTAAAATATATCCATAACTATGTTCACTATCTGTATTAGTGAGATTTTTTTTTGTTGTATCTTGAGTGTGCCAGGGTAGGTGTATGTGTTGGTTCTATTTTCTGCCATATGGATCCTAGGGATGACGCTCAGACCCTCAAGCAGAGCAGCGAGTGTCTTTACCCACTGTGTTAGCTTGCCTGCTCCTGGTTCAGTACATTTTTTTGTTCTGTTTTAAGAGGGGCTCTCACGTAGCCCCGGGTGGCCTCACTTGAATTTTTGATCCCTTTCCCTCCACTTTCCAAGTGCTAGGATGAGTATCATAGCTGGTTTGTGGTGCAGGGTAACGATATTTAAATGTACGTATCAGTGGGGTCACTACAAATCAGGAGAGTAATTTTTTTTTTGTTCAAACAAACGATTATGCATCTCAGCTTTTGATATAATTGCTAAAGATAAAGAAATTTTATTTTCTGCTTTGACATTATGGATTTTTTTGAAAGTATGTACTTACTGTAGGCCAAGAATTTATAGTAAATATTAGGAATTAAAAGACCTGCTCATCCAGTTTAGTAGAGAAAACAGACTAGCAGACCAAGAATGATAATACAGTGTGTAAGATGTTGATGACACATGCATGCTGGCAGAGCACCCGCACACATAACTAAATTAAACAAATTAGTAGGACAGTAAGAATAATGCAGTCATACTATTTCAGGAGCTCACCTGAAAATTTTGATTTATGCTTCTAGTTCTCCAGCCAATGAGAGAGTCTATAATTACTGAGTTTTAGAACATTGAGTATATTTTTTCTAAATTCTACCACTTGTGACTTAGATGGTCAAGTGAGAAAAAAGACTGAGGAATTCTAAGAACCAGCAGATACAGAGCTTGGCAATGAGGATTTAATCCTGTGTCTCATCTAACTGTGCAGTGACTGACTTTCATTTGCCACATATCTGTAGTGATGTATGGTGTATTTAATAAAATAGTCTGAAATATCAGAGGACACATTTTTTTTTCTGATTTCTCAGTGAAATCTCCTGTTTTGACACAGTCTCACAGAATGGCTCTGGCTGTCCTGAAACTCATTATATAGGTCAGGCTGGCCTCGAACTTAGAGATCTGCCTGCCTCTGCCTTCTGACCACTAGGATTAAAGTCATAGGTCATCACCACCAGCAAATCTAATTTTTTTTACAGAGAGATTTTATTTTACCTTTTTATTTATGTGGATGTGCATATGTCCTTATGTGTATCAGGTTTCGGGGAGCAGTTACATGCCCCCTGGCATGGTGCTAAGAATCAAACTTGAGTCCTCAGGAAAAGTAGGATGAACTCTTAACCACTGAGCTATCACTGTGGCCCTGAGTGAATATTAAATTTGATGTTAATTCATTTGTTTACTAATTGCATGTGTTTTTGGAGATAGTTTCACTACCAAGCTCAGACTGGCTAGCTACCTACTGTCCTCTTCCCCTTCCAAGAGCTAATTTAGCATTGCCATTATTTTTCATTTTACCTTATTGTTTATTTTGTATTTTCATGATATGTGTGAATGTGGGTACATTGGTGACACATTGCACTCTTGAGGAGGCCAGAGGATAGTTTTCTGTACTCTGTTCTCCCAGTCTGTTATGTGGGATCTGAGATTGAACTTCAGTCAATAGGTTCAGTAACAAGTGACCTTTAATTTACTGAGCCATCTCTTAGAACTGTTCTTGAATTAAAGAATTATAAGAATGATAGTGTAGATTATCATCAACATGTCAAGGATACATAGAGCAGTAGTTCTACAACATTTTGAATTGTGTTTTGAAGAGAAAAAAAAATCATACCCACCTAAGGCCTAACACTTCTCCTTTATTATGGAGCTAAGTTCATGGCTCCATATTATTTTCTTTAACTTTAATGTATAGGATGTTTTTGCCTGTATATACATATATACATTGGAGATCAGATGCCCTAGAACTGGAATTACAGATGGATGTGAACTACCATGCAGGTGCTGGGAACAGATCTCAAGTTCAGACCATGTATTATTCTTTCAGAGGTCCCAAGTTTAGTTCCCTGCATTCACACCATGAGTTTCAACTGCTCCAGGGGATCCCGGGTCCCGTCTGGCCGCCTTGTGCACTTGAATGCACATAGAGATGCATAGGCATGCGTACATACACACTTAAAAACATTGTTTAGGAAGTTCATGTCTTTCATCTGATCTGGGCAGTTTCGGTCTTCTTCAGTGTCCCTTTCCTCACTGTGCTGCTTGTTACTGTCTTCTCTTCACGTTTCTTTGTCTTGCTCAGTCGTCATGTTCTCTGTTTTCCTTTGTTTGATCAACTGTAGTGAATTTCAAATTTGTTGTTCTACTTTCCAGCTTCAGAATTCCTGATTAGTCTTTTTAATAAGTTCTCCTTGAGTATTAGTATTTTTATTTTGTTTATATAATTTTCCTAGTTGCTTTCATCTCTGACTTTTGTTAGCTCTCTGAGCATATTTAACAGAGTTTATTGATTCTTTGTTTATTAAATTCAATAACTTTTCTTAGGGACAGAGTCTATGTGTTCCTTCCTATTTTGTTGTTGTTACTATTATTATTATTATTGTGTGTGTGTGTGTGTGTGTGTGTGTGTGTGTGTGTGTGTTTTCTTCAGTTTTTTGAGACAGGATTTCTTTGTGTAACAGCCCTAGCTGTCCTGGAACTCACTATGTAGACCAGGCTTCAACTCACTGAGATCCACCTGCCTGTTTCCCAAGTGCTAGCTTTAAAGACATGAGCTACCACACTGGCTCTTTAGATATATATATATATAAAGATATATATAAGATATATATGTGTGTGTGTGCATACACACACACACACACACACACACACACACACATCTCCATCCTATGAGGTATTTCTTTTAGAAATACAGTTAAAGTCTCATCTTTAGCTTGTGTACAGATTCCATTTTCCATTTTTTTTCTCTTCTGGTACTGGAACTGAATCCAGACTTTGTTCGTTCACCTTAGATACATCCTCACTGCTCTGCCCATGTTTTAATATACATTTTCTTTAATGATAAGGATCTGCTTTTGTTACTTTTCTTTTCCTTCACTTAGTTGTTGTAAAACTTTGGCTGTTTCCCAAGATCCTGCTGAAGCTGGTTTCAATGATTCCTGCTTGTGTTTAGAATCTTTGGGTGTTTGAAGCTGCCTACTGGGCTATTTTGATGGCATCACTCTCCTGCCTTTATGGCTGATGCAAGGGAGTGGGGGGTGTGCTCTAGAGGAGAGGAGAGCAGGATCCATGGCACAGCAGTTGAGGTGGGAGTGGAGGCTGTAATATAGTCACAATGAGGAAGGATTGTGAGTGATGGGACCGAAACAATTGGTAGAAGGTCACACCTGCTGCCGTTCGGAAATATGGCCTAGTAAATATTGGGCCTCAGTCTCAAATCCACTATCCAGCCAAATTTTTGTTAGGTATTTATGGACTTGAAGTTGAGGCAGAGATCAGGGAACCAGTGCTCTTCTTCCAACTTCTGCAGGTACTACATGCATTTGGCATACAAATATATATGCAGGTAAAACACCTATACACATAAAGTCATAAAACGATTAAAAACAACTTACATTTCAAGATACGCTAAATTAAAATTTTCATTTCTACTAATATTTCCTAGGTTATTCTGTTACTAGAATAAAGTTGTTCTCAGTAACTTATTCTCATTAATTATAGTAAAGGTAACTAACATCTTCCCTTGACACGGAAAACATTTTAACATCTATTATATGTAGTCATCATATCAAGTACTTAGGATAGGTAGTGGGGCTTTTGTTAATTTTTTAAATTTATTTTTACTAATAAGGAGCCTTGCAAATTACAGTACATTATCTTTTAGAGGTTTTTTTTTTTTTGATGACAGACTCAATAAAAAATATTTCTTACTCAGCTTTTTCTTACACAGATGCTTGTGGGGTTTTTTGTTTTGTTTTGTTTTTTGAGATAAGGTCAAACTATGTAGCAATGACTGGCATAAAACTTACAAAGTTCCATCTGCTTCTGACTCCTTTTCAAGACAGGGTTTCTCTCTGTAGCCCTGGCTGTCCTGGAACTAGAGCTCTGTAGACCAGGCTGGCCTCAAAACCACAGAGATCTATCTGCCTCTGTATCTTCTGTACTGAGATTAAAGGTGTGGGCTGCCGCCATTGCTGCCGCCGCCACCACCACCACCTGGAATCTTTTCTTTTTATTACAATTTTAATTATTTGTATATATTTTGTCAGAATGTAGATTTGTGCACATTAGATGCATTGCTCACTGATGACAGAAGAGGCTGTTGGGTCCCTTGGGGACAAAGTTAAAAGACATTAGTGAGCCATCTGTAGGTACTGGGAACCAAACTTAGGTCCTCTTTGGAAGAACAGTTGGAGGGAGAAGGGGAGGGCAGAACTAATAAGCACTGTTGAAGTCATTTAAAGATGTAGCTCTATTTAGGATTGGCATCAGGAGTCTAGCTCTCAGGTTAGTGTGTGTCTTTCATTTCATCCCCAAGTGGAAGAAGTTATGTTATATTCCTCCTTAGGATGGAAGGGTCAAATAGATTAATAAAAAAGTATAATACTTATTTATTAGGACTTTTCCAGCAAGATACCATGTGTCCAAGAATTAATTATTTCTGCCTTACTACTTGACCAAGGTGTGTGTGTGGGGGTGTGTGTGTGTGTAAATTGTTCATATGATCTTAATGAAGAGACGGAAACAGTGGGATTGTACATAGCCATGGTACTGATGGTCAGGAAATTGACTTTGCAATGTGAAGGTAATGAAAAGGGAGAACTATAATGAAGCAGACATGAGAAGTCAGTTTGCCCACCTGGCCTTGTTGTACCTAGCACTTTTTTTCCCACAGAAACTTACCATCTTGGCATAAACACGGCATTCTGAGTGGATATAGTAATTATGCAGGGTGTACTTGGGTCTGGCTCCAGGAAAAGAAATTAAGGAAGACCATTGTGGGAATGAAGAAAAGAAAAATTGGCTAGCAATACAGGGAGATTTTATTTTGTATTTTTTCTCCTGGTCTTCTGAGACAGAATTTCTGCCTGTGGCCCAGGTTTCAGTCCTCTTCCCTCAGACTCCCCAAGAGCAGGAATTGTAGGTGTGAGCTACCTGCCCAGCTCATTTTTGAAGTTTCAAAATGATCACAGTTGCTCACTCTTACCACTACTCCCAGCTTACTTTAAAAAGAATTTCTGCCTCAAGTCATTTGAAAACTTTCTTTAAAAAACATTATTTTTCTGTACACAATTGTGTGTGTGTACTTTTTGTTTTTGCTGGAGTATAGTTATGTACTTGTAGCTATCTTAGAACTTGCTCTGAAGGCTGGCCTTCAACTCACAAATACGTGCCTGTCTCATGGCTCTCTAGTGCTAAGATTAAAGGCATATGCTACTACACCTGGCTCCCTGGTGGAATTTTTTCTAACTAAAGAACGAAGTTACATTGTTTTAGAAAAACAAGGAGGCAGGAGTGAGAAATAGGAGGCTAGTGCAAGGGCATGGGTTGATATCCTTGAGTAAAGTTTACGCTTGTATGACCTTATGAAGCTTTGTATCATTTAAGATACTATTTAAAATAATTTTATTGATGTACTTTACATACTATATTATTTAATGTATTTACATGAATAATCTACTGGTTTTTTTCACCCCCTCTTTTAAAAAGTTTTATTACTTAGGTGCATGTGTCTGTTTGTACACACACATATATAAAAATACAGGGTGTGGGGGGTTGCACACATGCCATACTTAACAGCAAGCAGTTTTATATGCTGAGACATATTACTGGCCTCAATCTTTCCCCTCTTCTCTTATTTTTAATTCTAGAGGTTTATTTTTATTTATGTGTATGTATCTATTAGTGTATTGCCACGTGTGTGTGCTCATGGAGGCCAAAAGAGGGTGTCAGGTCATTCTCTGGAAGCCACCCACGGTGGGCTCTAGAACCCAAATGCAAGTTCTCTGGAGGAGAATTGAGCTGCTGGGTCGTCTCTCCAGACCCTCTTCCCCCTTTCTAATGACAGAGTTGTTCTTCCCTTTAGTACAGGCTGGACTCCAACCTACAATTTTGTACACTCACAAGTATGCATCAGCCCAACCAGCAGTGCTTTCTAATGATGACAGTATTGCTTTGGAGGGTCTTTTGTTTTCTTTTATTGATTTTTGTTTTTTGAGACATGTTTTTCTGTGTAGCTTTGGACCCTGTTCTGGAGCTTGTTCTGTAAACATGCTGACCTCTAACTCTCAGAGATCCACCTGCAGAGTGCTCCGATTAAAGGCATGTGCAACCACTGTCTGGCATTCACAGAGTTGTTTAAACATCACTGGAATCAGTTTAAAACATTTTCAATACTACAAAAGACACTCCATAACCTATGGCCTATATTCACTGGTCACCTGTAATGCCACACACCCACCCTGCCTTCAGCTTTATAACCACTAATCTACTATTAGTTGCCAGCCTGGTATATGTATTGAGATTCTGTCTCAAAAAGTGTGTGTGTGTGTGTGTATGTGTGTGTGTGTGTAAACCTTTGTAATTGTATTCCTTCACTAAATATAAGGTTGCACAGTTATGAGTCATGAGTCAGTATTTCATTTTTATAAGGTTTATAGTTTTGCAATACTGGAAGTTGAACCCAGGTCTTCATACATGCTATAAGAGAATTCTACCACAGCCTATTTTTATTCTGAGAGATGGTCTCAGCAAATCATACAGGCTGCTTTGATCTCAATCTGTAGTCCAGACTGGCTGACCTTGAACTTGTGGTCTTCCAGTTTCAGTCTGCAAGTTGCTGTGATTTTAACCCAATAGGTCCAATCCAGCAGGCCCAGCTTAGTAACTCTATTACACTAATATATCATGTGTTGTTTATCTATTTATTAGTTGTTAGTTAGTTCCCCTTTTGGTATTGTGAATAAATACTGCTCAGGGCATTGGACATGCAAGTTTGTGTTTAATTTTCTGCTTTCAATTCCATTGGTTATTTACCTATACAGAAACTGTATTTTAAAATTTTTGAGGACTTGCCATACTTTTCCACATAAGCTACATCCTCATAACTAATTTGTAAATTCAACTTTCTCTTTCTCTCTCTCTCTCTCTCTCTCTCTCTCTCTCTCTCTCTCTCTCTCTCTCTCTCTCTCTCATTCTTGCATTCAATTATTTTCATAATGTCTTTACTTTTTCATCCTAATGGGCAAGAAATGATCTTTCTTTTATAGTTTTGGTTTTTACTTCTGTGGTAATTAATGAAGTTGGATATTTTTTTCATGTCTTTACTAGAGATTTATATACCTTTGGATAAGTGTCCAGATTTCTTTCCAGTAACTTGATGAAATGTTTTATATGTTTTAGATATAACTTCTTATATGTTCTAGATATAAGGTGGGGTTTTTTGGGGGGGCAGGGTTCAAGACAGGATTTTTCTGTGTAGCTCTGGCTGATCTGGGACTCTGTATTAGGCCCCAAAGTTGTAGAGATCTGCCTGGCTTTGCCTCCTGAATGTTGGTATTAAAGGCGTGCACCCCCCCCCCCCATATGCTTTTTACTTTTATTCTCTTATTTTTGAGACAATCTCTTACCAGGTCATCATGCCTGGCCATAAACTCAGTTCTCCCATTTCAGGATCTGAGTAGTTGAGCTGTGTATTTCAATATCAGACTGGAAGTTTGTGAGGTTTGTTTTTGTTTCTGAGACAGAATCTCACCCTGTAGCTCTTGTTATCCTGAAAATCACTAGGCAGATCAGGTTCATATTGAACTCACAGAGATCTTCCTGCTTCTGCCTCCTGAGTACTGGGATTACAGGTGTGCACCACAATGCTGGGCTTTTAATTATAATGGTGTAGCCTATAAACTTTTCATATCAAAATCTTTCATTTTACTGAAGTAAAAACTAGGTTTGGGGCTAGAAAGATGGTTCAGGAATTAGGAGCACTGCCTGTTCTTCCAAAGGTTCTGAGTTCAATTCCCTGTAACCACATGGTGGCTCATATCCATCTGTAATGAAATTTGTTGCCCTCTTCTAGTGTGAAGACTTACATGGAGGCAGAATACTGTATATATAATAAATAAATAAATCTTAAAAAACCCTATGTTTTTATTTGACTAGTATTCTAGGAGTATTTCGTGGCAAGTTTTAGGGTATAATACAACAAAATCCTAAAGCTACACAATAATATGTTATTTCTAATTGTTTTATTATGTCTGCTTTTCCTAAAATCAAGTTAAGGGGTGAGTAAATTGTTAGCTATTATTTTCATTTTTCCCCTAATAATACTTTTCTATTCTGCAATTAAAGGGACAACTTTAGTATCTGGGTTTTTATCACCTAAAACTTTCACTTCGCATACTTCATTTTATCCCATTTTATGTTTACAGGGTGGTTTTCTCCAGTTAATTAAGATTATTGTGAGGTGCTTCATATTCCAAATACTTGTTTTGTTTTACAGTCTATCCCAGACTGTCCTTGGAAACTCACTTTGTAGGCTAGACTGTCTGACCTGGATCTTCCTCCCGTAGCCATACAAGTATTGTATGTATACCAGATGTGGCTACATGTTTTCTATTAAAGCATGAGATGCTGAGATGCTGTTGTGATTGATAATACATCACTATCTAGGTATAATTCATCCAGATTTGGTAGTTGCTACTCCTCAGACTTAAAACATATGTTTTTACAGTTGAATAGTTAGTAGAGATTGTATTTTAAAAATTTATTTTTTTAATACTTTTCCCTCAAAATAAAAGTTCTGAATAGGTTTATTAGCACTTTGGTTACCTATTTAGTATTAGAAAGTATCCAGTCATTAGACCATTTTTACATCTCACTGGTATATGTGTGTGTGTTCATGAAAGCTTGGCCATCAGTATCCTAAGGTTTTGCATCAAAGGAACCACTCCATGCAAATTAAAAACATTTTGAAGAAGCAATTTACACCTGCTAGTTCATTCTTGCATTTATTACCTAAACAACATAGTGTAATATAATATTTGTATTGTCACTGGTATTTTAAGATACTTAGTCGGCTGTATAACACCATATGAGTTCTAAGCCGAAATGTGTACTAAGGTTATGTAAAAAACAAACAAACAAACAAAAACCTATACCATTGTTACAATTTATAGGAGCATCCATAATCTTGATTCTGTGGGAGTTTTACCATCAATCTTCCTCATCTACCCAGAGACAAACTGCATATTCATGTTTAATTAGCATTCTATACATAAGTGTAAGCTTTTATTTATATATTTATTTGTGACAGGGTTTCTGTATGTAACCCTGGCTATCTTGGAGTTTGCTTTGTAGATCAGGTTAGCCTTGAAATCAAAGACAGAGATTTGCTCAGGCTCCAGTTTTTTTTCTATTTAGCTTTTGAATGTCAGCATTTGCATTTGATAAATAAAATAGGAAACATGCATATCCCTAGTGATTTAGCAGTTTCTCTAGAGATGAAGTAATGAATGCAACTGATTGTAGGAAGCTACTTGGTTTGCTTCACAGATACCTAAATCCTTTAGCTGTTAGGCTGGTCTTTCATGGTAGATAAGAAAAAGCATGATGTGAACTATTTGAGCTTTTCATCCAGCATACTTTGCAGCACATTTGTATTAGTGATATTAGTTAACCAAACCAAATTTATTTCATTCTGGGTCATCTCATGATATCTTGAAAATTGTGCTTCTGGTATTTCTGCATAAACCCTATGGGACCTAGAGCAGGTGATCATAACCTATTTACTGGCTTGAGGACATCTCACACTAGCTCTCTTAAACATATATCATTTTGAAGGGCAATGCATAGTTATTCTAATCATTGGTAGAAGTGCTGGAAGTTGTAGACATTTCATGATGTAGTGTGACACCGTTTGTTATTCCTAGGGGTTACTTTACACTCTTTTGTCATAATATATGTACTTCTGAGTAAAGTAATGCCCATTTTCACTTTTAAATAAAGTTATGTCCCCCCACAGGAAACTGTTTTTCTCTGTATAGAATATTAATGACCTATTTGCAATTATCGCATACAAAGTACTGTGTATTTTCTTTATGCTTAATAAGTACCTACTACAAAATTTATATTACCATTGTTCTTATTTTTCTAGGATTCTGAAACTTCATGACATGTCATTATGTAGAGCAATAATGAACATTGGCCTGTGTTGGATTAGTTGATGACCTTCAGAAATGATACAGTATTATCTACCACAGAGAAGCTGAACATACTGTGTTTGGAGTGAACAACCCAGATTTTCACTGAAGTTTCACAATGACAGATCCAATGATGGATTTTTTTGATGATACTAATCTTTTTGGTGAGACCTTAGAAGGCTTGTCAGATGATGCATTTGTCCAGCCGGGACCTGTTTCACTTGTGGATGAATTGAACTTGGGTGCAGAGTTTGAGCCTTTGCACATAGATTCACTAAACCATGTTCAAGGTACTCCCACTCATCAGAAGATGACGGACTTTGAACAGTTGAATCAGTTTGACTCAATGAAATTTCATCAAGTTAATCAGTCTTTTGGCAGTCCAGCTGAACATGTATTATCTCCACACTCTCAGTTTAACTGCTCTCCAATCCATCCCCCAAACCAAGCAAATGGCTTGTTTCAAGATGTAGCAGATGGCAGTCCAATGTGGGGTCATCAGACAGCTACTGGCCTTTCGAATCAAAATGGATCTCCTTTTCATCAGCAAGGACATTCACACTGTCTACATCAAAATAAAAGCTTTGCGGTGCACCATGATTTTGCCTTATTTCAGGCTAGTGAACACCAAACACAGTGCACTTCACTTCGTTCTCAACAAAACAGAAGTAATCTTAACCCAGGGCAAAATTCTCTCAGCCAGCCTAAAAATTTTATAGACGTTAATGTTTCTGGTCCCCATAGAGTTAATTCTAACCACCTGCCACACATAGCTAACACATCGTCTTCACAACAGTCTCTTTCAGTGCAGTTTTCTCAAGCAGCAAATCCTCCAGTACACTTCCTCAAGTGTGGCAGTCATCAGGAAGGAAACTTTAACAGACCTTCCCCAAGTATGACTTCCTGTTCTGTCAGTAACTCACAGCAGTTTCCTGCACATTACTCCTTCTCCAGTGGCCATGTGTCACCAAGCAGTCTCCTTCAGTCATCTGCAGTACTTACACCCAGTCATACAAATCAGGCTTTATCTGATTTTGCTGGAAGTAACTCCTTTTCACCTCATAGGAGTATTAAGCAAGACTCTGCTCAACATATCCTAAACCCCACTCCATCATTGAATTCAAATAATTTTCCAATTTTACATTCGTCACATCCTCAGGGTAATTATAGCAATTCAAAATTATCTCCTGTGCACATGAACTTCCCAGATCCTGTTGACTCAGGACCTCAAATAGGTCATTTCAATGATCATGTGGAAACTAACGGTTTTTCATCTTTAGAAGAGAATTTACTTCATCAAGTGGAATCTCATACAGAACCTTTTCCAGGGCTTGACCCAGAGGACCTCCTTCAAGAGGGTCTTCTCCCTCAATTTGATGAATCAACATTTGGACAAGATAATTCAAATCACGTTTTAGGTCATGACCTTGATCGGCAGTTTACTTCACATCTTGTAGCTAGGCCTTCTGACATGGCTCAAACTCAGTTGCAGTATCAGGCTCGGAGTTGGCCTTCCTCATTGTCTAATCATGAGCATTTACACAACAGAAATCATCTATGTTTACAGCGACAGGTATGTGTTTCCTGTTTTTATTCTGGCAATTTGAGGGTTAGTAATCTTCTACTTGGTTAATCTTAAATGTGACTTATTCAAGATTTCTTAAAATTGGAATTTTATTGAGTACATATTTTGACTGGTTTATCTTGCTATTAAAATTGTATTAGAAGCATTTTTGGGGGTATTTTCAAACTGTAAATTTTAATATGTGTTGTTGCTTTTGTGTTTACTTTTAACAAGGTTATTTTATCAAAATTAAACCTTAATATCCATTGTTTTTAAATAGGAAACAACAGCCTGGTGATATTTTCGTATGACTATGATAGGCATAGTATTGATATTCCTGTGCAAGCTTATACAGATTTATCACCAAACCTAACATCTCTCTCATCACTGGGTAAAGCTAGAGAAAGAAACTTAGAAAACAGGTACTGTGAATTTCACCTCTGTGATTTTAGCTTTCAGCTGGCTGAGGCAGGCTTGCAAGTTTGGGCTGGTTTGGATACATTAGAAAAGCTGTGGAGAAACAAAACACATCAAAAACTCTGGAAATTAAAATTGCAGAGTCAAGCTAATATGGACCTTTAGTTAAAATTCGGTGTGTTGAAAAAAAATAAAATGTAGAACATTTGTTTATTTATTAGAAATAATTTGAATATGTTCATACTTTCAAAAAGTGCCTTTTACATTTATTCTGCATGTGAATGTATATGGAAGCATGCATGCCAAGGTGTGTGCAGTGGTTGGGACTTTGTATCTCCATTCTGGGATCAAATTTGTGTCACAAGCCGTGTCAGCAGTCACCTTACCTACTGAGCCATCTTACCAGTCCTAATGTTCATGCTCAGTGCTGGCATATTTGTGGGAAAATTGATAATGTTCGTGGCTTTATTGATTGTTAGAATCTTTTGAAAAACTTTTTGACACAAACATAGCAAAAGTAATATATCCAAAATATATATATTTTTAATTTGTTCTTTTATTTTATATGTGGGGTTTTTTTGGTTTTTTTTTTTTTTGCCTGTATATATCTATGTACCATGTACATTCCCAGTGCCCACAGAGGCCAGATGAGGTTGTTGATTCACATTGGGCTGGAGTTACAGATGGTTGTGAGCTGTTATGGGTGCTGGGAATTGAGCCAGAGTCATCTGGAAGAGCAGCCAGTGCTTTTAACTGCTGAGAAATCTTTCCAACTCCAAAGATATTTTATGCTTATAGCAGGGAACTGGAAACACAACAGCTGATTATCACATACAAGTTTAATAGATTAATATCAACATTAAAAAGACCTTGAAGGCTAACACTGAGAAAATGTTAATGATGCCCTAGGAATGAGATATAGTTCCAAATTATGAACATAGTAAAATTGTTCAGAGTGCAGATACTGGTACCTGGATTAGACTATTAGCTCTTTATACTGTGTGTGACTTTGAGATGGTTACATAAATTCTGAATTCCTGTTTTCTCATTTTTATGAAGATTGATTTATGGTCAGGCATGATGGTGCACACTTCAATTCCCAGCATTTGGGAGGCAGAGGTAGGCAAATCTGTGAGTTTGAGCTCAGCCTGGTTTACGGAGCAAGTTCCAAGACATTCAGGGCTACGCAGAGAAACCCTTGTCTTGAAAAACAAAAGAAGAACAAAAAGAGATTTTATTTATGGGAGTATGTGCCCTCAGAGACCAGAGAGGGTTTACATGAGTAGTTGGCATTACAGGCATTTGCAAGCCACCTGGTATGGATGTTGAATTCTGAACTTGGGTCCTCTGATAGAGCTGCAGGTGCTCTTAACCCCTGAACTTTCTCTCCAGTCTTATTTCCTGATCTTTAAATTTTATAAAATAGTGAGCTGTGGTATATTGGAGCATGCCTTTAAGTCTCAGCATTTAGGAGACAGAGGCAGCTGGATCTCTATGACTTTGAGGCTAGCCTGGTCCACAGAGAGTTCTAGGACAGCCAGGGTCTACACAGACCTGGTCTTTAAAAGTGTATGTGTGTGTGTATGTGTGTGTGTGTGTGTGTGTGTGTGTGTGTGTGTGTAAAATACCAATATCATCTATATAATAGATGTTGGAAAGGATTAACACAAGATTTGGAAATACTTGGAACTATTAGATTATAGTTAGGTACTTAACTATATTTTTTTTATACTAGTATTCTAATATGCAAATGAATATATTCCAGAAGGAAATAGGTTGTTTAAGGGTAATACATTTGTGCTTTCTTTCAGAAAAATTACAGAATACAGATTCTATAAATTTTTTTGTCATGTGAGAGTATAACTTTTCTTACAAAAGCATATTAAAAATAATATTTAATCTTACTAAATTATTTATGAAATGTTGCAATTTTTTTGAGACAAGGCCTTACTCTGTATATCCCTGGTTCACCCAGAACTCACTGTGTAGGCCATGCTGGCCTTGAATTCATATATATTTGCCTGTTTCTACCAAGTGAAATGTTCCAATATTTTTACCTCTAAGAATGAGAATACAATGAAATACTATATATATATATTTTTTAACACCAGATCTCATGTTTCACAGACTGGCCTCAACCTCAGACACCCTATGGATGACCATAAACTTCTGATCTTCCTGCCTCTACTTCTTGAGTTATAGAATTAAAGAACCTTAGCGTCACACCTGATTGATATGGCCTGGTTATTATACTGAGTAATGTACCTGATTAATGCTTAGAGGATCGATGCAGGGCATTGTGCATGATAACCAATTATTCTGCTACTGTGCTATACCCTCAGCCTTCTGTGTAGTTTTCATTTCAACACTGATTTTTATTTGTTCGTTTTGTTTTGTTTGAGGCAGGGTTTCTCTGTGCCATCTTAGCTGGCCTGTGACAGGGAAGTTAGAGATCTCACTGTCTCTGCCTCTCAAGTACTTAGATTAGATTGAGTCATTATTAGAGTGGCTTTGAACTAACTCTGCAGGCCAGGCAGGCTGTAGATTTACATTTCTTCTGCCTAAGCCTCCCAAGTTTCTGGGATTCCAAGCCTTTCACACCAAGCTTATGTTTATTTTAAAAACCATTTCAACATACTTTTAAATTTTTTTATTAGAATATATTTTACATAATAGAAAACTAGAAAACTTTGTTCTGACCTTTTAATGCATAGAATATCTATATACATACTATATACATTCATTTTCATGCTTATAGTATATTCTGATCATAGTAACGTACACTGTAATAACTTTTCTTGTCTCCCACTGTTCTTCTTCCCGATCTGTGCCCCTGTGCTTTTCTTTGTTGTGTGACATAATGATTTTTATTAGAGTTTCTCTTAGGGATATGGGTGAGAGACTGTTTCAGAGACTTGGACACCTTGCCAGTAGCTGTGACAATGGTGCAAATGCTTCCCCTCCCCTCACTATATACATATCCTGCCCAGAAAGACATCATTCCACAACACTCACCTTCCCTCTATTGTGACAGGCTTTATGCTTCCTCTTGTGAAATGTTTTGAGCCTTGGAAGGGACAATAACAGGTGTCCCATTTAGGGCAAAACATTTAGCATTCACTTATTCTCAGCCCTTTGACCAGTAGTTGATTGCTGTCTACCATGAAAATAACGCTTCTTTGAATTAAAGCTGATGGTAGCTATAGTCTAATGGCATAAACATTATTTAGAAGGTAATTTGGTAGGCACATCCTATCCACTTAGCAAAAACAACAACAGTAGCTTCCCCATTGGGCCTCCAACTTTCCCAGACATAGGTTCTTGACAAGGTTTATGGTACCAGATGTGGGGCATCTCAAATCCAACACAACAGTGGTTGGTTATCCTCGTAACAGACTTGACACTGTTGTACCAGTGCCACATCTTGTTTGGCTGATAATAATATAGCACACAGCTGAATAAAAATTGCTGATGAGCAATTCCTTCCTAGCAGTCTGCGTAGCCCTTTTCACAACGATGAGGGATAATTTTCAGGGAAGAAGTTTCCAGATCAAATCTGGCTTGATGTTTCTATGTTCTTTAACCAGACTTTAAAACACAGCTTTTGAAATGTTTAAGATAAACCTGTCTTCTATCCTACTTGTTGAGTATTAGGATTTTGCTCCCTCTACTGGAGGGAGGGTCAAGCATGGTAGTCAGGACCCTGGAGAAACTCTCCAATGGCAGAATCTAGGTTCATTTATGCAGTTAGTATGCAGTTGTTGTTTTTAACTAGCTTAGACTAATTGCTTGTCCAATGTATATTAGATTACGAACCATTACATTTATTTACTTTTGCTTTGTTTTGTTTTCTAAGAGCTATCATGTTTTTGTTTTGTTTTTTCAATTCGTGTTTTTCTAAAAATATTTTCAGCTTTGGAAGTAGGAAGGACCCTCTTATTTAGATTTTATTTTTTTTAATTTAGATTTGCAAGGTCATATAGGTAAGTGATGTAGCTTCTATTGCTAGCATATAAACATATAGACAGACATTGAAGAGAAATTCTTTTTTGTTGTTATTTTTGGTTTGGTTTGGTTTGGTTTTTTGCGACGGAGTTTCACTATGTAGCCCTGGCTATCCTGGCTATCCTACTCACTCTGTAGACCAGGATAGCCTTGAACTCAGAGGTCCACCTACCTCTGCCTCCCAAGTGCTTGGACTAAATGGCATATACCTCCACTGCCTCACTGAGAACATTTTTAAATGTTTAAAGAACATTTCTAATCTTTGCCTTTGTTTTTTCTTCAAGAGTAGTATGTAGACAAATGTCAAATAACTTAGCACACTTTCAGGTTTGTATGCATTGTTAGAAACAGTGAAGATGGCTATATTTGACTCTAGGGTTTGGTTGACTTTGTTGTTGTTGTAAAAGGTCTCATTATGTATCTTGGCTGGTCTGGAACTCTATACACTCCTCTCAAACTTATAGTGAGACCTGCCTCTGCCTCCTGAGTGTTGTGATTAAAGGTTTGTGTGCCACCATGCTTATTTGCCATTTCAAATGGAGGGGGGCGGGAACAAGGGAAGAGGTCCAGGTATAGGTTAGTTGGGAGAAAGGGCAGGAGAAGCCACAGCAAGTGTTTCCAAGTGATTATTTAAAACCTTGCAAGCAGAGAAAATACTGCCTTACCATCATCTTTTGTTTTGGGAGAGAAGAATTTGAGAGAATTGCACTGAAGTTTTTCTTTTTTAATTCTTTTATGATAAATATTTTGCGCTATTTTATGTCTTTAGTTTTTTTTTTTTTTTTTTTTTTTTTTTTTTTTTTTTTTTTTTGCAAAGTAAAAATGTGTAAGTTCAGTGTTTGTAAGTTAAATTCAGTATACAAGTTCTATAGTAATGAAATGGAGTGGCCTGTCACTCAAAAAAGCATTATTTTAGATATACTTATAGATGATGCTCTGACTTTTCTATTCTGATAATTTCTTAACTTTGCTTAATTCTTTGGTGTTATTTTCCCTCTTAAGCTGCAGAGATACTTTCTGCTTAAACTTTAAAAAGTTATTACCAGGTTGGGTAGCCCACGCAAGGCACATGTTTAAGATAATATTTTCTTGATTAAATTTTTGTGTTTTTTTGAGATGGGGGTTCTCTATGTAATAGGCCTACAGTCCTGGCTTCCCTGATTTGTATAGACCAGGCTGGTCTTGAATTCAGAGAAACCACACCCACCCTGCTGATAAATTTAATACAAGGTTGTTATAAGCAGTTGGATTATACAGAAGACAGATATATAAAAAATATTACCACAGGTGATAGGGAGATAGAACTGTGATTCCACACACTCCAGAGATTAAGAGTTCTGGGCAAACTTGGGCTACTTAGTGACCCCTGTCTTAAAAGAAGAATGAGAACAGAGGGGGGAGAAAAGGATGAAATTAGTACTTTCTAGTTGTTAGGAAAGATCACAACTCTATTGACACTTTGTTATGTAAGTGTTCAGTAAGGTCTTTTGGAGGAACAAGTTTGCGATTTTAAGAAACAAAGTTAGAAGACAAACCTCACTGTTGACACTTTGTCACATATTATCCAGTGTGGTGATATACTGTTCATTTAATAAATATGGTCTGGAATATTAAAGGACAGAGCCATCTCTGTTTTGTTTTTGTCTGTTTTGTCTTTTTGAGATATTGCACATACTCTAGTATTACAATAAATAATATAAGAGCCAGATATTATGGAAAAGATGGAATATCAGAGAAAGGAAACAAACCATAGCCAGTTCTCACAGCCAACTTCTCAGGCTGAACAGGGTAAGTCTATCTTCTTAGGTCCTCAGTCTGACTGGTCACTCAGACAAAATGTCTTAACTTCTGCCATACATTCCCTTCTCTGTCCAGCTATTTTACTTTCTTGTTCAACTCTTCTAGAGCTAGAACTAAAGGTGTATGTTACCACTGCCTGGCTGTTGGGACTTGAACTCACAGAGATCCAGATGACAGGACTAAAGTCATGGGTCACCACTCCTTGACTTCATGGCTTGGCTGTGTGGGTGCCTTGTCCTCTGATATTCCAGACTATTTTTATTAAATATACAATATATCACCACAATCCAGTGAGACAGCCCTCCTATGTAGTACTTACTGGCCTGGAACTCAGTATACAGACTTGAATGGTATCTCCCTTCCTGTTTCTCCCTCCCAGACAGGCACCAGGAGATCTTGCTAAGGAAATATAATGGCTAACAGAGCAATACTTGTCCTAAAGTGCTATATATAAAATATTGGACATACATTAATACATTGGGCCATCACAATGAACATTTTATTTGGATTTGATCGTTTGCTCTAATTTACATAGGAGGAAGGCAGTAAACATCAAGATACACAGTAAGCAGTGATGGTTAATTCAACTCTACCTAATGTGACTCCATTATCACTACGTATGTTAATGAATTATACTATATAAAAATACTATACTATTTCCCCCTCTCATCTTCCCATTCAAAAGTCAACATTACTAGTTCTGGGGACATGACTCAGTGGGTAAGAGTACTTGCTGTGCAAGCATGAGGACCTATGTTCAGATCCTCAGCACCCAAAAGCCAGGTGTATTATTGTACTGACTCCTGCTCTGTGAGGGGCAGAGATGGCAGGACTGCTGGGACTTACTGGCCAGACAGGCCAGCCAAAATGTGCTGAGCTCCAAGCTCAGGGAAACACTGTCTGCAGGAAATAAGGTGGTCATAGAGTAGATAATTCATTGTGCTTAGTCCTCTGCCTGGATGTAGACACACACACTCACCATTGTTGAGATCCTTCAATTATTTCAATTGTAGAAGATTTCTTCAGGCAGTGGTGGTAATAAATTATCCATTAGCAGAGAGAGAAATTCCAAGGTAAGACAAACAAAAAAACTTAAAAGACTAGTGTAAGCTAACACCAAATGTTCTAAAAGTAAACACAATAATTATCTTCCGATGTTTGAGAAACGTTGAGGCCAGAATGAGGCCAAGTAAGCAGAAATGAGATCATATGTGTAGTATATGGAAGTTTCCAATGAAGTTCTTTCACTGAAAGCAGGGAAGTGGAATAATAGCCCAGAATTTTCAAAATAGGATCTTTGTAATAGGCAGGAAATGTACTAACTTGATAGGTTAAAATAGTCAAAATTCTATTACTGCAATTTTAGGACATCTTATGGAACATATCATTTATACTCTGTTAGGCTTCTCAGTAGCAATTATACTCTGATATTTTAGTTAAGAAAGGACATTTTAATCTAGAAGAATTGACAGAAATATCAAAATCAAGCGTTAATCCTCTAACTGCAGGTAAATTCCTAGCCAATTTCTATTTTGGGCTTTGGCTTACTCAAAAATCAAGATTTTTGACATGAGCACATAGCTGTTTTTATTGTAAAATATGACTATGTTTCTCTTTTGGTTCACTAATCGGAAATATTTTAAATCGAAGAAGTACTTTACTATGGTGTGTTAGTATTGCTATAGGAGAAGATATCAAGTGTGTGGTACGGAAGCATGTATCACAGCTTTCAGTTAAGTGCACCCTGCATATCAGTGTACAATATCGTACACATTTACCACACCAAGAGTAGTTTACAAATTATGGATAATACACAGTTTTGAACAGGTATTCCCCACTTGAATATATATTTGTATACCCCCAAACTACCTTTTTCATAGATTCATAGATTTTGGTACTAGACAAGATCTTTATTTCCTCAAATATGCAAATATTTACACTATTTTTTTTTAAATATAAGGGACTAAAATAGCTACAGATTTTGGTATATTGGAATTTTAGGAGCCAATCTTTTGTAGAATGGAAAAAAAAAGTTCTATTATATCTTGTGCTTTCCATACACTCTTGGTTTTAACCATCCTGCTGTGTTTTTTTGTGCAAGAATTGGACCTTAAAGACCAGGTAGTTAAATTTGTCATCAGCCTTGTTATTTGTGAAGGAGAGGGATGAAAAACTTCCTGTTGTATTAAGTTTCTGACCTGGACTTTCCTACCTGGCTCCATAGTCCGGACCAGTAATCACACAGATACGTATATTAATTTTACACTGGTCAGCTTATGGCTCCGGCATATTGCTAGCTAGCTCTTGCTCTTAAACTAGTCCAAGATTCTTATCCTGTTCAGCCATGTGGCTCGGTACCTTTTCTCAGAGCAGTATAGTTGTCCTTTGCATTTGCTGGCTTCTCTGGCATCTTTGTGGCATCTCTGCTCTGTTCTTCTTGTTTCCAGAGTTTTCTTAGTCTGGTAGCCCCACCCACACTTCCTGTCTGCCTTCAGCCAATCAGCATTTTTATTAAACCAGTAGGTGGGACAATTAGTTACAATGTCACAACATGATCCCACTATAACTTCCTTTATTCTTTTTTGTTGGTGGTGGTGTTTTTTCTGTATGATAGCCCTGGTTGTCCTGGAACTCATTCTGTAGACCAGGCTGGCCTTAAACTCATAGAGCTCTTTCTGTTTCTGCCTCCTGAGTGCGGGGACTAAAGCTGTGTGCCTCCATGCCTAGCGTTCTCTGTCTTTAGCAAGTCATTTGTTTTTATATTCCCTCAAATTTTTATTTATCTCTTTACTCATTTATATATTTATTTGCATGTGTGTTCACCCTTGGAGGCCAGAGGGATTAGATCCCTCAGGAGCTGGAGTTAGGTATGGGCTGTTGTGAGCTCGATGCTGTGAGTTCTGGGAACCAAACTCTATATGAGCAGTACACTCTCTAACACTGAGTCATGTCTCTAGCAATTTATTTGTTGTTTATAGAATGAAAATTTTGTTTAAGTACATTTAAAGGAACTGCAAGTTGAGCTGTAATAACAGTATAGCTGACAGCTAGGTTTTTTAGTTTTACAAAAACCTCAAATTGAGCAGACTTTGATTCTTTGCATAATTAGATGAAGTAGTAATTTAAGTGAGGTTTTATAATATATGTTCTTACATCCATTTCAAGACACATATTTGGGGCAAATGAGATGGCAAAGTAGGTAAGGGCACTTACCATCCTGCTCAACAGCCGGAGTTTGAGCCCCCACACCCTCAGGATGAAAGGAAACTGTCCTCTGGTCTCTAGAGAAACTCTCCCACACACACAGAAAAAAGTTAAAAAAAAAAAATTGTATCTTTCATCAAAATTTATTGTGTTGAATTTGAACTTCCCAACAAGATCAAGAATTTTATGTTAACATATTTATGAATATATAATTTGGCGTGTATTATTTGAACTTACGTAAGTAGCTTATAACTGCTAGTAACTCCAGCTCCAGATCAGATGTCTCTGGTCTTTGTGGGCACCTCCATTCATGTGCATACACCTACACACAAACAAAGACACATAAAAATAATAAAATATTTAAAGATTCGTTTATTTATTATGTATTCAGTGTTCTGTCTACACATCAGTAGAGGGCACCAGGTCTCATTATAGATGGTTGGGAGCCACCATGTGGTTGCTGGGAACTGAACTTGGGACATCTTGAAGAGCACCCTGTGCTCTTCACCTCTGAGCCATCTCTTCAGCTCTCAATAAAATATTTATAAAATATTGAATTTCTTTTCTTCTTTTTAGTAACCATATAGCCTTGAACAAATGTATCTTTCCAAACTCAGTGTCTTTCCCCATAAAATGTGATTGGTATTGTCGAATAATTTAAAATTATTTTCTGTATTGGCAAACTTGCTAAGAAAGAAAAATATCCCATTAACAATAGTTAAAAAAAATCTTGTAATAAATGCAACCATAAGATGAAATATATCTCTGAGGATAACTTCAGGACACCAAGAAAGAAAAGGGAGGGAGGGAGGGGAGGAGGAAGAAAGAAAGGAAGGGAAAGGAGGTAGGGAGAAAGTGAAGGACATACCAGGTGATAGAAAGACTTTTCATACTTGCAGAATTGATATTAGGGGGATTTATCTAAGTACTCAGCGATGACTCATCACTCACAGATGCTTATTTAAACAGTTGAGACTCTGCATTAACTGCTAACTGTAGTAGGAAGATCGCTGAGCCAGGCATAGTGGCAGAAACCTTTAATTCCAGCACAGGCAGGAGGAACTCTGTGGGAGTTTGAGGCCAATCTGGTCTCCATAGAGTTTCAGGAAAGCCAGGGCTTCGTAGACCCTGTCTCAAAAAAATAAAAAAGAAAGCAGTAGCAGGAGCAGCAGCTTCTCTGTCCTAGATTGGAAGCAGCAAATCTGTGGCTGTAAACACAGCATCTATCCTGATTTCATCAGGAAAACAAGCAAAACTGTCCTGATATTCCATCTCACCTGAGCCAGAGTGACTGAAAATGTTGGAGAGCTCATGATAAAAGGACTATTACTGCTATTGGTAAGAATGTGATCTGGTGCAGCACTGTGTCAATCTCACAAAAAAGAAAAAACTAATTAGAACTCTCTTAAGACCCAGCTCTACTTTTCCTGGGCATACATTCACGGGTCTCCCACTGCAGAGACATTGTTGTTCTTAAGACACACCTTTTGTATTTTACCATGAAACTTGATACGTGTTGTGGTGTTTATATAGATGTCCTATTTTTCAAATTGTTGGCTATTCCCTTCTATTCTGAATTGCTACATCATGAGTAGTTTTATCATGAAAGTATACTATATTTGGATATTTTTTTCTTCATCACTTTATGAAGCTTTTATTAGGTTTTTGACAAGCTGCACTACATGAATTGATTTTCAGATATTAAATTAGGCTTGCAGGTTGGAGAGATGGCTCAGTGCTTAAGACCATTGGCTGTTCTTTCAGAGGACCTGGGTTCAATTCTCGGTACCCATATGGGGGCTCAAAACTATCTAGTCCCACGGTATCCAACATGCTCTTCTGGCCAGGCCTGTACAGACATATATGCAAACAAAACACTCATGTTTATAAAATAAATAAATACATTTGTAAAGCAAAACACAAAATAAGCAAACAAAGCCCTCCTTAAAAGCGGGGAGTAGCTGGAGAGATGGCTCAGAGGTTAAGAGCATTGGCTGTTCTTCCAGAGGTCATGAGTTCAACCCCCAGCAACCACTTGGTGGCTCACAGTCATCTGTACTGAGATCTGGTGCCCTCTTCTGACCCGCAGGCAGAACATTGTATACACAGTAAATAAATAAATCATTAAAAAGGGGGGAGGGTAGTGGTGGATTTGCCTTTTCTCTTGAGAAACTTAAGGAGAGGAGGAGAAAGATCTGCTTGTTCCAGTCTCTTGCCCTGCCCCTCCCCTTTGTGTTTTCTAGTGGTTATTTTTTAATTTGTTTTAATTTTGTTTTGATATGTAATTTTAATTTATTAATTATAACTTTACTTTTTCTTTGATTTTCTTAGTAAATTTTCTTTGATTATATTAGTAAACAGTTCAATTAATTAGAATTTTTTTTAACCTCTGGCCAGAAATTAGTTCATTTGTAGACTTTCCTTTGTATCTTATGGTAAAAGAGATAAATATCTTTAGCTTTGAATAAGTAAGATTAACAAAGATTAAAATTAATATTGACAGTATTTTCATAACCTGTCTTCAGTGGAATGTTTTTATGTTTGCATTTTACTTTTATTAAAGTCATTATGAAATACTGTGTATTCTAAAAGTGTCACAGTGTTCTCTACCCCTTCCCACTTCCTGGATTACAAATTACAACAGAACCAACAAATGCTGTCCACATTGGTTCCCAAACTCATAATTTTTGCATTTTTTGACATGGGGTCACTCTGTGCCCTGCTTGTCCTAGAACTCCTTTGTAGACAAGTATGGACTCAGAACTCCCAGACATTTGCCTGCCTCTCCCTCCCAAATGCTGTGATTAAAGGCATGTGCCACCAATCAGCCTATAAGACTCAACTAATTTTTAATTGTGTGTCTGGATATGCTTGTAAATTTGGGTGCCTTCAGAGACCATAGCTATTGAGTCTCCATCTTATGAGCATGATGGAAACTAAACTCATGTCCTCTAACCCCTCACACTCATTCTTAAGGCCTTATCAACTGATTGAATTCCCCTGTTGCCAGTTATCATAGTTTACAATGGAACTTTCTACCTGGTAGTGGAAAATATAATTTCCTTCTCAACTTTCAAAAATATTTTGTTTGTTCAAACAACAAAACCAAAATAACAAACTAACCACCAACAAATAACAAACCAAAATGATTTAAGAGAGACAAAGGGTAGGATTTGTCTGTAGTCTCAATCAGAGGTTTTTCATATTTTTGCCTCATCCAATCTTTGCAAGCTGCTTTTCCACTACTAGTCCATTTGGGTTTTGAAAGTGAGCTATGTTTGTCCTGGTGTTCAGAATTGGAAGGATCACAGTACCTCAGCATTTCGGAAGTGAGCATTTTAACATTTCATAATTTGAAGTCTAATTGATAAGACTCATTGTTACTTGTTATGTATGATTGTCTCCCATCCTTAGAAAGTTTGTTACCCAGTCTTAATTTTATTCCTTAAGAGGACAATCTTCTCATGTTCATATTAACGTGTTTCTCACAAATATGTGATACTTTATTATTTTGTTCTTTTATCTTGTGCATTCTATGCTTTCTACATCTATAATAAAAATATCAGTGTGTGTTTGTATAGCCAGCATTCAGTTTCATGTTTCTTTTCCTTTTAGTTTAAAGATTTATTGTTATTATTTTATGTGATGGGTACTTTGCTTTCTTGTATGTCTGGGTACCACATGTGCCTGGTGTCTGTAGATGCCAGAACAGGGCATTGTTATTTCTATATAAATGGAATCGTGTTGTCTCTACTGTTGTTTCTCTCTCTCTCTCTCTCTTTTTTTTTTTTTAGGAATATAGTACTTCTTAAATTTGTTTATAGCATGTCATGTATCAGTGTAACATAAAGCTTTGCAAAAGGTATTTATTATTGATGTGTATGTTTGTACCTGTGTGTGAGTGTATGCACACCATGTGCATGCAGATTTCTGTGGAGACCAGAAAGGGACACTAGATCTCCTGGAACTTTAGTAGTAGGCTATGTGGGCCTTTTGATTTGGGTGATGGGTACAGAACTCAAGTCCTCTGCAAGAGCTGTACATGCTTTTAATCTCACTAAGTCATCAAAGAACATTTTAGAATTTATGTGTAGTAAGACAGTCTTTTTGTGTTTTGTGCTACTGTATATTCTAAGACCTTTCATATATTAGGCAAACATTCTATGTCAAGTACATTCCCAAAGCCAACATCAACTTTTTCCTTCTTCCCTTTCTCTTTCTACCTTCTTCCTTTCTTCTTTTCCGACTTCCCTTCCTTTTCAAGGCTACACAGATTCAGCTGTCCTAGAATTTACTATATACTAGGTAGGCCCCAAATTTATAGTAATCTTGTTTTTGCTTCTCGATTGAGTTCTGGGTTAGAGATGTGTACAGCCATATCCACTCCAAAGTCATCTGTTACACACACACACACACACACACACACACACACACACACACACACAGAGAGAGAGAGAGAGAGAGAGAGAGAGAGAGAGAGAGAGAGAGAGAACTGATGTTAATAAAACATAATAGAGCTGGAGAGATGGTTCAGGCTAAAGTGCTCACTCTTTGCTCTGCAAGTGTGAGATTGGCATCTAGCCTGGAATTCTGATCTCAAAAGGCGGAAACAAGCTCCCCAGAGCAAGCTTGCCAGCAGGAGCATCTGCATAAGTGAGCACTGAACTTGACTGAGAGATCCTGTCTTTGTAATAAAGTGGGAGAATGATAGCTCTTGACACAACACCAGCCTACAGCTTCCATACATGCACATATACCACACATATACACAGCATGAAAAACAAAACGAAGATTGTACTGTTGTATTATACATTCCCAGCTTCAGTGAGGAAAATTTCAGGTGTTTCTCTTCCTCGAAATGGGGTGTCAGGTGCCCCCCCCCATCCAACCACCACATTTTAACTTCCAGAACTACACACTCCTAACCCTTTGGTTTGGTTTTGTTAACCTAGGTCTGTTATTCTTTAGCATAGGGTGGCCTTGAATTTGGCATGTAACCCAGACTAGCCTCAAGCCTGAGCTCTTCCTGCCTCCACATCTTTATTGCTGAGATTTCAGATGTACTTCACCCTACTCTGATAGCTTTTCCGTCTTTTTAATTTTAACCATTATAGTTGTAATTTGTAGCTTCCTAATCCGTCGTGATGCTGTATATCTTTTGGCCCCAAATGCCTGTCTAGTTTAGTGAAGTGTTTGTTGAACAGTCAGTGTCTCTAGTCTGACAAAGACCCAAAGAGCTGTATGTGTCTGCACAAATGTGTGTTGGAAATGGGTGGAGGATTGGAAAGAAGCTGAAATCATCGGCAGTAACTACAGAAATCTAGCTGGCAGTTTGTGTGATTAAGAAGTTCCAGTAGGATGTTGTGTACATCTGTGACCTCAGCACTAGAGACAGAGGCAGAACTGTGTAGTGAGACACTGTGTCCAGTAGTGTACTATCCTCAGCTAAAAGAAAATGAGTCAGAAAATAGTAGATTTAAGTTGTTTACAGATTTTTAACAATTATAAAAAAAAAGCTTCTTGGATTAGAGAGATGGCTTGGTGGTTGAAAGGATTGACTGCTCTTCCAGAGGACTCAGGTTCAATTCTTGAACCCACATAGCAGCTCACAACTGTGTATAATTCATGTGGTGCCCAGACACATTCCAACAAAACATCAATACACACAAAATAAATAATTTTTTAAAAAACAAAAGCTTCTACAAACATTTGTGTGCAGGTTTTTAAATTTTAAATCAAATAAATGTTTGTTGGCAGCCACTTCAAGAATGTGATGCAAATAAAATCATACAGTGTATACTAAAAGTAATTAGATAATTAGATATTTTGAAGCATTTTTTTGAAGTTTTTTTAATGTCTCACAATGTGAGTACCTTTTTTTGTTTATTTGATATTCTTTTGTTTTGGTAAAATGCTTGTTCAAAAATTTTTGCCACTTTAAAAATTGTTTTTATAGTATTACTGTTTTTGTTTTTTCAGTGTTGGATATTGAACCAAGGGCCTGTGTGAGTATGTGATACTTATTATACACCCAGTCTTCAGATTCCTTTATATAAGAAACATTATTCTTAATCACAATAACTAATACTAGCATTTACTAAATTCACAGCATATCTAGTAGGTTGTGAATTTAAATGTGAAACCATTAAACATAAGATACAAATTTGAATATGGCCTGAACTTATAAATAACTACAATGTACTATGGTAAGCATAGCAATAAATTTACATATAATAAAAATAGTATCTAATAGTAAACTTTATTTGTTCTGTGTGCTCAGGGTCTCATGCCTACTAAGCCATACTCTGTAATGGATGTAAAGTGCATTTCTGAATAGACACTTACTAGATTACTTTTTTTGAGAAAGGGCACTGTTTAGTCATTTTTGTTGTTGGAATAGCAAAACATTAGAGACCGAGCAGAGATGTTTGTTGGCTTACTGTTCTAGAAGCTGTGAAAACCAAAAGCCTGGTGCTGACACCTGCTTAGTGGACAGTTCAGTTGCATCATAATACAGCAAAAGACATCATATGGTGAAACTGACTTTGCCGAAGAGAGCTTGCTACTGTAACCTGGCCTCTTTTCTGATACTCATGAATCCATAAATGGATATTTATGAAGGCAGAACCTTCATAGTTCAGTCATTCCCTAATCCATTAACTGTGGGGTATCCATCCCCAGCCCCAACACACACACACACACACACACACACACACACACACACACACACACACACACACACACACACTTTTTTTGAGGCATAGTTTTTCTGTGTAGCCTTGGCTGACCTAGAACTTGCTCTGTAAACCAGCCGGGCCTTGAACTCAGAGATCCACCTGCTTCAAGTACTAGGATTAAAGGTGTGTGCCACCATGTCCAGCTCAAATGTATTCATCCTAATGCTGTGTGATACCAGATTGTGCTTAATTTTGTGGTTTAGAACAACATATTTATTATCTTACTGTTTTCTTGGAGCATGTGTCTTGTCTCTTTTCCTTCTATCTTCCTCGGTTTTGGGATATTTTAAAAATTGTTTTTCTAGGTGTGTGTGTGTGTGTGTGTGTGTGTGTGTGTGTGTGTGTGTGTGTGTGTGTGTGTGTGTGTGTTGGATAGAGTGATATCACATGCATGATATGGAGGTCAAAAGACAACTTATGTGAATTGGTTCTTTCCTACTGTCATGTAGATTCAGGTCTTTAGATCTAACAACAAGTACCTTTACTCTTAACAGTTCTTGAGATTTTTTTCTTTAGATAGTTGCATCTACAGCCATACCACCAGGAACGTGCCCGATCCTATTAGATAATTGCATATTCATATGCAATTTTGAAAAAAAATGCAGAGAAACCTAGTGTGCCTTTCATTCAGTTTCTACAATGGTAGTTTGTTGTTGCTTGTTTTATATAAGACATAGTCTCATATAGCCCAGACTAGCTTTGAACTGATCCCTTGCCTCTATCTTCTATGATGACATATAGGCATACATCATCATATCTATATAATAGTAGCATATACTATATAAAAGTACAGTATACTAAAATACAATATACTAAAGCAGACTCACTTAATTATAGATTTTCTCAGTTTGACATGCCATCTACGATCGGGTAATTTTCAGCCCTGGGGATCAAACTAGGGATTAGTGCATTTTTAGGCAGGTTCTCTCATTGAAGCCATAAGCTGCCTTACGTATATCTATAAAATTTAAGAATGTGTAAATAAATGAATAAATTAATTGATTTGTCTACCATTTGTAGTCAGTGTACTTCCATCACCTCTAAGATCCCTAATAGTACTTTTGTATATCTACCTCTCTCCCATTTCTAACTCCTAGCAATAGTAATCTGTTAATTAATCTATTTATAGTTTTGCCACTTCAAGAATGTTGTATAAATAAAATTATATATTGTATACTTTTTTAATTAAGCCAATCTACTCTCTACCTAGTTTGTATCCCTTTGATTAACTCAGACGGCTGGCTTAGACTTGAATAATTGTGTTTGTAAAATCAGTTCCTTTACACATTCTCTGGAATAGTTTATCATTGACACAATTTCAGCCCACTCTTAAGGGGGAGAGAATAAAAAGGAACGAGGATTTCTGATTATTCACATTTGACTTATGCGATCAGCTTTGGTAGATATATACTGACTCCTTCTGAAGTTAGCATGTTTGATATAAAAGTAAAGCCCTGATATAAATAACTAGCAAGGGAAGTAATGAAAATTGCTTGTTTACTTGTTACTTCTGTAGTAAGCACTGGGCAGAATCTGGGTGGTCAATGCTTACTTAGCTTTCATAAAAGACAGGGCTTTTCTCAGTGCCGTGAGAAAAGGGGAGGAGGAGGCACTCAATTACAGCTGAATAGTCCATGAATAGATGTAAAATAGTAGTGAATAAATATTCAGATTAGTCTTCACGTAGTGATGCCTTAAAGATAATGACTAGATCTAAGGTTGAAATATTTTGTAAATTATAGGACAATTTTAGAACTTATTAAGTGCAACTAAAATTTTATGTGATTTACTCAAGTGAAATTAAGTTTCAATTTTTAATAAATTTTATTATTACTATTATTATTATTGGCTTTTCAAGATGGGTTCCACTGTATATAGCCTTTGGCCTCAAACTGAGAGATTCACCTGCCTCTGCCTCCAGAGTATGAAGATTAAAGGTGTGTGCCACCACACCTAGCTTTAATTTTTTAAAGACATTTCAGTTTTAAAATTGTGCATATATAAGTCCAGAAGAGGGCATCTGATCCCCAGGCGCTGGAGTTATATGTTGTTGTAAGTCACCAGTGTGGGTCCAGGGAACCAAACTCTGGTCTTCTGGAAGAGCAGCATTCACTCTTCGCCACTGGGTCATCTCTCTAGCCCTAGGTTTTGCTCATAGGTTTGTCCTTCTTCAGTTTTCTTGAGTATAAATGTTATGATGTTCTAATTGATGTATAGCATAGAAAATGGTGTTTCATAATGGCCCAAGGCAGGAAGGGTGCCCTTGTGCTGTCCGTCTTACAGCCCCAACTGAAACTTAATGTATGTTGAGGTATTTCTATGGTGAGTTGACTCTGAAAGGAAAAGGAGGTAGAAAATAAAAGGCTAAAAGACATTGGCGGGCTGGCGTAAATTAGTAAGGTTGTTTCTTCTATCTTATTTTTGGTTTTTGAGGCAGAGTTTTTCTAGCAATCCTGGAACCTGCAGACCAGGCTGGCCTTGAACTCAGAGATCCACCTGTCTCTGCCTTGTGAGCACTGGGATTAAAGGTGTGTGTCACCACTGCCAGGCTGTTTCTTCTGTTACATAGTGGGAAGAATAATGTCTATCACAAGCTGTTTTCTGAGATGGATTAATTAAATAAGGTAATACAGATTGAAATCCTGTATTAGCACAAATGTTAGTTTTCATCTCTAGATCATGTTGATAATTATCGCTTTTTAGTAACATTCTTTGCTCAATGGTACATAAAGAAATTGGTATTTATATTATCAATCTGGTCTTGGTTTATTGAGGTTTCAGTTGAAAATCTAACTTTCCAGAAGACCTCAACCCAATTACAATAATTAGAAAGTAATTTTGTGTTGTTATTATGTTGTTATAGAAGGCAAGTATAACTTACTTGTATTCTATTCAGTGGGACAAAATTTATTTTTTAAAAGTTAACTTAAAAAATAATTGTGTGTGGGCATTTTGCCTGCATGTGTGATTGTGTGCCATGTACTTGCATGAAGCCCAGAAGAAGGTTTGAATCCTCTTGAAATGGAGCTATAGACAGTTATGAGTCACCATATGGATGATGGGTACCAGACTTGATCTTCTGAAGAGCAGCTAGTACTCTTAACTGCTGAGCTATCTCTTCAGCCTCAAGCATTAAAATTTCCTCAACATATTCTTTACTGTGTTGTATTTTAACTGCTCTGTCATATCTTGTATCTCCTTCCTCCACCCCTCATCTTCCTTGTCTCCTCCTCTTCTTCCTCTTCCTCCTTGAAGAGCACTACTAAAGCTAACCCAGCTGCAGCTAGTAAAGTTCTGGGACTGCTTCATTCTGGCACCAAGTGCAAGCTTGGGGGTAGCTGTTAGTCAGTTCCTGGAGCCTTACTGACTCTAGAAACTCACAAAAGCTGTTTGCTCTCACTAGTATTTTATTACAGAGGAGGCAGCACATTACAACTCTTTCAAGAAAGAGAAAGAGCAGACCAAGGGCTTCATACGATTCAGGTCTCAGGTCTAAGACATGACAATATATATGGCATACTCTTCAGGGAAGCTCACGAAGATTCTTAAGAGTTTTCCTCAGAGCTCCAGTACATAACTGATTGGTTGATTGCTTGCTTACATGATTTCGGCTTTAAGATTGGTAAATTCTAGGTAACCAGAATCCTCCAAACTAAATCACATAATGTACCTCTCTGTCAGTCAACCCTACCTAAAAGTCCAAGGTGTTGAATCCCTAATCTAGAGAGAGGCATTCTTACTAAGGAAAGCTTAAATTTCTCCCAGAAGTCAAGAACAAAGCCACGTTGACTGTATTGAGACAGCCGCTGTAACTCAGGCATTCTTGAGCCCTGATCCTTCTTTTCCTCTACCCCCCAATTATTTGGATTGTAGCCCAACTTAGCCAATAAGGCTAAATTCCTTACTTCACTTACATTTAAGTGTTAGAAAAACTATAGGTTTTAGTAACTTAATTCAGCCTCATCCACTTATTTTTTTTATCAGATATTTTTTGTTCAATGTGACATGTTGCTTCAGGTGCATAGAATACAGTCTTGTTCTCCAAAGAGCTTACTTCCCTCATTAACTTAGGTTTCCACCTTTGATTCTGTAGTTATCTTCTAGCCAGAGTTAGAAAATAACATACAACAAAATAACCTCCATTGAATTGGAGTACCGCCTCCCTACTTCTCCTTGTTTATGTTACTATTGCTTTGATAATAAAACACCATGATCAGAGAAACTTGGGGAGAAAAGTTGGCTTCCACCTTCACATCACTGTTCCTCACCTAAAGAAGTCAGAACAGTAAATCAAGCAGGAATATGGAGAAAGGAGTTAATGCAGAAGCCATGGAGGGGTGCTGTTTACTGGCTTGTTCCCCATGGCTTGTTCCCCATGACTTGCCCAGGGATGGCACCACCCACAATAGGTTGGGACCTCTCACTTCAATCTCTAATTAAGAAAATGCTCTATAGGCTTACCTACAGCTAGATCTATGGAGTCATTTTCTCAATCAAGTTTGCCTCCTTTCAGATGACTGTAGCTAGTGTTCAATTGACATAAACCAGCCAGCAGACCACTAAATGAAATGAAAGCATTCAGTAACTTCTTAGAATATGTTTTGACTAGTACTCAATATATAGATGTCCATAAATAAATATAGATTTTTTTTTTTAATATATATGAAAGGCTGAGAGAGAGAGAGATGGCAGGTTTTCATTAGGGGTTGGGTGATGGATGGCTCAGTAGGTAAGAGCCCTTGCTATATATATGAGAGCTGAGTTCAGATTCTCAGCACCCCTGTAGTCTTTTCAAAGCTTAGGATGACTATTCTTACCTGTAACTTCAGCAGAAACAAGAAGTTTGGTGGACTTGCTGGCTAACAACCTTCCCTGAAACATTCTATTTTAAAAATTCTATTTTAAGGGAATAAGGCAGGAAATGGTAGAGGATATTAGATATCTTCCTTTAGCCTCCATACAGGCATGCACACCTAAATAGATTTCACCAATGTCTGACAAAACACCAGTTCTTTTCATTTATAAAGAATGTTAGTTACTGCCTTAAATGATAGCCCATAATGAGATGATAGCTTGTAGTTTAAAAACAAACAAAAACCATTGCCTTGTACAGGCAAGACATGGAAAATAATGATGACCCATGATGGAAAGGAGTTAATCCCAGCATTTGGGATGCACAGGCAGGCAAATCTCTGAGTATGAGATTAGTCTGGTTTACAGAGTGAGTTATAGGATAGCCAGGGCTACACAGAGAAACCTGTCTTGAAAAACAACAGCCAGACTGGCCTTGAATTCACAGAGATCCATCTACTTCTACCTCTTGAGTTCTGAAGTTACAGGTGTATACTACTACGCCCGGCTTACTTAAGTGTTTGTGTGTGTATATGTTTACTGTTTGTGTTGCATGGTGCCCATGAAGCCAGAAGAGGGTGTTGGGTCTCCTGTAACTGGAGTTATAGGCAGTTGTGAGCCAGCATGAGGATGCTGGAAACCAAACCCACGACTTCTGCAAAAGCAAAAGCACTTCTAACATCAAGCCATCTCTCCAGCCCCATAACAACTCATTATTATACTGAGGATAACTGCTTGTGTTAAGGAATTTAGATTGTTTTTGTTTTCAGTAAGTAATGATTTGATAAGGTTTTGTGATTTGAATTGTTAAATGCATGATTTTCCATTAAACACATTGAAAAAAATGACACAAACTGTATATATGAGATATATATGTAAGATACATAGAGTGAGATAAATATTGTTGTTTTTTTAACATGTATGGCTTTGTTATAAATTAAAAGTTATCAGTATTCTGGTGTTGCACAAATAAAAGAAACTCAGAGCCAAGTCTTTGGGAAAGGCTGAGATATCAGAGAGGAAACACCACCGTCAGATCTCACCCAGCTGTCTTCCAGCTTCCTCAGCCTTGCTCCTCCTGGCTTCTACTGCCTGCTCTGTCTTTCTATGTCTGTCTTAAATACCCTCTTTGCTCAGTTGTTTCAACTCCAGGTTAAGATTAAAGGTGTGGCACTACCACTATCTGCCTGGGAGCCTGGAACTCCTTCTGTATTTGCCCGGATTAAGGGCACAGATCACTACTCCAGGATACTCCTTGTAGCTAGGATTAAAGATGTGAGTTACCACTCTCTGATCCTCCTAGACTGACTGTGGGTAGATCCCTCTGATATCTCAGACTGGTTTTTTATTAAATTTGAAACATATCCCCACATTCTGGTATTTTAGCAACCCTATTTACAGTTATCTACTTACCTTTTTTCTCTCCTTCCTTCCATCTCTCCCTCTGTCCCTTGATTTTCTTTCCCTACAATCAATCCTCTTATCTTAGCCTCTCAGATTTTAAAAAGTTTATTTAAATTTATTTTATTTGTATTGATGTGAAGGTGTCAGATCCTTTGGAACTGGAGTTACAAATAGTTGTATGCTAAAGTGTGGGTTCTGGGAATTGAACTCAGGTTCTCTGGGAGAGCAGCTAGTGCTCTTAACTACTGAGCCATCTCTCCAGCTACCCCAGACTTTTATTCTTAAAGATGGGCATTGCCACTAGCAGTTGGCAGGGCTGAGGCTTTTTGCATAGACTAGGCTGACTGCAAACCTGTGACCTTCCTACATGTACCTCCACGTGTTGAGATTATAAGAATATGCCATCATTCCTGGCTCCCATTATTCTGTAATATTTTATTGATTCTTTGATTCCCTTTGCATAAAGTCTAAATATAGTTAGCATAACACATCACTTTACTTAATGTTTATCATTCTTGCATATGTGTCTAGTTTTCTTGTCATGATAAACTACTTATTTTAGAATATAGTTTAAACTTTATTATATTGACATTTCAAGTGTACACAAAAGTCAACTATCAACCCACCTTTAACAGCCACTTTTTCACTGGTGTCATCTTACAGTCATATCTTGACAGACTTTGGATTTTTCCAGTTGATTAAAATGTGTTCTCAAGTTTGACTTGTTCAGATCAATATACACGGTGTTCCTGCCTTGCTTTTGGTAGATAATTCTTTTACTCTCATTTTCTTTTAAGTTTTATTTTTGATGTCTGTGATCCCCTCCCTCTCTCCTTTCCTCCCTCCCCCCTCCCTCCCTCCCTTTCTTTGTGAAAGAAGCAGTCCCTTACCTTGAATAGTTTTTCCAAATTATGGAATTTATTGATTGTCTCTGGATTTCACTGTTGGATCCATTATGTTCTTTTCTCCTTGATTTTTCCTATAAGTTGGGCAAAACACCTTATTTATTCATTTTAATTTTCAAGGCAGGGTTTCTCTGTGTACCCCTAGCTGTCCTGTAACTCACTCTGTAGACCAGGCTGGCCGTTAACTCACAGAGATCTGCCTGCTGGGATCAAAGGTGTGCACCACCAATGCCAGTCACTGTTATTTTTTAACACAACGTTTAAGACTCTCTGATGGAGCTGTCAGTTGATGGCTAAATAGAGACACTACTTAAAGATCATTTATCACTGTAAACTGAAAGTTCTAACCCTAACAAGAAGAACAATGTCATTGTTAACTACTGAGGAAATGGGTAGTCCAATCACAAGGTGGAAGTTTCGTGTTTTAATTTATAAATACTACAGTTCACAGATATGAAAAGAATGAAGCAAAGTGATCTGTCCGTTTACATTTAAAAAAATCTGAAAATAAATCAAGAAAAAACTCAGGAAAATATATAACTTAAGTGTGTTTTTATTTGCCCCTCCTCTAAAAGCAAGTCTTAGTTGGGTGTGGTAGTGTGGCACACACCTATCATTTCACTTCTGAAGATGTCTAGGGCTCCTAGTTAAGGCCAACATTTACTGAAAATGAAAACAAGAACAGAACATCAGCTTACTTTTGAGAACTAAACACCTTATAAATTATGGTATCAAATTATTACGGCATATTTGTTTTATATATTTGCTTCTTGTGTCTGGAGAAATTTATTCATTCATTTAGTCATTGTTATTTTGGCACTAGGGTTGAACCCAGTGCATCAAGAATGCCAAGTACAGTATCACAAACCTGCAGGACAGTCGTGCTGGATTACAAGTTCTTTTACCTTACCTCACTTGCAGATCTGATTTTCCAGACCCCCAAATACTTTAATAAGTATTTTTTACAAATAAGGACATTTTCCTACATAGTAAATGTAGTAAATGAGAAATTAATACAACAGAGGTTGTAGAGAAGAGGAGGAAAATAAACTATAAATAAACAGATTTTGACAGAATTTGATTAATGCTTGGAAGGAGAAAGTAGACAAAATGATTTGTTTGTATTTTTATATTATATCGATTGGAAAATGCTTTCACCTTGTGGGGATAAAGTTTAAACCCCTAAATTCCACCAGTAGAACTGCTTGATCACATACTCACTATTTTGTTAAGATTAATTGTTAAGCAGTGAAAATGTTTGAGTCAAACAGTGGAACCTGCTAAGAATCTTTGTAAGAAAGTGTGATGATTTAGAGATTGTTCTTGCTCTGTAACTTGAGCACTAGGAGAATAAGGGAAGAAAAGAGAACAGTGGGGAATTGAGAGTTTAAATATGGCCCTGCACATGTCTGGGCAACATCCCCAGGACCCACATCTTATCTCTCAGCCCACACTATTCTTTAAAGATATTGTTCCAATTTACAAATGTTAAAAAATTCTATAGAACCAACTGTTGACTCTTGTAGCTCAACCATGTTCCATCTCTACTGTTCTCTGCATCTTTGAATGGAGACACACACACACACACACACACACACACACACACACACACACACACACACACACACTACTACCTACCTCACATTTTGAGAAAGCTGATGACTTTTATTTGTATTTCGATTGATCCCTATAAATTACTATGATTCAGTTATATGCAGTAGACATCTAAAAAGCATGGTCTCTTTAAGGAGGTTGTCTTGCCTTCTAATTTATGTTCCTCTATCCCATAGCAATGGGATCTTTTTCAATGTATTTTATTTTATGTGTGTGTACCATGTACATTCCTAGTGTCCACAAAAGCCAGAAGAGAGCATCAGACCTCTTGGAACTGGAGTTTCAGGTTATTGTGAAGTGCTGAAACCTGAACTGGGGTCCTTGGAAGACTAGCCAGTGAGTGCTAGTGCTCTAAACGCTGGCCCGTCTCTCTAGCTCTCTCTGTGGGAGTAAGTCATCTTTTATGCTAGTGTCCTTATCATCAAAATAAGAATTAACAGCAGCGCAGAATTGAAACAGATCTGTCTTGAATGTTAACTAGGGTCATGTATGCCAACTCTCAGAAAGTGTGAGAATAGTACTTGATGTCAAATAAGCAATATGTTTTAGCTCATATCAATAGTTTTGTAGTTGTTTGCTCCTGTGTCCCTTCTGTCACAAGAGTGACTGTCCTCTTCTGTTTGTCATCATCCATTTCTTTGTTAATATTATTACCTGTTTCTCATTCAGGATTGAATTAGTTAATAGCCATAAATACTTAGGACAATACCTGGTACTAACCAGTTACTAAGTACGTGAGCTCTTAATAATTTTATGCACTTTTGCATCAGTAATCAATCACTCTGGTCACTGTGAGCCTTTCCTTGAGACCAGGGTTTTCCTGCCTTGACACTGCTCTCACATGCTGCTCAGCTTCTCCTGTAATTTTGGCTTTTCCAAAAGGAACAGTGATAGAACACTGTTTTCATATTGGTATCAGCTGACTTGCAGAGAACGGCTGGAAAGGGGCCATTAGTTGAACTTTGAAGCAGTGAGGTTTTAACTACTTAAAGATACTGTATTAAGATAGTCTCCTTTTTTTATAGAAAGGAAAGTTTTATCAATGATCAAATTCAAGAGTCAGGTGTACTGACATATGCCTTTAATCCTAGCACTCTAAGGCAGTGGCATGTGGATCTCTTTGAGTTTTAGGACAACAGAAGTTCATTCTTTCTCAAACAAACAAACAAAAAACAAAATGAACTTGTTATTTATTTTTAACAAGATATTAACCTTAAATTTCATCTGACTCAAAGGTTCAGTTAAAACAATATGAAGAGTAAAGGTCAAAAAGATAGAGTTTTTGTTTTGTTTTGTTTTGTTTTGTTTTGTTTTGCAGGGGCGCGGGGATCAGTGTGTCCATGGAGATAATGAAAATAATTTCACTTTTTAAAAAATAGCAGTTTTGTTATTGCTGCCTTTAAATGACAAGTAAAGAGACTTAATTTCTGAACAAGTCACTTGTTAAGTGTTCCTTTGCATGACCTGCTTTTTAACCCATTGTTCATCAACAGCTACTTTTAGTAGTTTAAATATTCTATTAGAATTTTTCTCCAGAAAAAGTTGCATTGGATTAAAAAAAAAAATACTGAGCCTCTAGAAGCCATTTCTCTACTGCTTTAGTTCCCAGAAGATTTTTAAAAGACTATACTTTTATGTGCACTTTTAAAAGCCTGGCTGTAGAAAGTGGCAGACTGAGAGTTAATGTGCTACAGAGGGAAGAGCAGTCCATTGGGGGTTAAACTGCAGAGTCTAATGGAATAATAACTGGTAGCACCATCTGCTGGCCTACTTCCGCAGAAGGAGTCAGTATTTTTAACGACATCTCTAATATTCATGCTGATGCATTTTGATGCTTTGTGCATTCATTTCTTTCTGTGCTTTGTTGGAATCTGGCTATCTGCTTACAGCTATTGAGGAAACAGCTTTTAGGAGGGTTTGCAGCCTTTATCAGAGCTGAAGAGGATGAACAGTGGATATAAACTTACCAAGGCAGGAATGTGTTGATAAATCAAAATGAGTATTTGTGGACGGTTGTGCATCTCTTGGTTGCAGCTTGCTAAATAGGCCATTTAGGAATCTTTCAATGCTTTTTTCTTGAGCTCTGCCTGGGGTGGTTAAAAAAGCAGAGGGCAAGCCTTTGTCTGACGCCAAAAATGTCTTCAGTGAAGAGGCCAAGAGGAAGGGTAAGTGAAAGCCTGAATGAGTGGGAGGAGGAGGGGTTCTTTGGGCTAAAAGGCTAATGGGATTGAATAACCCTGCTCGTTACTGGCTGCTGCTGCGGGAGTCGCACTGCATCGCCATCTTGAGCTTGGTGCTGCTTTCTTAGTCTTGGTTATTTGTTGTAGCCTGTAGGCCTTCAGGTGGCATTTTAGTGCTCCTTCCTAAGCCTCCTTCCTTTCCCAGTGCTGTAGCACTGCTCTGAGACCTTGGTGAGGCAGGTATAGAAAAGACACCCAGATAAACACACTGGAATCGGCGTGAAAATGTGTTTTGAAATTCCTGGTTTTTTTCTCTGCTGTAGTCAGAGGCATGTTGTTTACGGGTAAGAACATAATAAAACTGTGATCTAAGCCTCTATGGATGAATGCATGTTTGGAGAGGAAATTCTTTGAAAATGCTCTTGGTCTGCTTCCTGTGAGATTGCTAAAATATTAATAATTGTAATATAAAACTGTAAAACTTGTTTCTTTCCCAAATTGCTTGAGCAAAATTATGATAAAGAAAAAGACAAAAATCTATTTTTGACTCTTTCACAGGAAAATGAAAACTTTACTTGATTTTAGATATGAGAATGTCTGTTTACTAACTAGCTAGCTACGTCCGTACATTAAAATGATTTTATGTTCTCTTCCTAGTCTTAAAACAGGGTCTCTAGTTTTCTGAAATTTAATATAAAGATAAATGATTTTAAGTTACAATAGCTATTTCTGAATTTACTTTAGTTCTGGAAGAAAGATGAAAGAAAAGACTTTCATCCTACATGCAAATAATAATCAGAAGATAAAATTAGAAATAATTATATTTCTAGGATAAAATCTAAATCACCCAAGAGTGCTGTAGAAATATCAACAAATCTGTGTCTTTCCTTAACTTTTATTTCCAAGCCAGTAGCTGAGCTGTTTACTTTGTACCAGTTTCCAGGTAAGCAGAATGTCTTATGTGTGCATTTGTTTGCAGGACTGCTGTATTTGGTTATGTAACTTTAATGCTCTGTTTAAAGTCTTCAGATATTTACGTCAGTTTTTTAAAAATATGTACTTTGTTGTGTTCTATTTTTCAAAAAAATCTATTTGTTTATTTCTCTAGCCTCCATCTTCCAAGAAGAATGATGGTTCTGGGACATATACTAAGTTGCAGAATACCCAGGTGAGGGTCATGTCTGAGAAAAAGCCAAGAAAAAAGGTGGAATCAGAAAGCAAACAAGAAAAGGCTAATCGCATAATATCAGAGGCCATAGCAAGAGCAAAAGAACGTGGGGAACGTAATATTCCACGAGTAATGAGCCCTGAGAACTTTCCTAGTGCTTCAGTTGAAGGGAAAGAAGAAAAGAGAGGCCGAAGGATGAAATCTAAGCCAAAAGACAGAGACAACAAAAAACCAAAAACTTGTTCTAAGTTGAAAGAGAAGACAAAAATTGGGTGAGTTGATTATTAGTTAAATGTAATGTTTTCCAGTTTTTGTTGGAGCCTAAGCTGTGTGACCTTTTTTCTGCGTTTGAGTGTGATGTTTGGACTCCATGAGGAGAGTTTTACATTGCTGGTACCAGGCACTCTTTCCATTTTTAATGAATTATGTAGTACTAGCGTCACACAAATACTACTTTTCTGTTGACATTTTGTGCATTCATGTTAATAAAAGAATACATGCAAGGGAGAGAAATAAAATCCCTATTTTTGTCACAGTTTTAAAGTAACTTTCTTTAAAAACACGTATATAATTCTTTCAGGGTTATTTTACCTCTTAGTGGCATTGTCCCTCACAGAGTACCTAATAACAGAGAGTATTTTCTTAGAGAACCCAACTACTCAAAACCTCTGTGCTGTCAGTCAGCAATAGAAATAATCACTTACTGATTTATGTTATGTAATAAAGAGGCCAGGTATTAGTGCTTCAAGAGAATCCTAAGAGCAAAGAAATATTCACCAATCCTATTTATCTGTTGAATTTTATTATATTTTTTGTAATGCTAGGGATCAAAATTTGTCTTAAATTTTATGCTAGACTAAAAATATGTTAGACAGGTGCCCAGCACCAGGCCTGCGCATTTTAACCTGAGTGCTGACACAGCTTCAAAACAGAGATTATGTTTTCACTGTATGTATATATAATGTAACACTAGCGTAGCTTACAGTTGTTCTCACAGGACTATTTAGTCATTTTTGAAGCTTAATAGAGAATTTTAAATGAAGTGCTTCCTAAGTGAATGTAAGTTTTTGTTTACATACACACACACAGAACATGATAGAGACTTCTGTCATTTGCTTACATTATTGCCATATAGTTACCAACAAATTGAATTCTTTACTTTCATTCTGGTGCAGTCAAATAAGTGCACTTTGTTCTCTATATAATTTATCAATAAATAATATTTTTATTGTATGTTACTAGCTGATAACCAAAATTCAAGGCTAAATTTCTTCTCATTTTTCAAAAACATTGTTCCTACATTAGCAGTCTTCACAGCCAGTATAAATTGCACTGAGATTCTTTTTTAAGGTTTACTTTACTTTCTGTGTATGCCTAAGTGTATGCATGTACAGCAGTTTATGGCCCTCCAGGTAGATGCTAGGAATTGACCCTAGGTCCTCTATAAGAGAAATAAGTACTCCTAACCATTGAACCATCTCTCCACCCCTTACTCATCATTTAAGAAAAAAAAAGTTTTCGTTCATTTATTTTTAATGAGAGTACCTGTTTTTCCAAAATTATATCTGTCTTTAACTTTGGAAGTCTGAATTTCACCTTTTATTATACTAAAAGTTAATATTGTTACAATTATTTTTTGGAGGGCAGAGGGTGTTTCATGACAGAGTTTGTCTGTGGAACAATCTTGGCTATCCTGGCACTCTTAGACCAGGCTGGCCTTGAACCCACAGAGGTCCACCTGTCTCTAAGGCCTTCCAAGTGCTGGGATCAAAGGTGTGTACCACCATCTTCCAACTCTTAAGATGCTTCTAACTTTAACTTATTCCAAGTTATGGGTGGAGAAATGTGGTATTCAAACCAGTTATAGTGAAATTGGTAGATAAGCTTCAAAAGCTATAACTGTTATTTTCTTTAACCCTGAAGATGAAGGAGACCCAAGCACCTAAAGTCAAATAATTCCAGACCTGAATCTGATTCAAGAGAATTTTAGGTACATAAAGATAGAAATAATTAAATCAAAGATCAACATGGATTTTTAAAAACTTGATTAATATTGTTGGAAATCGTAACCCTGTCAGGGATGTTGGAGGAGAGTGGTTGTTCCTTTTCCATTTTCACTCTATTTTCTGAGGCCTGGAGCCACTATCTTTCGGCCTCTGCATCCTTAATTAAAACACACTGTAATAGTTCATCACCAATTGCTTTAATGCTCTTCCCTCCTTTCTTTCTCCTTCCTGCCCCTCAGTCTCTAGTAAGCAGAAGTAAAAATATTTGGAGAAAATTGTACTGAAAGGTTTTTTTGTTGTTGTTTATTTTTGATCTTGATTTTCTTTCTGTCTTGGTTAAATTCATGTCAAAATACTAAGTAGTTGCTACAAAGAAAACCTTGAGAATGTAGAGGCTTTGTGAGAATTTATTGTCAGGGTAGACATTAACCCAAGGCATTGCATCTGGTAAGCAAGTACTTTACATCCTTATTCTAGACCTTTTGATAGAGGAATTGATAATTACAGGCAAGTAAGTAAAATTGGATTTTACCTGCTTATTATGAAGTTATTGCAATAAATAAATAATCTTGATTATCTTTATCATCAAGAGATTAAAAACATACTGTTGTATGTAAGGAAAACCAGAGTAAAGCATTTTAAATTACATAGTTACATATGTGTGTGCATGTGTACATGTGCATCTATGTGAGAGTGTGTGTGAGTGTGAGAATGTGTGAGCGAGTGAGAGAATGTGTGTGTGTACATATGCACTCATGCTGCCATAGAAGTTAGAAGACAACTTGTAAGTTATCTGTTCTCTCTTTTCACCACATGGATTCTAGGGATCAAACTCAGAACATTCATGCTTGGCAGCAAATACTTTATCTACTGCGTCATCTCACCAACATGGGATAAAATATATTGATATTTTATTATCACATATTCTAATAAGGCAATGTGCATCATTGTTCTTTACAGTGTGCTGCGTTCTTACATAGTTATTTTTTGCAGGGCTTGAGGTTGAGCCCCGAGCCTGTGAGGCTGCAGGCTGGCAGGCTCCCACAGACTGCATTTCCAGTCCTGGTTTTGCTGTTGTCTGTTTTGTTTGTTGTTGTTTGGGGCTGAGTTTTTGGTTCATTTTGTTTTGCTTTGCTTTTAAGATGAGGTTTTTACTTATAACTCTGGTTGTCCTGAAACTCAAAAGAAATCTTCCAGCCATTGCCTCTCAGGTGCTGGTATTAATGAGCTGCAGTTTCATGCCCAGCTCCCAGCCCTAGTTTTTAAGTTGTTATGTGAAAAGTTATGCAATTAAACATCAGTTTGTATTGTTTTAACTAGAATTTTATGATATGTGAATATTTTCTTTTGAAAAAAATATTTGCTGTTAATTTTAGAGAATTGTTTTACTAGCGTCAAATTATTAACACTAATAATTTCGAAGATAATTCATGCTTCATCTTAACCTCTTTCCCACCCCTACAGTGTCAAGTATAAATTTAAAAACTATATTTGGAGAGATGCTCAGTGGTTAGGAGAGGGTACTACTCTTTACAAGATAAAAGTGCAGCTTCCAGCACCCACATTTGGAGGCTCACAACTTCTTGCAACTGCAGCTCCAGGGGACCCATGCCCTCTGCTGGCCTACAGGGGCACAGCACTCATAAGTACATAGACATACACGTATAATTTAAAAATAAAGTAAATCTTAAAAAAATAAAAAAGTACATTTGTAAGTCATAATTTATTGATGATAGCCAGTCAGAATTGGTATTTATTTTACTCACAGATGTGATTGAACATAAACTAGGGATATTAATTGGAAGAAAAATCATTGCTTTAGTATGCTTGAAACTTTTATTATTATAGCTTGATGCATTTTGTTTTGGAGTTTTTTGTGTGTGTGTGTGTGTTGTGTGTGTGTGTGTGTGTGTGTGTGTTGTGTAGTATATGTGTTTCTATGGGTGCGTAAGGAAAAATATGTCTACACATGATGTGCATGTGGAGGCCAGAGGTCTTGGTCAGGTACCTTCCTCAACCACTCTCCACCTTATATTTTGGAGACAAAGTTCTCATCACACCTGGTGCTCATGGACTTGGCGAGGCTGGCTGGCAGAGAGTTCAGGTACTTACCTCAGTCTGCAGCTGAGTGCCACTTGTACAGTAAGCACTGTAGCAATTGAGCTCTCTTTCAAGTCTGAGCCCCTAGATGGATCTTATTCATTTGTATATACGTATGGTATGTGTCTCTGTGGTATGTATGTTTGCGTGTGGTGGACACTGTATGTGGAGATGAGGTTGATGTCATATGACTCTCTATTTACTGGAAAATTTCTCAGTGAACCCCAAATTTACCGGTTCTGTCAGTCTAGCTAGCCAGATTGCCCTACAGATCCACTGTCTCTTCAGTGTCTGGGACTGCAGGCAGGCCTCTGCTCTGCTTGTCTTTTGTGTGTAGGAGATAGAAGTTGGGAACTCTGGTCCTCACTGTTGTATGGTAGGCATCCATTGAATTATTTCCCAAGACTTAAATTAATAGATTTTTCTTTTAAATTTATGTGTATATGAAGTGAAAGTTTTATTTGCAGCCCATGTGCTCAGGTCCCCTCGGTGGTCAGAGGGCATCTGATCCTTTAGAATTGAAGTTACAGGACGTTGGTAACCAAATCCAGGTCTTCTGTATGAATAACATTCTTTAACTATTGAGACATTGTTGTAGCCTGTAGACTGATACGATCAAAATGTGAGCCCTAGAATGTTCTTTTCAGAACACTTCATATCACCTCATTTAATCTTTATATTAATTTTGAGACTTATCTTAGGTGTCCAGTATGTTAATGTGATTAAATTATTTGGCTTTGGAGCCAATTGCATTTATATATAAGCAGTATAAGCCTGTACAGGTACTTACCTACCATCTTTAGAAGAGGGATAATCATACTATATGTCTCATAGTGTTATTTTAAGGAAGAAGTGGGTTAACATTTAAAACAAATAAAACAATATCTAGAATATATATAGTTACCAATAGATGTAAGCTAATATTCTTTTTTGAGTCCATAAATAGCATATATTCATTTAAGAAAGTAATCAAAGCCAGGAGCTACACATCTTCCTAAATGTTATTCTCATTTACTACCTAGATTACCTTTCTTCCTTAAGGCTTTGTTCTTAAGGAGGTTCAGGTTAAAAACGAAACAGAAAAAAAAAAAAAGGAAGATACGACAGCAACCAAACTCAGTTATTGATTCATTTTGTTTTTCTTTTTTGGTGCTGTGGGTTTGCCCCAGGTGCCACACATGCATGTGTAGTAGAGGCACTCTCACAGAGCTGTACTGTTTTTAAGGTCTTCCTTAGTCAGGACTTCCTTTCTTTACATGGTCTTATAGCTGTATACGTTTTATCAGTTACAGCCCTTCATGACTGAACTCTTTGGGTTTATCTTATTCTAAGTCTGTTGGCTTGAGAAAATGGTTTATTAAGTATTTGAAGTAGTTCTCTGTTTAGCTATAGCAACAATACTTAAGTTTTGAGGTATCTATTTATCAAGCTCAAATAGAAATTAAATTAGAGACATTATGACAGAAAGCAATAGGACATTAAATTTCAAAGCTTTTATATATAGTCTTGTTGGTGTGGTTTGATGTGGTTTGGTTTGCTTTGGTTTGGGTTCTAGGGAGTCAAGCCATAATCTTGTTTGTGCAGGGAACCTTGCGACTCAGTACTAGCCCCAGACCCTTTTGGACTTTTAAGAGTTTAAGATCAGTCCAGCAGTGCTGATCCTAAATCCCAGCACATGGAAGACAGGATCAGGCAGATCTTTTTGAGTTTGAGGCCAGCCTGGTCTACAGAGTGAGTTCCACGCCAGTGAAGACTACACAGAGAAACCCTACCCCAAAAATGAGAGAGAGACCTAGAGAGTTTGAGATCAACTTGGGCTACATAGAGAGACTCTGTCTGAAGACATGATAATAAAGTGACATGTGAACTATGACTTCAGTTTTTTCAAAATAGTAGGAATTTTGAAATGATACTGGCTTCAAATATATAAGGGACTAATTAGTTTGGCATATGCTAACTAAAATAGTTATAAAAGTATATGGTATAAATTTATCATATATTCCTAGTATGCCATTAATAATTTGTGTAAAGCCACACAGACAAAATACTTTTTTAATTGTTCTATTTAAATCTAAATTATAAAACTCATATAATGTGAAATAATAATCTGCAGAATGAGTAGGTATACATGATACTTAGGAATTTCACTTGTGGTCTACTTCTCCATTGCTAAGAATTATGCCTTTACAAGATTAGTCAGGTTTGTCATTTGCAAGATGTGTCCTACTTTATTGAATATAAAATGCTATTGATCATGAGTCCTTGTTACTTGTGTGTCAGAAATGAGTTGCCAACCAAAGCTGTGGCCAATTACTAAGAGAATCCTGGTTGTAGAGATGTTACATGTAGTTCTTTTTGTTTCATTATACATGTATCTATTTTAGAATTAAATTCAGCTGTGCTATCAGTAGTGATGCTACATATTTCAATCTCAGCACTTGGGATAGAGGTAGGCAGGTCTCGGAGTTTGAGGCCTGCTCCTTGATAGTGAGTTTCAGGAGACTCTGTCTCAAAAATAAAAACAAACTGTATGCAAACATGTGGAATGACTGTGGAAATTCTTAATAGTTATTTATGTGACACACTCTGAGAAAAAAAATTCAATTCTGGACAGGAAATAATAAAAAATTAAAGTTACAAAAAGCTTACCATATGATATCTTTTACATATTTAAAGATTACTGTTTCTTGTTTGTTTTTGTGTTTTTCAAGACAGTTTTTCTGTGTAGCCCTGGCTGTCCTGGAGCTAACTCTGTAGACCAGGCTTGCCTCAAACAGAGATCCACTTGCCTCTGCCTCCAGTGCTGGGATTACAGGAATGTGTCACCCCTGCCCAGGATTACTAAAATATAAAAAACCCATCTAAAATTTCCTTTCGGGCTAGAGAGATAGCTCACCAGTTAAGAGCACTGGCTTCTCTTCCAGAGGTCTTGAGTTCAATTCCCAGCAACTGCATGATGACTCACAGCCATGTTTAGTGAGATCTGGTGCCCTCTTCTGACCTGCAGGTATACATGCAGGTATAGCACTGTATACATAATAAGTAAGTAAATCCTTAAAAGATTAAAATAAAAAAAAATAAGATTTGCTTGCTTTTTCTAATGAGATTAACTTGAGATCTTGAATTTTTAGGTATGTGTACTAGGATCCAAACTCACATCTTTATACTTGCACAGCAAGGATTTACTCACGGAACCATTTTGTAGCCTCCAAATGTGTTTGTTTGTTTGTTTAGAGAGTTGTTTTTATTTATCAAGAAAGAGTTGGTTTCTCTGTGTTGTTCTGGCTGTCTGGGAACTTGCTCTATAAACCAGGCTGAACTTGAATTTAGAGATCTTCTTGTTTGTGCCTGTAGTGCCTAGGATTAAAGGTGTATCCAACATACCTGGCTAGAAAAATAAGTATTTTTGATGCCTTTGAGAATGACCTCATTTCTTTTTACTTACCTGGCAAAAACAAAATATTGTGAAATATTCTTTTTGCCTGTTTTCTATGCTTACAACTATGTGGGCATTCTAATTTTGGTTTGGGTTGATGGAGATAAGATCTTGCTGTATAATTCAGGCTGACTTTGAACTCATAGTCCTTCTGCTTCATCCTCTTACATGTAAGAATCATGTAAGTATGATGGGCGTATTAATTACAGCATATGGACTAACTGAGTAAGATTCTTTGTCCAATTATTGCAATGAGAGAATCAACAGGGAGCAATTACAGTTTAACACAATGTTGAGCTTAGCCCGTTAACAGAATCTTCTAATAATGAATGGGCTGGATCTAGATAAGGGCATAAATGAACACTAAAATCAAATGTAGGCATATCAGGTATAGACACTATACTTAACAAGTGAATTAAGAGCTCAGTTTTATACCATAATTTTGGATATCTAGGGGTGTTTGGTTGTTTTTTTTCTGAATATTTATTACTTGTTTGTTGATATTAGTAATAGATCCTTTTAAGATTGTTGTTAAGACAGTGTCTTCCCATGTGATTGGTTAGACTGGAACTCTGTAGACCAGGCTGGTTTCATACTCTCAGGGATCCACCTGCTTCTGCCTCATGCTGGGATTCTGGGCACTTGGCTCCTTTAAAAGTTTTTTAAAAAACAAAATTTCATAAAGAATTTATTGTTAAGTTGTTTCATACTATGTTACTTTATTTTGTGAATATTTCTCCACGAATTATGAGATCACTGTATTTGATGAATGCATTTACAATGCAAGTTGTTATATTTAATAATTTTAAATGTAGAATGAATAATTTAGGATGCTCTACAACATTTGGGTATTTGCTTACCTGACTTTTTCTTGTTTTTTGTTAAATTAACTGAGTTCCTTCAGATACCACTTATAGCTATCTGTTGTCTTGTACAGCCAATAAAGACCTCTAGTTGCTCAAAAGTCATACAGACTTGAAGGTTAAAATAGCATTTCAGATTTCTCTATTCACTAAACGTCATCTATGTGAGATATTTGCTGACTTTCTGGATAGGAGGCCTCACAATGACTAGTGACAATCTTTGCTGTTGTGTTTCTTTTGTTGCTTTTGCTTTTTCTAGATTTGTGACTTTGGCTGAGACAGGTACCTGCCCTGATCATCTTAGAGTTTTTTTTTTCAGAATTAACAACTGCTATAGGCAAATGCATTTTAAAATTTCAGTGTAGTATAAATTTTAAAAAGTTTAAAAGTTGCCTTGAGCTGGGGATGTTGCTGCACACCTTTAATCCCAGCACTCAGGAGGCAGAGACAGGTGAATCTCTGAGTTCAAGGCCAGATTGGTCTACAGAGCAAGTTCCAGGACAGCCAAGGCTTTTACACAGAGAAACCCTGTGGGGGGGGGGGGGGGTGGCAAAAAACAAACCCATAAAACTAGTCATCCTGAATATTTATTCCTCACCTACTGGGATAGCAGATTACTTAGGGAGAATTATTTAAAACTAGAGCCCCCTGGGTCTGTGCACCTTTAGTCCTGGACTCCTGGGCCTGAGATAAGATTGTTTGATGGAGGTCAGCCTGGACAGTTTAGAGAGATTCTGTTGGGGATGTGACTTAGTCGAAGTGCTTGTTTACATGTGTGGAGCGTAGAGGTCAATCCCAGTATATTGCTCTTTTAATTCCCAGATTGAATCCTTAGGGTTGGGATCAAAAAATAAAGCTTCCTTCCTTCCTTCCTTCCTTCCTTCCTTCCTTCCTTCTTTTCTTCCTTCCTTCCTTCTTTTCTTCCTTCCTTCCTTCCCTCCCTCCCTCCCTCCTTCCTTCCTTCCTTCCTTCCCTCCCTCCCTCCTTCCTTCCTTCCTTCCTTCCTTTCTTCCTTCCTTCCCTCCCTCCTTCCTTCCTTCCTTCCTCTCACTTGTTTTTATACATTTGTTGTGGTTTAGAGTTTTACTTTTTAATTTGAAATAATTTCAGACTTGCAAAACTTGGTTAGAGTTTTTCTAGGCTTTTCTTTCAACTTCCTAAAATGTTGACATTTTATGTAGCACAAGGATCAAAACTAGGAAATAGACACTTGTACAAGCCTGTCAACTAATCCATTGACTTTATTTCAGTATTAATTTTTTTTTTTTTTTTTTTTTGCCTCCTTTTTAACAGTCACTCTAGACAGGGTCTTGCTATGTCACCTCCCAATCACCCTGCCTCTGCTTTCTGCCTTCTGGGATTGCAGGTGTCACTTGCACTTTTGACATACAGCGGTCAGTCCTTGCTAGACTTCCATTTTTACTTTCTTTGCTACTTCTCATGAGGAACATGCATTTTAAATAGACTGCTTTCTATTAAAACCTCGCCCATGGTAATCTAATACCAAGCTAGTAATTATTCCCCTTTGTAGTGTTATGTAGATACCCTTTTAGAACAGAAAATAATCTAACACAATTTAAAAGTTTTCAGTGTTCCATGTAAGTAACCATGGTTTTAAATCTTCAAATATATATGTGTTTCTACCTCCACCTCAGAATTAAGACAGCCAAAAACGTCAAAGATCAGATTGAGGTTTTTAAATTATGAGACTGTGTTATTTGTAAACAGAAAAGAACATATTTTAGACTTAACTTAGTAAACTACCGTATCTGAAATTTCTCCCTCCACATTAGGGTTTTGTTTTCCTCTCTCCAGACAGAGTTTCTCCGTGCAGCCCTGGCTGTCTTAGAACTCATTCAGTAAACAGGCCTCAAATTCAGAGATTTAAAGATGCTGTTGACACACCACCACCTGGCCACACGAGGCGTTTCTGCTTTGTGAGGCCTGAGCCTGTACCTAAGGCCTTTCATGTGTTAGATAAGCAGTCTTCCACAGAGCTCTACTGCTTTTACAGAGTTAGACTTTCTACTGCAATGTGATGGCATATCTCCCAAATCCTACTACCCAGGAGGCTGAGGCAGGATTCATACTAAATTCAAGATTGCCCTGACCTATACAATCAGAACTTGTCTAAAAAGAGTCAGTTTGAAAAAGATTTTTGTCCATGTAATGAAAAATTATTGGTAAGATTATAAAAAATTATATTGTAAGCCTATGTTAGATTAAAAAAATATAGACTATGTGAAATAAATTTTATTATTTTTAAAATTATTTATGTATCTGAGTATTTTGCATGCTGTACATGTACACTAGAAGAGGGCATCTGATCCAATGGGACTCTAGTATAGATGGTTGTGAGCTGGGAATTGAACTCAGGACTGCTGGAAGAAAAGTTAGTTCTCTTAACCACTAAATCATCTCTCCAGTACCCTTAAGTAAATTTAAATTATATATACGCTTCCCCAGCAGGTTTCTCTGTGTAGCCTTAGCTGTCCTGGAATTCTTTATAGAACAGGACCAGGCTGGCTTTAAACTCACAGAGATCACCTGCCTCTGCCTCCCAAGAACTGGGATTAAAGGTGTGCACCACCATTGGCTGGCAACAATGGCTTTTTAAACCTTTGTTAGGAACACTTTTGTTTGTTTGTTTCCATTCCAAAACCAGTTTATGTTGAGGTGGAGTTGGTAGGGCATAGTAATTAGTGTTTGGATCATACTTACTGTAAAAATTATTTTTAAATTGCTTAGTACTTTGAGACTATCCTTTCAATCTCTTTTGGAAATGGAAGTACAGCTACTTCATAATCATTTATAATTTTTTTAAAAATGATTAAATATCTGTTTTTGCCCAAGGTATTTTGTCTGTTTATTTGTTTGTTTGAGACAGGGTCTCACATGTAGCCCTGACTGGTCTGAGACTGGCCATATGGACCAGGCTTGTTTGCCCTTTGCCTTACAACTGCTGAGATTAAAGATTTGCATCACTATATCTGGCTCAGTATGGTTTCTAGAGACTCAGGAAATATGAGATAAAAGAGGCTGCTGTTAATGTGTGTATTATTTTGTAGCAAATATGTTAATTATGTTTGGTCATTTATTGTGTATATGTGTGCATGTGTGTGAGTGTGTGTGTGCAACAACATACGTGTAGAGGTCAGAGAACAATTGGAGAGATTCAGTTCTGTCCTTCCACTGTGTGGCCCCTAGGACTAGACCAGGTGGTTAGGCCTGTCAACAAGGGGCCTCCATCCACTGAGCCATCTTGCCAGCTCATATTTTTTTCATATAAGTAGTCAGTTAATGATAAAAGGTATCATAAATGCACCAGTCACTACATGTTTTACTACTGTCACAGAGAATTATATTCTGTGTATGATCACAGTGCACCATAGTACAGTAGCTTGTTCACACCAGTGTCACAAATACATGTCAGTGCAAAAACCCTTTACGTCAGTATGCAGCAGGAATACTCCAGTTTCCATGTAGTCTTTGGAGACCTCTATGTCTGAAGTGTTACATGGTTTGTGACTAGATAAACTCAGGTTAACGTGAGTTTGAGAAAGACGAAAGCTTCCAGGGCTGGCAGAGACCAGTTGACAGAAATAAAAACTCAAAAACCAACATTTAAAAAGTAGGTAGAGGGAGAAGAAGTCTTTTTTTTTCTTTTAAGTTTTTTAGACTTATTTATTTTATCTTATTTTATATGTAAGAGTGCTTTGCTTGCCATGTGTGTCTGTGTATCATCCTGTTGAACACGTCAAATCATACACAAGCTTTTGTTATGTCTCCTTTGCATTCTCAAGAAAAGATCACACTTTGTTCGCTCCTTCCTTCACCATGCTGTGGCTGTACATGAATTGCCCTTTACCTTTTCAGTAGTTTTTCTGGCTTGTACACTGCTTCCTTCTAGCCACAGTACTCTCTTCTTTAGTATTCTTTCTTTCTTTTTATAATTCACTCAAATATGTTTTAGGTATATTCATTAGGTAGTATCTTAGCCTATGGAGCATAAAAGCTGATTTGAACTTTAAAACGTTGGCCTTTGCATATCATTATAAGGGCTTCTATAATCCTCACTGTATAGTCCTTCAGCCCTCACTTCCTTGTTGTATATCTTCTACTCATTATTCTTGCTGCACCCATTAGAAGAATTTCCTTTTAAAATATCTATAAGGATTTCACTTTAATTGACATATTTGGTTAGGCATATGCAGCAGAAAATTATGTTTATCATGGCAACCTCATTCACCAAAAATAGAAAAGGCAGAGTTCTGAATGTTAATTTCTTTCTTCTTGAAACAGCAAACTCATTATTACATTGGGTAAGAAACAAAAAAGAAAGAATGAATCTTCAGATGAGCCATCTGATGCAGAGCAGATGCCACAGCACGCATGCAAAGACCAACACTCTCAAGTGAGTATTGATTTTATTCTGAGAAATGGAAACTGTTAGAATTATTGAGGGAGCATAATATTGCCTCATGGATATTTACACTCTAAGCTGAGTGATAAAAGTACAATTCATTATATAGTAAACCCTGTAGGGTATCATTATCCCATTATACCTCTAGAGTATTACCATATAATATTAGATATGGGAGGAAATTTATCTGTCTTCCTTAAACCCCTCATTTTTCAGTGCGGAGCTGAAACTCTAAGAGGTTAATAAAAACACAAAGTCCTGGATAGCCTTTAACATAAAGCAATATCCAGTGGGATCTTGGACTTACAGAGTCCTTTGAATGAAATTAGTGGTAGAGATATTAATTTTAAAAATAATGCAAACCACAGAACAAATGGATTGACTCACTCCTAGAGTTAATACTTTTTGTCTGCTTATGTTGAAGAAAAGATAACCTATCATATTAAAAACCCTGAAAGATATAAATATTGTGCATTTTGCCTTTAAAAAATTAGATAGATATCAAAATAATCCTATGGGGATATTATATATAGAGAGATATAGATAACATCAATAGTGAAGGTCATAATAATTCAGGCCACCCTCTGCTTTCTAATACTTAAAATACTACTGTAGGCCATAGGGGTGGTGGCAACTGTTGAATTATGGGGCCAGAAAGCCCCTGAATGGCCTTTCTTCTTCCTTATGCAGCTTCTTATCCAATGGGAGAGTAGTGGCTCAAGGCTCCTGGGCTGCTGCAAGAGTTGAGGTAAGGGCAGTGATCGAAGCTCCTAATATTATATGGCCTGGCCTTTTCTTCATATGCTATCCTTAACTTAGGTAAACTTATACTTAACTTACTCAGTATCAGAATTATTAGTTTAATTTTTACTAGAATAATGCTGGCCATTTTTTCATTTTGTAATTTACCAAACAGTGAAACAGTAGTATAGTTCTTTGTAAAAATATCTTCCTTTTCTCACTGTAGTGATAGGTTGCTTTGGCAAAATAAAAAGAAAACATATAATTTCTAATAAGTACAAATCTTCATTATGGGATATTTGGTTTTACCATTTTACAAATGAGGGAAAGGTCCATATAGCTTTCAGTGACAACAGTGGACTGTCAAGATGGACTCTTAAAATTGAATTAAGTTTTAGAGACAGAGAAATCTAGAATTATGAATGTGATATTTAATTTTATGTCTTTAATCTTGATAAAGAGTACTTTTGTAGTTAGACTAAATTTAGAATCTATGTGTTTTTTGTAAATACCCCTGCAGAAGGTTCTGATAAACATTTATAGAAATAAGTTCTAACATAACAAAGTATTAGTCATAAAATCATAAGCTTGTGCTTTTTTATTCATAGTGCAGTCAAAACCTTTCACATAGGAGATTACAAGCTAGAAATAAACTAGGAGAGAGAACATGTTACTCTTTAAAAAACAAAACTCTCATAAAAGGCACATTTACCAATTATGTGGATGTCAGAGCCATTTCTCCATTTTAAAAACTTTACTAGAGATGTTATATGATAGAGAAAGATAACTGTAGAGGTGGCACATCCTTCATCCTTACCTAAAATGTGCTGCTAACACAATTTAGGATGAGACCATCTGCAGTCTTCTATCCACAGACTTTCAAATCAGTTAATTAGGCTGATAAACAGTTTACAATAACTAGGCCCTCATTTTATCCTGTGAAGTTGTCTGAGTGGACACTTTTGTGAGTGTAAAGGAATTTTCACACCATGTATTTTCTTTTTTTACTAAAGATCAGTGAAAATTTCAGAGTACTCCTAAGTAGCTAAATAATCAGAAAGGAAAATATAAGATAGCTGAACATATATCATAGAATCTTACAAATATATATTGAACGACTGTCAACCTTAATTGTTTAGAAATCATGTGTAGTGTAATTTTGATAATTCATACATGTTTTATTATATTACGTGTCAAGTTGAGTACTCATTTACACTATTTTGAATGCTAAGATTTATATGATGGTTGTAATAGACGTCTAGACATACAGTTAGCCTAAGTAAGTTTCTAAGTAAGAACTTTCCCTCTAGAGAACAATCGATATTTCAGGTGTTTTTCAAATTAGTATGTGAGAAAAAGTAGATTTCTTGTAGTATTTTTATTATGGTTATACATTACCTTCCTGTCTCTCCCATTAACAAAATATTGCTTTGATGTTAGAAAATGTAAATGTGAGGCCCACACCTTTAATCCCAGCACTTGGGAGGCAGAGGCAGGAGGATCTATGAGGCTGCCCTGGTCTATACAGTGAATTACAAGACAGACAGGGATACACACACAGAACCCCTGTCCCTAAAACAGACAAACAACAGCCACAAATGTGTTTATGTCCAACAGAAAGGCTGAGAGGTGTGCTTTAGTCATAGATTACTTGCCTAGCATCAGCACTTTCCCTCCCAACATAAAGTATAAGCAGGAAATTGCCTTTCTTTGTTGTAGTCCTGGAAGACAAAGAGGCAAAGCCCCAACCACCGCACACATAGTACAGTAATAACTTGGTGCCTCACTGCTACACAGATTCAGCTGGTTCTGTTACAGCCAGCTTTGTTATGGCTGTGAAAAGAATGTCAAAGTTTCCACATAGATAATACTGTAGAAACCAAATAAGGGGCTATTTTCTGGTTCCACTTTTGGGGAATGTCAGGAAGATTACTCTGAATAAAAAGAAATGAAACAGGAAAAGCAAGGAGGGTTGGATTGACCACGTAGACTGCTACTGCCCAGTAGACAGCTGAGACCCTTCTACAAAAGGGTTTATGGAAGCTCACTTAAGTTCTTTTGTATTGTGAAAATAACCTAAGCTTTGATTTGGGGTTTTTTGTTTTGTTTTTAAATGAAAACATTAAAAGTTGTGTAATTTTGTTTTGAAAAATTCTCCTTGAATTATAAACTGTCAAAACAGATATTAGATAATTAGGAAGTTGGTTCTGATTTAAAATTAGACTATTAAAAACATGTGTTACAACAGAGTACTACCTTTAAAAAGGCTTTTGTTATATGGTTTTGTCCTTTTAATGTTAAAGAGACTAGTGAATACCTTAGTACTTTATCTAAACTTAATTCTACATAATCATTTTATATATTCAATCTAAAACATTTTATTTTTTATTGTAAACATTTTCACATGCTTTAGAGAACATAATTTCTTCTGTGTTTATGTGTCAAATATTTAACAAATAACAACTTGATATAACTTTTGGGGAAAATGCATAAAATTATTTTAGTTTAAAATGTGTATATTCTACGGGGTAAATTAACAGCTAAATAAGATAGTCTCTTATTTTTGTAATTGTTTCTAAAGAAAAGTAATCCAGCAATAAAGGTATTACTAAGAACACTGCCTTTCCAAGCTGTGAATTAGTTCAAACCAAAACCAGATCTTTGTATTCTTGACTTATAAAGAAAAATAAACAAAAGTGTCAGTATCATATTTGAAATTATGGAGGTAAAGTGTTGGGAAGAGTTTGAACTTATGGCCATCGGCATGTTATAACCTTTAGTCAGGAAAAGACAAAGAGATGTTTCTTGCATATGTTTAATTTTTTTTTCTAAGAAATCACCAACATAAGAGCAATATTCTTTAAGTCTCTGCTAAAGATTTTAAAAATAACTTATATAAATCAGATCCTTATGGTTCATTACAGAAAAGAAGATCAAATCGACAAATTAAAAGAAAAAAGTATGCAGAAGATGCAGAAGGGAAACAATCAGAAGAGGAGGCCAGAAGCGCTATAAAAATGAAAAAGAATCCAGCTCCTCTGCCTGGGGAACAGCCTTTACAGTTATTTGTGGTAAGGCTTCCACCTCAGCCAGCACACCCGGAATTCATGCCTCCTCTTTCCTTCATGTCCTTGTCTAAATTGTCTCTTTCTACTTTTTATTTTTCTCATCTGCATTATAAACTGAACATTTAGCCATGATCTGATTTCCTGATTGCTACAGTGGAAATGGTGATAGTGGAGGGATTGGAGGTGAAGAAAAGCAGTGTGGTTCTTAGAATGACAGATGGCGACAAGGGCAGTAATGATAAGACTTCTTTCTTTCCCTTCCTATTTTCATTTCTCACGTTTCACATGGTGCTCAGTCTAAGTGCCATACTCATGTTTGTTGAATGACTGGTTTTTTAGAACATATTCCATCATATATTTCCCTCCTCATAGGAAAATCCAAGTGAAGAAGATGCTGCAATTGTAGACAAAATACTGTCTTCTAGAATTGTAAAAAAGGAAGTAAGTATGGTGCAATATACTTTATACTTTACATTTTGTATTTTGTTTGAATCACAGTTGTTAATTTTAATTTTTTAGATATCTCCTGGAATTATGCTTGATATAGAAGAATTTTTTGTGAAATACAAAAATTAGTGAGTATTTGAATTAAAAACTATGAAATAGTATTTATTTTAATATGATTTATTTAAATTATAACTATATTAATTTATAATTGGTACATTTTAATTTTATCAACATTTTAATGAAAATGTATATTACTTATAACTGTAAGAACTCAATCACTAAAAAATAAAAGGCTGTATTTGAAAATCTTTTATGGCCAGGTGTGGTAGCATATACTTTTTAATCCTAGCACTTGGGAATCAGATCTCAGAGTACAAGGCCAGCCTGGTCTATAGAGCTAGTTCCAGAATATCCAAGGCAACACAGAGAAACCTTGCTTCTAAAAACAAAACAAAACAAATAAAGAAAAATTTTCATGTTAAGATTGCATTTTTGAAATTATATCAAAATATAAGAATCTTTATAAAATATGATTTTATAAATTATAGATATCTATATCCTTTTCTATTTTAAGCTTTTTTGGTCTTATTATTTTTGTACACAACAGTTGATCTTTAGCTTGCTATATCGGGTGTATAAAAAGATGATTTTGACTTTAAGGTCTTAAATTTCTGTATTGGTTCTATGTGAATTAAATCAGCGGAGTCAACAGTTAACAAGATGTATTACTCTAGTATAGTGTCCAGTTTTCTCCATTCTCTGATTCACTCTTTGAAAGAAAATTTTGTTGATTTTAATGCATATAGCTTTTTGATTGTAACAAAATCAATATAACAAAATAAGTCATGTTTTAGAAAGAGTTTTTGGTCTGTTTATCACTGTTTCTGTAAAACAAACTGTGACTCCCTGACTACAGTTTCTTTGAGAATAGAGAAATAAAAATAGCTGTCTCATCAGTCTTATGAAGCCTATTGAAATTGAATGAAGTGATTATCTATACAATTAAAGGTCTATTTTCATATTGGAAATTATAATTACATATGCATATGAAGAAATAGTTTTCTGTATCATTCTAATATATTGTTTTTATAAAACTTTTAGCTCTTATCTCCACTGTGAGTGGGCCACAGAACAGCAGCTTTTGAAAGATAAAAGGATCCAGCAGAAAATCAAACGTTTCAAGCTAAGACAAGCACAGAGGGCACATTTTTTGGCAGATGTAAGAAAAAGCTTTATCAATTTTGTTATCATTGATCAAAATTTTAAGGATGACACTAGCAATGTAGTTCAGTAGTAAAGTATTTGTGTAGCATACACAAAACTCTGAATTCTAGTCTCAGAACCATAAGATAAAACACTACTTTTTTACATTTCCAGTGTTAATAGTTGAGTATAAATGTTACCTACATGTAGTATTTCTCTCTTCCAAAAATTAACTTGAAAACTCCAGAAATAACAGCCCTACTAGGTAGGCATAGTGACAGATGTCTTTTATGTTAATGAGGCAGGAGGAGATACATCCCCATGAGTTTGTTGCCAGCCTGGTTTCCATAGCAGTTTCAGGCTAGACAGGGCTACGCAGTGAGTGCCTGCCTTTTAAAAGCAGGCACTTTTAAATTCAGTGACAGTTAATGCATGTATTTTTAAATTAGCATGTATTTTGTTGATTAGAGTTGAATGTGGGTATGTTAATATCACAAGACATTTTTCAGTGTGTTCTTCAAGCAGTGAAATAATCTAGCAAATAAGTGTGAAGTATAATTTTTATTACATAAAACATACTGCCTATTTGTCATGAACTCTGGTGTGTGTATATACAGCATCATTGAAAGGGTTTGTTCACTTGTGGCTTCGCTGAATGACCTGATGTCCTTCTCTATACTTTTTCTATTTCTCAGATATCTTTATGTATTTTTGGTCAGGACTCCTGTGTTATCCCAGCTGGCCTGGAGCTCAATATGTGCACACTCAGTTATGAGTGGACCCGGATGGTCTTGAACTTTCCGTGCTCACCCTGCCTCTGTGTGCACCACCACCTCCTAGCTTTGTGGGTTCTTTTTAAGGTTTATTATACTTTAAACTCTATTCTGAACAAATAGTTACTAAAACAGTATAACAAATTCTCATACTCATTTTAACTACATTTTTTCATATTTACATTAATTTCAGTCATTAATGTCTCAACATTTTTCTATCTCATGTAAATTTTTCCTGACACATTTGAACATATTTAGAGTATTTGTTCTCTTATATAAATATAATCATTATATCATTAATAGGCCTTATTTGCATTTCCCTAATATTGTAACAAAGCTTTTATAGTAGAAATGTTTAAATGTCCCAAGGTTCAGTCCAACATTACATGTTGCATTTAGTTAATATGCTTCTTTTCATTTGGTTTTCTTTTTTTTTCTTGAGACTTTCCCCCCTACCCCATATCTTTATTTTTGGATTTTTAAGATGTAGCTCTGGCTGTCCTAGAACTCACTCAGTAGACCAGGCTGGCCTAGAATTTAAAGGTCCACTGCCTCTGCCTCTTGAGTGCTGCAATTAAAAGCATGCGACACCACACCTGGCTCATTCTTGGACATTTTGAAGGATCTATTTTGTTCTTATTCTTTGTTCTCTGCTTCTAAATAAAACACCACAGGAATGATTTGTTTTCTTTCTTCATGGATCTTATTACATGGTGCATGGTGGTTATTTGTTCTACATGTTATATCTGGCCAGGGTGTGGTTTGATCTTGATTATAGATGGTACCTGATACATTTGTCCTATGTAACCCTCTAGGCCTGCAGCTTGCTTTTTGAACAGGCAGGCCTAGAACTCCAAGACCCACTTGCCTTTACCTCTCCCTGTACCCAGTTCTATCTTTGCAATCATTAGAATTATCTAAAAATTTAGTTAGGCTGAGGACATGTACCATTTTATGGATGCTGAGAAGTTCTTTCTGTTCCACCAGAATCTCTCACTTTTAGTCTGGAAGTTTCAATAATTGATATTACTACCAGTACTTAAATATCATTTAATTTTTCACAATGATAATTTTTCTTTTCACCTCACTCAGGTGCATCGTAAGTAAGACCTATGTGATTTTTTTCTTTTATGCACTTGCAATTTCTTTCTATTATTGGACTATATTTGACAAAAATTACACTATTTAATGTTTACAATGGGATGTTTAGCTATATGTAAACATCATAAAATAATCACCTCAAATAAATGGATAAATCCTCATTAAAAATAGTTACCACTTTCTTTTTTTCCGTTCTGAAAATACCATTCTTGTGTTGGCTTATGCACATTGTTATCATATAAATCCATATGAAGCGTTTTGTTGTTAAGACATAGCATAGAGTATACCACTTTTGCATTTAAACAGCTGACAGGCTATTAATCCTGAGCTGGCTGAGGAAAGTAGGCTTTCAAAGATGTGCTGAATTACTCAAGCAGATGAAAGAAACAGCAGCAGTCTAGTCAGCAGAGAGGACAGTAAGGCTAAAATTCTGAAGCTGTGACAGAGTATGAAGTGCTTCCTGTTTTTTGAAAACATTGTGTTGTACTTCTGGAGCATGAAATCTGGGTTGAAGTTGTGTTAAGCTTAAGGAAATCATGCTTCAGGAAAAGGAAAATTTGTTTTTCTTCGAAAATGAATGTGGACACTCTCCCTCGATCTATCTCTATCTCTCCCTCCCTCTCTCCCTCCCTCCCCCCCCCCCCGTGGTGTGTGTGTGTGTGTGTGTGTGTGTGTGTGTGTGTGTGTGTGTATGGTCGTCATCATTGTGTTCATCCTCCTCCTCTTCCTCCTTTCCTCTTTTCCTTCCTTCTGCTGGGCAGTGGTGGTGCACACTTCAGAGACAGAGGCTGGTGGATCTGAGTTTCAGGTGATCCTGGTCTACAGAGTAAGTTCCAGGACAGCCAAAGCTACACAGAGAAATTCTGTCTCAAAAAATAAAAAAATAAAAGGAGAGACTGGGATAAATATTATATATATATATAGCAGTGGTAGAGCGCATGCACTACAATCTCTAGCACTGTATACACATACACAAAATCTGTACAAAACCTGACACAGTAGCAAATGACAGTAGAATTACTTAAGAGGATCATGAGTTTGAACTCAATTCGGGCAATGTAGCAAAACCCAGTTTAAAAACATGTGTGCATGCTTGCATACACAAATAGAATGCACACATCACCAGTTTATTGATTTATTTATTTTGAGTTTTTGAGACAAGATTTCTCTGTGTAGTCCTGGCTGTGCTGGAACTTTCTCAATAGATTAGGCTGGACTTGAACTCAGAGATTCTCCTACATCTCCCTCCCAAGTGCTAGAATAAAAGGTGTACCATCATGCCCAGCTTCAAACTGCAGATTTATTAGCTATCACAGAGTCAGGGAAAGGAAAAAAAAAGTCTATCATCAATTCTCCATTTTGGCAACTGTGAGTGTGGAGCAGAGAGAGCTGTGTTTCCACTTACCCAGTAGAGAATATAGGATGACTCATGGCTTGAGGATTAGGAGTGCAGCTGATTTTGAAGGAGCCACCACATACATAGTTAGTGTTCAGCTAGATAGTGCATGAGAAGAGAAGACCATGCATGAAGGTGAGGATCAACAGGTAATAGCTGCAATAGGAGAGCATGTGCAGTCATCGGCATTACACTTTTCTGCCAAAGCAGAGTTCCGAAGGAAAGATGCACAGGCTGCTCGTAAAGCTTTAATTAAACACATCTGTTAGGGTAGGTTCTTACCTGGAATACATTATTTTTTAATCCTACTAGGTTTCTTGAATTACTTATAACATGGTGCTTCATAGTATTCTTTATAGCTTTTGGAAATTAGATTGGAAGATTCACATATTAGAAATATAATGGCTATTAAACTGATGTGATTCTTTTTATTTTTGTCTTTCTACCTTTTCCTCATATATCATTAAATTTACTTTTTAATTTTAGATGGAAGAAGAACCTTTTAACCCAGACTATGTTGAAGTAGACAGAATATTGGAAGTTTCTTTTTGTGAAGATAAGGATACTGGTGAGGTAATTATTCAGTAAAAATAATTTGTAAGGGCTCAAGGGATGGCTCAGCAGTTAAGAGCACTGTTAACTCTTCCAGAGGATCCAGTTCAGTTCCCAGCATCCACATGATCATTATGGCTACCACTATCTGTAACTCAGTTTCAGAGAATCTAACATCCTCTGGCCTTCAAGGGCACCAGGTAACACATGGTATACAACGTATGTGAAGATAAAAGTATACATTAAAATAAATAAAAATTGGGTGGGGAGTTTCTAAGAGATAAGGCTGGTAGTTAAGAGCACTGGTGCTCTTAAAAAAAAACTCAGGTTCAGTTCCCAGAACATGGTAGTTTGCAAACATCTATAACTTTAGACAATGAATCTAGTGTCATCTTCTGGCTGCCATGGTTACCAGTTGTACACTTGGAACAAAAACATATGTGCAAGCAAACATTCATATACATAAAATAAAAAACAAATCTAAAATATTTTCCTAAGAAATACCTTAAAAATTTTAAATATTCAAGCCTAGTACAATTGTAAAACAAGAAGACAAACAAACGAATACCTAAACCACATTTTAGAGGACCATGTTTCTGTTCCCAGCACACACATGGTACATTAGCACTGCCTAAATCCAGTGTCAGGCTCTGCTACCCTGTGCTGATCCCTGGAAGCACCTGGCATGCACTTGGTGTACATACATACTGCAAGCACCTAGACATACACATACTTTTTTTAGTTACTTTATTTTTATTGATAGACTCTAGTATATACTTGAGCTGTTTTATAAACGTTTTTAAATTAATCTATTTACTTCTTTACAAGTGGTAAAATGAAAACAATTACTTCTCTTTTAGTCTGTTATTTATTACTTGGTGAAGTGGTGCTCATTGCCATATGAAGATAGCACCTGGGAATTAAAAGAAGATGTGGATCTTGCAAAAATTGAAGAATTTGAACAATTGCAGGCTTCAAGGCCTGATACAAGACATTTGGTGAGAGCCTTTCTTAGACAGCTTCTTAAGATCTTTGTACATTGTATTTAGCAGGTTTAAGATTACTTTCAATGTTTGTGTTCATGTGGTACATGGATTCACAACCAAAGCTTTTTGCATCTAAGCACACACACTTCTTTCTTAGATTCAGACCCCAACTTTCAATTAATATAGTCCTGTGTGTACAGTCAGTACAATGTTCTTTTAAGTGATGCATAATATCTCATGCAACTAATTTTGCTCTTTTCCATTGATAGATAATCCCGTTTTTTGTTTGTTTGTTTGTTTTTACTTTTATTAGTAATGCTTCATTGAATATTAATTTCTTATATAGTTTTTTTGAGAGATTAGAAATGTAATTTGACTAAACATATATTTAAGATTCCACTAAGTATCTCTTTAGAAATTCCATCCCACCAAGATATTCCAGTTAACAGTCTCCCTGGCTGGTTGGTGGTGGTGCACATCCCAGCAGAAGCAGTCCTGGTCTACCGAGTGAGTTCAATGACAGCCAGGACTACACAGAGAAACCTGGTCTCCAAAATCAGAACAAAACAATACAAAATCACTCACACAGTTCTCCGCGTCTCTGAATTTAAGTTTTATTTTATCTTTCTCAGATCATTTATATAAATGTCATTCTCAATTCTATATCTAAGATTCTTAATTCTCCATTAAACAAAAAATTCAATTAAAGCCTACTTTTTTCATTATTTCTCTAGGGCAATTAGATGCAATTCATCTATTTCCATACTAGCTTTATTTCTTTTTAAGCACTTAAAATGTTTTTATTGCATAGGTTAATTCAATTAACTCTGTTATTTCTGTATTATAAATGGTGAAGCTAGAGCTGGAATATTGCTTATATTGCCATTATTGCTAAAGTGCAGTACTACCCTGGAGCTCTACATATAATTCCCCGGCAGTCTCCATTGTTCCTCACCCTCTTCTCACACTCTTGGTGGCTGAGGCAGCTTGGCAGTGAAGCATTGTAGGAGGAGTCCTTGCCTGACTTTGCTAGACCATGGAAGCAGTCACAGAACTGTCTATAGACCGGGAAAAACATTCTGTATTTCCCATATTAATGACAGTTTCTTTTCCTTCCTTAATTATAGTTACTTGAACCTACAGTACAGTATTGATAATAGCTTTTGTAACAATAGAACATTTACCTTTTTTTTTAATCTACTAAAATTCTCTTTATTTCCTTTTCTTAATCTGATTGATTTAAAACTTTAAACCTACTTGGTTGTTCCTTGTAAAAAACCCTAGTTTAATGTATTGCCATTTTAAAACTGTCCATTTAGTGAAAATTTTGCTATGAAAATTGAAATATCTATGTAGTAAGAGATTTCTGGCCCGTACTTTCAGGCCTAGCCTCAAGGTTTAGACCCTCAGACCCACAGAGACACAGAGACACTTACATTAATTTTAGGCTGATCGGCCTAAGGCCCAGGCATCTAACTTGCTAACTCTCTACCCTTAATCTAACCCATGACTCTTATCCTGTTCAGCCATGAGGCTCGGTACCTTTTCTCAGAGCAGCATAGTTGTCCACTGCTTCTTCTGGCTTCTCTCTAGCATTCTGCTCTGTTCTTCCTGTTCCCAGAGTTTTCTTAGTCTGGTAGCCCCGCCCACATTTCCTGTCTGCCTTTGGCCCATCAGTGATTTTTATTAAACTCATAGGCGGGACAATTATTTACCATTTAACATCATAAATCCACTACACAACTGTTGATGAAGAATATTGGTGTGTAGTTTCTTTTCATGTAACACACCTGATTATAGCATCAAGTCTTCACAGAATGAATTGTAATGTGAGCCTTACTGTTACATTTTCTGGAGGAGTCTGAGTAGAGTTAACTTGATGTTTGAATATTATGTAAAATTTCATCATATACTGTATGCTTTGGCTTCTAGATTCTTTTAATATTAAAGTTTCTTGCCATAGGTAAGTTGTGTGGAAGATACACAACTCAAATGCATCACTCATTTTATTTTTGTTCACAAAGGATCGTCCTCCCTCTAATATTTGGAAGAAAATAGACCAATCCAGGGACTACAAAAATGGTAATCAACTCAGGGAATATCAACTAGAAGGACTCAACTGGCTTTTGTTTAATTGGTATAATAGGTATGTAGTATATCGTAAGAAGATTTTAATATAGTCCTTTGTTGTGTATGCCAAAATATCTTAATTAACATAGGTTCTTATGTTGCTGTACTCTTTGTGCCAGGATGTCATGCCATGGAGATACCTAAGAAAAATAATGTAAATTATGATTTTGGATGCCAGTTTTAACAATGGTTCATTTAAGTTCCTCATATGTTTGTTTTGGAATATTGTTTTAAAATGTGTTACATTTGTTTGTGCTGTGGAACACTTGTTTTAATGATGCAAAGATGTGCTGCATTCTGTCTGTGAAGCAGTGCTGCTTTACCTATCTAAAACTCCTCGTTGATAAAATATAGAGCTGAACTGCCAAGAATGAGACAGGAGAAACAGGAAAGGCTGGTAGGCAGAGAGGATAAATAGAGAGAGAAGGATTGAGGAGCTAGGAAAAGGAGAGCAGGAGGGACGCAGCCACACAGCCAGACACAGACTGAGACAGAGGAGGCCCGGCTAGAAACAAGCCAAGCTAAGGTTCAGCATTCCTAAGTAATATAGTAAGTCTCCATTTTGGAGCTGGGTTTGACCCCCCCACCCAGAGTACAGAACACAACAAAACAAAACCAAGAACAAACAAAAAGCAAGTAACAACACATGTTTGTTGTTAATTTTTCTATAGTCTCAAACTATCCATTGAGTTTTAGCTTTCAACATACAATTTATATCAACAGGTGTATCTACAGAATGAACTATATGTTGAGGCATGTAGAAATTTTATCGGGCTCTAATATTTAAATCTCAAATAAGCAATTAATTAGAAACTAACATAAAATTATGGAAACATAACCATGAATTTTTTTAGCTGTTGTTAACTTTCTAAGTTGTACAAAATGCTTTATAGAACACGTCTCAAGTAGTTTATTGAGGTAAAAAGGTAATTTCAAAGCAGTTAAAAGATAGTATCCTAAACGAGAATGAAGCATTAGCATAGTACAGACTATCCAATGAAGTTGTTGCTACTAGGTGTGATAGCAAAAAGTCAGCAGTTCTTGTTTGAAAATCCATTTTCCCTGCTTTCATCATCATCCCTTCTGAGCTGCTGTATTTATTCATGTGGAGTTATGTGGTTCAGTTAGGTGGCATGAAAATGACCTGCTAGCATAAGCGGTGTTCTTTTCTGATTTATGCTTTCTAAATATTAATCCTTTTCTTTAAGAGAATCATTGGGGTAAATTAGTAATACATGTTAGATTGACTTTACTCTTTAGTACTTTATATGGACTGGTTTACACTTTCACCGCTTCTCTCTAACCTCTAGCCTAACTCTGCTCTGGTCACTTTCTGTGACTGCTCCATAAGGAAACTGGAGACAATAGGCTTCAAATTCCCAAGTTCTCAGTCCTTCCCAGACTTTTCCATGTTCACCACTCATATGATGAAGTCATGTCTCGTGTCCAGTCTCCAGTGAGCCTTGCTTCTCTTTTATGTCTTCATGCTAAGTTGGAAGACTTGTTTGCCTAAAACTATGAATGATTTGGTATTTGTTTATAAAAAAATGAAATAGAAAACTAAATCCTTTGACTCTGATTTCCTACTACCCACCTCAAGCCCCCATTGTAACTTGTGTGCAAAACTAGAGCTCCCCACTCACTTCCTCACCCCCAGTTTTCTTTTCCGCCTGTTACAGTGTAAATGTCACATGATTGCCTGTATTGGTCTAGAACTCACTGGACAAACTAGATCTGCCTCAAACAAATGATAGTTCCTCTTAGGATTACAGGCATGTGTCTCTGTATTTAGCTTTGGATTTTTTTTTCTGTTGCTTTTCTGAAATTTCTTATTTCTCAATTAATGGAATAGTCTTAGCTTCCAATTCATCTCTCTTGTGTTAAATATATATAAATTGCCATTTTTCCTTTAAACTTTTTTCCCCCATTCTTATTTCCAACACCTCTACAGTGTGATTCCAGGATCTTTAACCTCTCTGTTAATATTACTTTCAACAGTTTGCTGTTTCTTCTTCTATATTTTATTGTTACTTTTCCCCATGCCCTAGATTTTTATCTTTAATTCATTTCTCAGATTGCATATTCTGAATACTCTACCCACTCTCTGCTATCTATCACTGCACTGGAATAAAGCCTACAATACAAACAAATTTATTACATTTTAAAAAGATTTTTAATGCCTGACTTTGCATATCATAATTCTGTCATGGCTCTGACTTATCTTACAAATCTCTCTTTCCTTTTCTTTTCCCATTTGATTGTATTGGGCAACTTTTGTCCCCTAGTTAGGGCTTTTTTTTTTTTTTTTAAACTTCTGATCCTTTGTTTGCCCTTTGAAAAAAATCTGATCAAAACTTACCTGAAGCTTTTTCCTTTGTACTAGGTAGTTTACTATATATTTTCATATCCCTCTGATTTTCTATAAGAATATTTATTCTTCACTGGCCACGTAGCAGTATCATCTGTGGAATTTATTTTAGAAATTACAGCTGCTTAGATCTTATTTCCTACACACACAATGAGAACGTATAGAGGAAAGGCCTAGTTACCTGTTTATTTGGGTTGTTTGTTTGCTTGTTTTTCAGGTTCTGTAGGCTCTTCTAATGACAGTCACAGGTGAAGCTAGTGCTGACTCTGTTCTTGACAACAACACACTGCATGACTACTCATTATGTATCTGCCTGTCTGCTTCTCTAATAGATACAAGCCCCTGGGAGGCAGAGAACATGTTCTCTTTCTTTTGTATCCCATCTTCTCATACTGTCCTGAGATAATAGAAGGTATTTAATAAATGCTTCCTGAATATTTGATGCCTTGCTATTGCCGTTTTACTGTTAAAATCAAGCACTTACTGGCCAGTATCTTTATTTGAAGCTATAAAAATCTTTAGTGTTTCCTTACAGGATTATAATAAAATTGTAATCTTGAGCTCACTCTGCATTAGCAACTTTTTATGTCTTTAAAAATGCAAGTATTTCCATTGGATCTTTGCTTCTTTTTGTATTTTTATCTTTAAAAGCAATTGTATTCAGAAAAGCCCATTGTGCATATGCATAGATAATGTATTTATTTATTTCAGACGAAACTGCATTTTAGCAGATGAAATGGGTCTTGGCAAAACCATTCAATCAATTACATTCCTCTACGAAATCCTTCTGACGGGTATAAAAGGACCTTTCCTGATTATTGCACCGCTTTCTACCATTGCAAACTGGGAAAGAGAGTTTCGTACATGGACTGGTATCAATGCTGTGGTCTATCACGGGAGCTTGGTTAGCAGACAGATGATACAGCAGTATGAGATGTACTTCAGGGACTCACAGGTGTGCTATTACTGACTTTTTTTTTTAAAGACCACAGCTCAATAAGATAGTATTATATGTTAACAAGTTACAATTTGATAGAAATTTTAATTGCATACTTTTATACTAAGCTCATTCATATTTGTATTGTATGACTAATACAGTTTAATATTTTTAGTTCACTGATTTGTACAGATTATAAATTGCTGTTTATAATTTTTTAACTACAATAATTTATTTTTACTTTTCAAATTTCATTTAAATATACATTATTTCTTGATACGCTGTCTTTGATAACTTCTTGCTCCTCTACTACCCTCTTGTTAAACATTTATTCTTTTGTGTCAGGGATGACATTAAATGCATATTAAAGTGGAACTAAGGTTATTTTTCATGTTCAATATATTTTGATTTTAGAGTTGTTTGTTTAATTTGGTTTGTGGACTGGCAGGGTCTCTCCACAGTAAAGCACCTGCCTAGCATGTCTGACTCCCTCTGACCCCTAGAGACAGGACACACTGGAAGACTTAGAATTCCAATCTGTCATCTTGAGTGTCGATATGAATTTTTTTGATAAAAAACTTCATTCAGAAATAAAAAGAAATCAATAAACACAATTGAAACAGAATTATACTTGGAGCAAATGTGGCTGACTGCCTAACTAGCACCTAAATATCCCTTCTTCCATTCATTGCTTTGTTCTAAAATAATTCCTAGGCAATATGGCCATCTGATGACAGTGGAAGCCAAAATCAGACAGCACAGCACAATAACCTTATGCTTTTGCTTCCAGTTATAGCTGATTTCCTGTTCTATCTCCTGATGAGAATGAGTGACATAGCCAGATTTGTTTGCCTAGCTTCAATTTCCTGCTTACAAAGTTTAAAAACTATTGCATGTGTATAAAATTGAGCATATATACAGTCATTTATTTCTTAGTTATGTCTAAAACTACCTCTTTGTAGTCTCTGTGGCATCTTAGATTCTAGTTTGATTCCCTTACATAGTACATTGTCTTTCATTAAACAAGTGCAGAATTATAAAGCTCTATCAGTCATAAAAATAACCTATATAGCTTTAAAATTTTTTTTTCTTTAAGATAAGGCTGTCTTTAACTTCTTGGGAATCTTTCTACTTTAGCTTCCAAGTACTGGGATTACAGGCATATGCTCCCGTGTCTAACTTATGAATTCACTTTTTAAGAAAAGGCAACTAAAATTGTGAAACGTTGAGAGATTTTTTTTCATTTAATCTAAGCTGTAACTTTAATACAAATATCATAGTTTAGTCCAAAGCCAAGACATTCTTAATGTATAACAAACTCAGTGCTATATTTCAAATATTATATTTGATGATTAATGTTAAAGTTACCAAAATATAAGCTGAAGAGATTTTTTAATTTCAAAATACTCATATTGAATGAAATTGATCTGAATTATAATGTAAATAAAGCTACAACTTTTAGAGTTAAGACTCGTGAATATATTTTCATAAATTAGCTGAATATTTCCTTTTTTCAACTTTTTTGAAAAGATTTAGAATTATAATAGTCACAAAACCTTGGTAAATATTTTACTCATGTCAGAGTAACAAAATATCTATTAACAGTTATTTACTGTTTACTAATCTTTATAATTGCAATCATGTTAAATAGATTTTTATTATATTAGCTTTATACCTAAGTGAAATGAGTCATAAAGAAACAGTGGATTACACTGAAAGAATATAGCAAAACTGCTATTAATCAGACCCAAGAGCCCTAGTTATAATATATATCCTGTCTTCAAAGCCTTGTAAATGCCATGAGTTTGTACTTTCAGCCTATGATAGTAATACTTTACTGGAGCTGTTGTCTAACTGAATGGACAGTGTGTCAAAACACTGTGAGACAAACTACAAACCAATAATGAAACTAAATAGGAGATACAATTCTTCTCAACTTTTGCTTCTTTTATTGCCTAAGAATTTGTGTCTAACTGCACTTAGCTAATGCATTTCTCAAACTTAACATGTACAGGATCACAATCATTAGCTTCCTTATGTTAATGAACAGCAGCTGTACAATCCAATTGTTTAAGCCAAAGCTCTAGATCACTGGTCCTCAACTCTCCTAATGTTTGTGACTCTTTAATATAGTTCCTTATGTTGTGGTGAGCCCCAACCATAAAATTATTGTGCTGCTACTTCATAACTTAATTTGGTTACTAGTATGAATGGTAATGTAAACATCTGATATATGACTCCTGTGGGGTCATGACCCATGGATTGAGAACCACTGCTCTCGAGGAAAGCTTTGAGTCTTCTTATAACTGAAGAGACCTGTTGTCACGTCCTTCAAGATACATCAGACCTGGCCGCTTCTGACATGGTTCCTATGGAGCCTGAGGCTGGCTCAGTTGGTAAAGCAGTTACCCTCCAAGTTTGAGAACCTCAAGTCAATTCCTACACCTGTGTAAAAAGCTGGCTCAGTCAGCTCAGTGTGGTTTCACAGGCCTATCTACAAAGGTGGATAGAGTTCCTGAGGATGATACCCCAGGTTGTGCTCCAGCTTTCACTTGTCATGTATGTGTTTACATGCATGGTCACACGCACACCACATGTTGTGGGATAATCTTTCTTTATGACAGTGTTATTGAATGGCTATCTGATGTATTTCAGATAATTAAGCTTTTTTTAAGTGTCTACACATGTAAAAATGTCAGTGAAAAAATGACTTGTAACAAATGTTAATACATTTTATGTTGTTTAATAGTAATAAAAAGTGAAATTAAGACATTTTACCATTGTATTGTATTTGGCCATTTCTAGGGGCGCATCATTCGAGGAGCTTACCGATTCCAAGCCATCATCACTACCTTTGAAATGATTCTTGGGGGCTGTGGAGAACTCAATGCAATTGAATGGCGGTGTGTGATTATTGATGAAGCGCATAGGTTAAAAAATAAAAATTGTAAACTCCTGGAGGGTCTGAAACTCATGAATCTGGTAACTAACTTAAAGTATCATTTTGACTTAGTCCCCTAACTTGATAGTAATAAGATTCAAAACTAGAGGTAAAATGTCATTTTCAAATTTTATAGATTTGTGGTGTTTCTGTTTGTTTTGTTTTTTTCATTTTTTGTGTTTTTTTTCAAGATTTATTTATTTATTATGTATACAGTATACAGAAGAGAGCACCAGACTTCATTATAGATAGTTGTGAGCCACCATGTGGTTGCTGGGAATTGAACTCAAGACCTCTGTAAGAGCAGCAAGTGCTCTTAACCTCTGAGCTATCTCTTCAGCTCTCATTTTGGTCTTTGAAACAGAGTTTCTTAGTGTAGCTCTGGCTGTCCTAGAACTCAGTCTATAGACCAGGTTGGCCTTGATTCACCTGCCTCTGCCTCTGAAGTGCTAGCATTAAAGGAGTGTACCACCACCACCTGACACAGAATTGGTATTTTTAATCCTACTTTGCTAATTGAAGTATTTTGTTTATCTAGCTGTAATTAGCATATGTTATAGAACAGTACCACTTTTTTGAAAGAGCTTTATTTATTTTATGTATATGAGTGCTTTGTTGAAATTTTGCCTGAAGGAGCATCAGATCCCACTATAGTTGATTTTCAGCCACCATGTGGTTGCTGGGAACTGAACTCAGGACCTCTCAAAGAGCAGCCAATGCTCTTAAACATTGAGCTATCTCTCCAGCCCCTAATAATTTATTTATTTTCTTTTATTTATATTGGTGATTAGCCTTCCTGTATGTCTGTGTGAAGGTGGTCTAATCTTGGAGTTACAAGATAAAAAAAGAAGGCTAGAAAGATGGTTCAACAGTTAAGAGCACTTGTTTCTTTTACAGAAGACCCAGATTCTGTAAACAGCATCTCCATGGGCTCACAACCATCAGTAACTCTAGTTGTAGGGCATCTTATATTCCATCCTCTGTAGCACTAGGCCTGCATGTAGTACACATACATTCCAGTAAAACACCCACACATATAAAATAAAGAATGGAAGAAACCTATAGATACATACTATTGAAAAGAAAATAAGGCCACAATTTTTTAAGCCTTAAATTCCTTAATTAACAAGCTATTTTTCACTCCATCTCAAAGAAACTTCTCTTTGCATGAGATGGAAACCTTTACAGAAAACCACAACCACTCAAAATGCAGAGTTATGAAGCCAGCCCTCCAAAGGGATACATCTACAATAGAAGTACACCCAAAGCTCTGGGATTATTGTAGAAGAGGGGATGAAAAACTGTAAGAGCCAGAGGAACGGGGAATGGGTTAGAAGACTGTATGTCCTAGTGATGTCAGAGCTACCACATAAAGCCATACCAAGATGACTGCTGAACAAGTGTATAGGGAAGGACCCTGGGCCTTAACCTTATACAGAGAAGTACAGGTAACAGGAATGCTCAGGGTAGAAGAAATACTCTCCTCCAGGGAAGAGCACAGCATGGTTATCCAGTACTAAATGATCATACAAGTAAGGTATACGTATGTATAATGATACAAGAGGCCTTGAATTTGAAAAAAAGCATGAGAGCATATGGTAGGATTTTAGGAATGGCAAGGGAATCAAGAAATAGTATAATTACTTACTCTCAAAAAGTGAAATAATTTAATCTATTTCATCAAAATGATCATATCATTTATAATAGAAAAACCCAGGACAATTTTTCTCCATGGCACACATGTAGAGTCAGAGGACAACCTGGAGGAGTTAGTTTTTTCTTTCCACCATGTGGATTCTGGGGATCAGACTCAGGTGGGCAAGCTTGGCTGCAAACACCTTTACCCTCTTAGCCATCTAACCGACCCCAAAAAACAACTCTTATATGTTTATGGTATTTGATTTAATGAATAGTAGAGTTCTCACAGTAATATTGTTTTTTTACTTCTTTTACATGCAAATGTTTGAAGCCTTTTTATTTTTAATTACTGTCACATAATTAGTGTTTCACTTACGTATGTGGAAATCCAGATCGACTCTTCATTTCTATATTTACATTTTCCAATTTTTATCAGATATTTATGTGGAGATGTGAATACCTATATACATTTATGGAATTTAAAATTATTATTAAAGCAGATTTTAAACAATTATGTTAAACAAATATTAGATCTCTTGGCCCTTTACTTAATTGTGTTAGAAAACCTTAGTGATTTAATAATATACTTTTTAGTGCAGAGTTGAATGTCATTATCCAAATTTTAAAAGTGAACTTCCTTTGACTCATAAGTTCTCATATTGATGATCAAGTATAAAAAGGCAAATAACCTTTTGTTCTTAAGAACACCTAAAATATGATTCTTCCAATGCTTACAATTTTTATAGGCATAAATAGGTAAAATAAAAATTAACTTGCAAGATTAATAAAGAATTTTTTAATTGAGTAATACATTGCTCAGTATTTTACTTAATTTGTAAATCTTATAGGCAGGAATTACTTGCTTGTAATATAGTGAACAGGTGATAACCGTTATCAGCATTTATTTAACGTTAGTATCCAGGTGTTTATTCTATTGTCCTTATTTTCTGTAGGAACACAAGGTGCTCTTGACTGGTACTCCTCTCCAAAATACAGTTGAAGAGCTCTTCAGCCTTCTTCACTTTCTTGAACCCTTAAGGTTTCCTTCTGAATCAACATTTATGCAAGAATTTGGAGATCTAAAAACAGAGGAACAGGTACTTTATTTTTGTAATTAACACATCAAATCTGTTATAATTACTTTCTATGGCTAGTTGAATGTATTCTAGTATTTCATATATTTTTGTCATGCTTCTGTTCAGGTACAAAAACTTCAGGCTATCCTTAAGCCAATGATGCTGAGACGATTAAAAGAAGACGTGGAAAAGAAATTGGCACCTAAGGAAGAGACTATCATTGAAGTAGAGCTTACCAACATTCAAAAGAAATACTACAGGGCTATCTTAGAGAAGAACTTCTCATTTTTATCCAAGGGAGCTGGACAAACTAATGTACCTAACTTGGTCAATACCATGATGGAGCTCAGGAAATGCTGTAATCATCCTTATCTTATAAAAGGTAGCTAAAAGAAACAGCACCTTCCTTTCTGACAAGTGGTAATCAATAAGCAAAGCACACTATTTGCGCTGTCCCCATGTTATTACTTTTTTATGCTGTCCTGAGGGCTTATGTTTCAGTGTCAGAGATAGTGTGACTTTTGCTATAGCTACTTTGAGCACATAAGTCACAAGATTAGGAGTTCAGTTTATCTTAAAGAATAACTTCCAGAAAAGCCAAGGTTATGTAGAGAAAACCTGCTGGGAAGCGGAAGAGGGAGGGGAGGGAGGAATATGCATGTTTAAAAGACTGCATTTTCCTTTGGGTTAGGACCACATTTGTTTTGCTTTATTTTGCTTTTGTGGGGGTTTTCTTGTTTGTTTGGTTTGGTTTGGGGCTGATTTGGGGTGGGGTGGGAGGTAAGGTCTTGCTGGGTAGTGCCTGTCTGGACAAACACACAAGCAGTCTTTCTGCTTTAGCTTTCCATTAGCCAACCCACTCTGAAGGCCCATAGTTCTGTTTTTTCTTTCCTAGAAGCACTAATGATTTAGCAAACAAACTTGTATATACAGACTTTAAGAGATTCTTAAGATATTGTCTTTATCTTCAGTGAAATTAACAATGTCAATGTCATTTGGTTAGGAGTTATGTATAACCTAAATCTAATAAAAGCCATGTAGTTGCTTCTAGAAAGCTGTGTATTATAGAAGTATTGAAGAGCACCAATTCTAATTTAAACTAAAGCACCTAAAACTTGCCTGAATTTTTCCATTTCTCTTGTTAATGTCATCTTTCCTTAACAGGTGCTGAAGAGAAAATACTTGGAGAATTTCGGGATACATATAATCCATCTGCTTCTGATTTTCATCTGCAAGCAATGATCCAGTCTGCTGGGAAATTGGTCCTCATTGACAAATTACTTCCCAAAATGAAAGCAGGAGGCCATAAAGTGCTAATCTTCTCTCAGATGGTGCGCTGCCTTGACATCCTTGAGGACTATCTTATCCATAAGAGGTACAAAAGTATGCTGTGTGTTTTACCTGATTCATAAACTGTGGTATAATGTTTCTATTTCTGTTTTGTTTTGTTATTGTAATTAGAACTTATAAATTATTCTTATGCTCCATAAAATTTGTTTATGTTTTTATCTTTTTTGGTTTGCTTAATATGGGTTTGTTATTCCATTTCAGTTTTTGGTTCATGACAATGAAACAATATTGAATTAATTTAATCAATTTTTACATAAATAATAAAACTATGATATTTTATGAGACTATTAGAGATTTAATCTCATATCCATGTATTATAAAAGGAAATCAGAAATTTTAACTGTTGATTTTTATATGATAGGTTTTTTTCAATCACTTTTACCTTAGTAAAGGTTCATGTTTGTTTATATTATACAATTATGTAGTTCATTTTTATTGCTCATTACTTTGTCTAGTGTGTGTACATGATGTATGTGATGTATGTGTGTGTGTATTTATACCTGGAACTCACGGATAGTCTAGAATGGCTAGTTTGTAAGCCCAAGGATCCTCCAAACTCCTCCTCCTCGTAGGCCTGGTCACAGGTATATGCCACTATTCCTGGATGCCACTTCACATGGATACTGGGGATCATAACTCTGATCCTCATATGTACATAGCAAGCACTTTTCCAACTCAGAAAATCTTCCAAGCTGCTTGATGACTCTTTTCTCTTTTGCTGTACAGTTGTTTAAGCTCGAGACTTTGCATTTCTAAGCAGTATTTCCACTTCTGTAAACTCATACTAAAAGTTGAATTGCTCTCAATTTTATACTATGGAAGATCATTGTATCACAATATTGCCCTTAAAAGTTCTTACATTTTCTATGTTTGAATATTTATTTATTGTTCATGTGTATGCATTTGCACCTAGGTGAATTTATGTGCACCACATGTGTGCCGGTGCCTAAAGAGGCCAGAAAGAGTCAGATACCCAGGCACTGTAATTAGAGCCGTTGTGAGTCACCTGATGTGAATGAGATTGCTCAGAATCAAAACTGGGTCTTCTCAAAGAGCAGCAAGAGCTCTAGCCCCTTATGCGTTTCCTTGATTGCCTTATATAAAAAACTTATGAGGAGATAAATCTGAGCAAATAGATTTTAAACATTTCAAATAATGAATTTCATGAAAAATCCTTTTTCATTTTGTTTTTAAACTACAAGTAACATTTAAAATTATACTCTGTTTTGTACTGAAATACTAATATGCAGAAAGAACCAAAGGAAGTCTGGCAAATGAATATTATATTATATTATATTATATTATATTATATTATATTATATTATATTATATTATATTATATTATATTATATTATATTATATTAACTATTGCTTTATGTAACAACATTAAAGATTTGTACAGTATTCCAGTTTGTCCTCTACAGATGTATTGTATTAGTTGAGATTATGTCATGGGGCAAACATTTACAGCTTCTAGTGTAGTGCTGTCAAAATTATGTGTTTGTATCTTTATGTTACTTTTTGTTTCAAATGTAGAAAATATTTTTTATGATGCTGTTTCTTAATTTTCTAGCAGACGTACTGTATAATATGGGATGCTGGCTTTGCTGGTGATGCACCATAGCTTCATTTTCTCTATATCCAACTCTTCAACTTTCTGCTTTTCACTTAAACAGATATTTATATGAGCGGATTGATGGCAGAGTCAGAGGAAATCTTCGACAAGCAGCTATAGATCGATTTAGTAAACCCGATTCAGATCGATTTGTCTTTCTGCTGTGTACCCGAGCTGGTGGTCTGGGCATCAACTTAACTGCAGCTGATACATGCATAATTTTTGATTCGGATTGGAATCCTCAAAATGACCTCCAGGTAATAAATTTCTTAACTAACAAGGAATAATTCTTTTAAAATTCATGCTATTTTTTATGAATATGCTTTTATTTTTATAAAGACATATTAACATGTGTTTCTCTAGGAAACACCTGTATATAGTCAAATTGTTTTAATTATCACTTAATGATATTAACTTACAAAAATATGAATAATTGAATATAATATCTCTATTTTTATGGGGCTATGTAGGACAGACATGATATTGCATAATTTTTAATCTCAGAATTCCTGAGGTCAAAGCAGGTAGATCTCTGAATTTCAGGCCACTTTGGTCTATATAGCTAGCTCCAGGCCACCCAATCCTGTATAGTGAGAATTGCCTCAAGAAACAAAACAAAACCAGGAGGTGGTGGGCAAGTCTGGCAATGGTAGCATACACCTTTAATATCAGTACTCAGGAGACAAAGAAGGCACATCTCTGACTTTGAGGCCAGCCCTCCAGGGCAGCCAAGACTACATTAAAACCCAGTCTCAAAAAACTTAAGAAACAATAATAACAACAACAGAAAAAAAAAAAAGTAAAATAATGTATGGGGCAAAAATAAAATATGGGGTGTCATCACCTTGCTCAGTGAAGAATGATTCCCTATAAAAGGTAATCTCCTAGAATTGAGTTTTATCCCTCCTCCCCAACATCATATAAATGGAAGAGGCATAAGCTCTATTTCTAACTATCACCTACTCATGATTAAATTTAAATGTCAGAATTTCATTTCCTTTACATAAGTATGCATTTGTCCTAATGTAATCTAAGCATCATATAGTATATGTAAAATCAACTCAGAATATAGCCTTGCTCAAAATACTATAGATAATGAAGGTTGAAAGTTAAGCTTTCTATAGACTTCATAGAACCAAAATGTTAAGAGTGATTGAGGGTCCAGGGGGATAGCTCAGTAGGTAAGATCACTGGCTGTTTTTCCAGTGTGCTTAATTTCTATGAACCATGTGGCAGTTTACAGATATCTGTAATAATCCAGGGGAACTAATGCTCTCTTCTGGCCTCTGAGGGCACCAGGCATATACATGGTGCACATATATATGTGCAGACAAAAACTTACACGAAAAATGAATGATATTAAAAGTGTTCGGACTAGGTGTGATGGCATATGCCTTTCATCTCAGGACTGTGAGGCAGAGGTAGGCAGAACTCTGGGAGTTAAAGATTGGTCTACACAACAAGTTTGAAAATAACCAGGGCTATACAGAAAACACCATCTTAAAACAAAACAAAAAAACATTGAAAGTGATCAGAGAGGCTCAAAGTTTGCAGAAGATACATATTTAGGAAGGGATGCGAAATAAGTGGTTTGTTTATTATTTTTGTTAGTCTATAATAAAAGATAATTTAAAATTTATTTATGTTATTTTATGTGTGTGAATATTTTCCCTCAGTGCATGTAAGTTTGCCAAGTTGGGTGCCTATGCCCTCAGAAGATTGTATGTGGGATCCCAGGAAACTGGAGTCAGAGATGGTTGTGAATTATTATGAGACTTTGAAGGTCCTCTAAAGAGCAGTAAGCGCTCTTAACCATAGAGCCTTCTCTCTAGCACCAAGACACCATTTATAATTGCTTGCTTTTTGTGTAATCTAGTTCAAAATATCAAGTTTATCCAAAATTAGTACATACATTAAATCGGCCTCTTCATATTGAAGGACACTGCAGATGGTGTTGTCTGTCCCACCAGCCCACTTCCAGATAACCACACAGAACCTTATAAATCTCAGTGATAGCTTTGCCTTGTAAGTTACATTAACCCATATTTCTTATCTACTCTCGACGACATAGCAGCACATTTTTTTCGTCATAGTATGTTCATTTCCTGCTTCTGCGTCTGTCTGGAGACTCGACCCTTCTTCTTGCTCAAACTTTTTTTGTTCACAAGTCCCACTTAACCTATACCTGCCTAGCTATTGGCCATTTAGCCATTTCCCAGCCAATCAGAAGGCACCTTGGCAAAGACCCATCTTCACAGTGTACAAAAAGGTCCATAACAGGAAACAGTATCTTTCACTTTACAGGCTACATATTATCTCTCCCATTTACCATGTTATATTTATACTCAAAAATTTCAGATTTGTTTTTTAATTTGTTGTTACAATTTTTATTTACTATCATTATCTTTGAATATTTTCTGCTGTTTTACTTTGAGTCACAAGGTTTTACTATGTGTCCTAAGTTGGCCTGGAACTCACTGTATAGACCAGGCTGGCCTTAAAGCCCACAGAGATCCACCATCATGTTCCCAACATGATTTTTTTTAGTTTGGATTTGATTGTTTGAGGTTTTTGTTGTTGTTGTTGTTTGTTTGTTTTGTTCTTTGGGTTCCTCTTCCCCACACACACATTGGTAGGGTAGGGTGAGGGTAGTGTTCCGCATACTGTGGTCAGGCTGACATATGACATATGACCTCCCAAATGCAGAAATTACAGATGTGTACTAACACACTCAGCTAGGATTTTGAATTTTTGATAAGGGTTGCCAAAAACATCCCAAATAAAATATAATAATACAGGCTGCAGGATGGCACAGTAGATGAAGGTCCTGGATGCCAAGTTTAGCAGCCTGATTTAATCCCTGGGACCCACATAAGAGGAGAAAACCAACTCCCCCAAATTGTCCTCTGACCTTTATACTTGTGCCTTGGCACACACTTGTCCACATACATACACACAGACAAATAAATACATTGACTGATTTAACTTAATTTAAAAATCATAATAACCCATAAGAGATTTCTAAGTACAGTTTTAAAACCTAATTTACTACCAAGTTTGGGATTATTTCTCATCATATCAAAAACTTCTCATATACTTTCTTGTTCTATGTATATAGTTGTATATCACATACATTTTGTAAAGATCATAACTTTTCATTTTCTGTAGGCCCAAGCTCGTTGTCACAGAATTGGTCAGAACAAAGCAGTTAAAGTCTATAGATTAGTAACTCGTAACTCATATGAGAGAGAGATGTTTGACCGAGCCAGCTTGAAACTGGGCCTAGATAAAGCTGTGTTGCAGAGCATGAGTGGAAGAGACAGCGCCGTCAGTGGTGTACGTACAATTTTGTTTTCTGGGGTTCTGTGCTAATTTTACTGTGTTGTTCACACTTTATGTACAGGGCATCTTGAGAATGGAGAACTGTTTAGCTAGTACTTTTTGAGTGACTTTTCTTCTGTGTATGTAGCTTCACAATTGCCGGGCCTGAAGAATCTTTCCACTTCACACATGTTCTTATCTTCTGAGGACATCTGTATCATGCTTAATTTACTAGAATTGAGAAAAGTTTTCAGTTGTTAAAAATTACCAGCTTCTAATGTTGGCTTTGTCTTGTTACAAATTATAAATTGTGGGTTTGTTTCTTGTTTTGTCTTACATATTTTGCTTAATATAGAAACATAGTACTAAAATGGAGGTTACTTGGGCCTCAGGCATTGGTTTAATTGAAACTATTTTAGTTCAGTGGTAATTCATATTTTAAAAACAACAAATAGTCAATAACTTCACTATATTATTTTAGTTAATTCTTTCTCAGATGTGGCCCAAGGCCAAAATATGATATTTATGTTTATAGCTTTCTTTAGGGGTGATTTCCATATTATATGACCTTTAAAATAATATATCTCCTAGAATTACTCTCCCTTTTTTTTTCTATTTAGATTCAGCAGCTTTCCAAAAAGGAAATAGAAGACCTGCTTCGAAGAGGTGCATATGGAGCCATTATGGAGGAGGAGGATGAAGGCTCTAAGTTCTGTGAAGAAGATATTGACCAGATATTACTCCGTCGAACAAAAACTATTACAATTGAGTCAGAAGGACGTGGGTCAACATTTGCTAAGGTAATGTATGGGCTCTGCTTGCAGACAGCATAAATAACTCATACACCAAGTCAATGCAGCAAACAAAAATTTGTTGTAATCAAGCCACTACTGATATATCAGGGCTACAGAAGAGACTTAGGAGCTGAACTTCAACCCTGATCAGAGTGTTACAGCACTTTTAAGCCTGAAATCCACGAACATCTGTGCCAAGTGACAATTATATTTTTCCATCAGGATTCAGGAATAGGGAACATTTCTAGGAACATTTCCCTGTGTGGTACACTTGTCTTGTTCTCATTTGTTGGGTTGCTCAAGTGTGGTGGATGGCTTGCCCCCATTATGTTTCAGCTTCCTAACCAGGGTGTTGTTCATGTCAGTTACCCAGGAAAGGCTTGGGAACTTAAAATGTATTTATCTTTATTCAAAACCGGAGTTTTATTCAAAATGGCTTCAGTTTGGTTCCTTCTTAAAGAAACACACAGTGAGGGTCTGTCAGGGTTCTCTAGAGCAGTGGTTCTCAACCAGTGGATCATGACCCTTTGGGGGGGATCACATATCGGATATCATGCATAGCAAATACCAGTAGTAACAAATTTACAGTTGTGATGTAGCAACGAAAATAATTTTGTAACCCATATTAAAGGGTTACAACATTAGAAAGATTAAGAACCGTTGCTCTAGAGTAACAGAGCTTTCTTATAGAATGAATCTATATCTATATAGAAAGAGAATTTATTAGAATGACTTACAGACTGTGGACCAGCTATTCCAACAGTGGAAACCTGTGAATGGAAGGTCCAAGAATCCTGTAGTGGCTCAGTCCATGAGGCTGGATGTTCCAGCTGCTCTTCAGTAGACACTGGAGTCCAGAGGAATAGAATCCAGTGCCAGTGAAGGGTTGGACTTGCTGTCAATAGCAAGAGTAAGCAGGCAGAGAGGGAGCATGCTTCCTTTATATAGGCTGCCAGGAGAAGGGTAGAATATTAAAAATGGATCTTCCCACTTCAAAAGACCTGAATTACTGATGGATCTTCCCACCTCAATGATCCAAATTTAATTAAGGAAACAGCCCCTCAGAGGTGTGTCAGCCTTTTGGGTTTTGATTAATTCCAGATGTATTCAAGTTGACTACCAGAAACAGCTATCACAGAGCCTAATTTATAAATGTAGCAGTGGTGTTCATATTTCTTTCTGAAATATTTGTATCTTTTGTTTTTTTTTTTTTTCATTTTTGAACATGATAAATTAGCTTCAGTAACCATTTGTAGGTTTTTGTTTTGTTTTGTTTTGCTTTGTTCTGAGACTGGCTGTCTTGTAGCCCAGGCTGACTTCAACCTTGCAGTATAGCCAAAAGATAACAGTGAGCATTTGATTTCGCTGCTTTACCTTATAGAGTTGTGATCACAGTGATACACCACCACCAGTAGCCAGTTTTATGACATGCTACACTTTGTGCATGCTAGCAAGCAGTCTACCAATTATAATCAATAATCTTTTCTTATATTTGTTCTGATCTTATATCATGTTCTCCATGTACTCTTCTTACCCCAGTAAAGTGGAATGCATGTAATAACTAAAAACAGTTGTACCCATTAATCAGTAAAAACATTTGAAATAAAGGAAGTTTAGTAACTAAAGATTATGTGTAATGAAATTAGAACAAAATAAGTGGTTGGCTAGAGGAATGGCCCAGTTGATATAGTGCTCACCTTGTAAGCACAGGACCTAATTTTCATCTCTAAAGCACACAAACATGCTTGTCAGTCTGCATTGGTAGGTGGAAACAGGTGAGAACAGATCCGTAGGGTCCCCTGGGACACCACTTGAGTGTATTGGTGAGCTTCAGGTTAGAAGAGACCATGACTCAAAGGAAGTTGGTGATGTTTCTGAGGATTTCATTTAAAGTTTTCCTCTGGCCTCCACACACATGTATATACATGAACACATACACAATATATTTAAAAATTTTGTGTGTGTGTATCTGTAATGACGTAGAAGAGTTCATCATCACATTAACATTAATATGTGAAGGCAGTCTGAGGATTGGCTCAGTTGTTAGAGTGCCTGTTATACAAGCCAAAGGTCCTGAGTTCAGGCAGGGCAAAGTAGCTCACATCTGCACCCTTAGCTCAAACTGAACCCCGAAGCTAACTGCTCAGCTAATCAGTGAACTGTGGGTGAAAGGATAGCTCCTGTCTCAAAATAAATAGAAGGGGGCTGGAAACATGGCTCAGAGTTGCTCATCCAGAGGACCTCATGGCAGCTCACAGCTATTTATAACTCCATTTTCAGGAACCTGACAACTTCACCCAGACAGATATACAGGCAAAGCTACAATGCACATAAAATTAAATTAAATTAAAAATAAAAAGCAGAAGGTGAAGAGTGACCTCTGGCCTCCACATGTGTATATTCTGGAGCCTCAAACACCCCCCCCTTCCCCCGACACATACTATATGCATCTCACACAAAAAGATGTAATCTAAAATTTTAATTATGTATGTGCTAAAGGGGGAACAAAGTGCTGTCTTAGGCCATAAATTAAATTCTACCATAATTTATTTTAAGATATTTTCTTCCTCCTCCTCCTTCCTTCTCCTTTCTCCATTTTTCTTGGTTTTTGTTTGTTTCTTTTGCTTCTTTGTTTATCTGACAGGTCTTCACACCTAGCCCAGGCTATCCTAGAACTCAGTATGTAGACCAGGCTGGCCTACCTCTGCCTCCTAAGATTAAAGGCCTGTGCCACCACATCTAGCTCATCCTACCATAATTTTTTAACTCTCCTTTTTAGAAAGTATGCCTCTGTCCTTTGTCATTTCCTACCAAGAAGAAAACATCTTTGTTTACTGAAATCCTTCCATTTAACCCGCAATAATAACTTATTTATTTCTGCTCCTAAATTCTAGTCTATGTTGGCATTAAAAACATCTGTCTTAAACAAATGCTGTTATATTTAAGACAGCTACAATGGAACATGTCTTGAGAGTTTCGATGTATACTAAATTCAGATTTTGTGCACAGTAAATGCAAAGAAATTATGGGTAATTTAATTTTTTTCTTTTCAATGTTTTAAGTATTTTAACAATGTGCTATTGTTAAACAATATATTTCAGGCAAGTTTTGTAGCATCTGGAAACCGGACAGATATTTCTTTAGATGATCCCAACTTCTGGCAAAAATGGGCTAAAAAAGCAGAAATAGATATAGATGCCATCAGTGGCAGGGTAAGTATCTGTGAAATTGCCATCGGATTGGTTACTTTTGGTAACAGATGTACATATGGAATTTAATATTTCTGTTGTATCAAGATCTTAAAAGATTATGAACAAAATACATCTGAAACATTATTCAAATACAAATTATTTTTAAAAGACAGGAACCTTGGGAAATGGAAAAGTGGATAATTCTTTCTTACATAAATTACCAATTAATAAACGTAGAAGAAATGAGGGAAATGTAAAAATCACTCCAATCCATTATAATGATAATATAGCAGATAAAATCTTAAACAAATTTTAAAATTAGTGGGTTAAGGAAAAAGTAAGGCTGAAGAAATTACTGAGCTCTTCCAGAGGTCTTGAGTTCATTCCCTGAAATCACATAGTGGTTCACAACCATCTACAATAAAGTTCCTTCTTCTGGCATGCACCAAGAGCACTTATATACATAAAATTCATAAATAAATCTCTAAAAATAAAAGAAGAAATATATAGACTTCCTAAAATATGTTAATTAGACCAGAAAAATATTAGTTTGATACTAGAGAATCTTAGCAAAGATTGTGTAACAAGAGATAACCAACATTATATTCTTTAAGTACAATGCACTATGTAAACAATAAAATACACCAGGATCTTTATTCTCCTTTTCTACTTAAGGGCTTTCCTAAGTTTTTAATGTTATTTCCCCACCCCTTGTTTCCTTTCCTGTAATAATACTGAATAACTTGCAAATTTTCATTTCTTTAACAATTCTTTATGCCTCCTTAACTCCCAGTGAGCTTTTGTACCCTTATATCACTGTATAACATTACATCCTAAGTAGTATTTATTTGTAACACAGGTATCAGAGTTTTGGATTCTTTATAAACAGATTGATCATTAATGATCTTTGTATCAGTAGTACCTATATTAGAGAAGCAGACACATGGGTTGCATTGAATGAGTTAAATTGAATTGGTCATGAGGGATTGAGACTACCTTAACTTTATATGTTAGTTTAATTATTCTGTAAAAAACTAAGCATGTTTCTAGTTCTGCAAAATATTCACGACATTTGATCAGTATTTCAATTCTTATGCATTTGATTTTTCTTTTGTATTTAAAATAAACTTAGGTTAAAAAAAGATTTACTTCAGCATCATTTATTCTAAAGTTGAAAGCAATTCAAATTAAATTAATCAGTTTAGATAAACAAATTGTGATGTTGAAATTGAGCCTACAATATGGTTATTGTAGAAGTACAATAACTTTTTTACTGATTTTTTTTTAGTCTATAAATATATTGGCATAAAATTATGTATGTATATAACAGTTTTAAAAGAAAGTACCTTCCATTGACTTAAGCATAGTATATCTTAACAGACCGACTTATTTTTACTTACTCATTTTTTTCTTTTTACTAGTATTTGTGTTTCTATAATTTAAAATGTAGAAATACAAAGTTTTATTGTCATTAAAGGTGTTAAAGTAACTTTCTTAAATGTAACATTAAATTTTACAGAATAGTTTAGTTATCGACACCCCAAGAATTCGGAAGCAAACCAGACCCTTTAGTGCCACGAAAGATGAACTGGCTGAGTTATCTGAAGCTGAAAGTGAAGGAGAAGAGAAACCCAAACTCCGGAGACCACATGACCGGTCCAGCGGCTATGGGAGAACTGAGTGCTTTAGAGTTGAGAAAAACCTGCTAGTTTATGGGTAAAACATTTGGTATTTGTCATTTGCAATCATATATAAACTTAAATGTATACATTTTTCAATCTTATTAGAATCAATAACATTTATTTTTAATTATCTCAAATTTCTGTGTTTAGCATGTATTATCTTTCGGTATTTACACTGTTTGGGTTTCCTTGTTCTGAAATCTACACATTCAGTAATATAAAGTAGATATTTCACTGTCACTAAATAAGATATACTAAAAGGTACAGTCCATGCCTCTTTGCTCTACACACAAGGGAAAGCTTCAGAAAAACTTAATAATTACAGAATTCTTATTTTCCCTGTCTTTTGTGCATGAATTACTTTTTTGCTCAGTGTTAAGTTAATATTACTGTGGCTGTTTTTTAACCAGGTGGGGACGATGGAGAGAGATTCTGTCTCATGGGCGTTTCAAACGACAACTGAATGAACAGGATGTAGAAATCATTTGCCGAGCTCTTTTGGCCTATTGCCTTGTTCATTATCGAGGTGATGAGAAAATTAAAGGCTTTATATGGGATCTCATCACTCCCACTGAAGATGGCCAGACACGTGAGCTACAAAATCATTTAGGCAAGTATATTTCTTTCCTTAAAAAAAAAGCAAAAAACAAAAAAACAAAAAAAACCTTTTGTATAAATAATACTAAATGTATTTCTATTTAAAATTTCAAAGTAATACAGAATATATCAAAGAATGTAACTTTTACACTCAAAAACTTACCTTCAGAAAATACAAGTTATGAGCTTGAGGGTTTTTTTTTTAATATTACTGTTAAATTTATATCACTTTTCAAACTGTTGACCTCATAATATATCACAATATATCCATTATATCCATGTGGTTATGTTGCACTTCTCAGTTCTTTCATAGTGCAGGTATTTGATAAATTGACTTGCATCTTCTTTAATGATGGGCATTCTGGCCTCAGTTTGACACAGAGTTGAAATTCTGTGTCAGTAAGGAGCTCTGGACACTTCTTATCATGAATATGGGTAAAGCTTCCTCCATTGAAGGGTGTTTGCATTTTTAGTACCTTAAGTATAGTCTTTGGGTTGGTCAGATCATTCCCTATAAGTACAGAATTTAAGGCTTCAATCTTGTGAATCGCAATCTGCTTTTTAACAGAATCCTCTGCCATTAGTATGTCTGTTGAAATATGTGCCACACCAGTAGTTTGCTGTCCAAAGTGATGAGTTTGCAGGGTTATCATTGGCATATAAAAGAATTTTTCATCACAGCTTTGTTTACAGATTGTTCATTTCAGTATAAAATAAATTTTGACCATAAAAACAATTGTATTTTCTTCAAAAATGAAAAATTACCGTGCTTTTAATGTTACATTATAGTTTTGTTGTCCTGAATCTCAAAGTATTTATTGACTGTCCATTATATATTCTTGTACAATGTCTGCATAAGGAGAAATAGAGATGACTGAGCTCCTCCACCTTACATTCTGGCTAGATTGACAGTATTTAGCTAAATTAACTAAGCAGCTACAGGATGTAATAAACACTGTGAAGTAATGCTGAAACCGTTATACACATCCAAGTCAGTGCATCAGCAAGCATTTGCTCTGGATGAAGTGGTCAGTAGAAGAGTCAAATTCATTAATTTGAAGAACTAGTCTTTAGGTAAGAGTGAAAGAATCACTCAAATATAATTATTTTCTTCCCTAAAACTCACATGTAAAATAAAGGAGGAAATGGAAAACATTAAGCTTGCTCAACTCTATAGAACAAAATAGTTGACCTTTTCAACAAATTAATTGCAAGACATGCTATGATTGGGGGAAAGTAGTTCTCACCTGGAGATGATCCTTTTTCCCAGCTGCCCCCCCCCCAATATATCTCAACTTTGAAATAGTTGCTGGTAATTAATGACAGTCCTTCAGAATGCAGAACTATCCATCCTCAAATAGAACTTAGCTGGGGGGTGGGGGGAGCAGTAGGACACGCCTTTGATCCCAGCCGTCAGAAGGCAGAGGAAGGCTGATCTCTGAGTTTGAAGCCAGCCTGGTCTACAAAGCATGTTCTAGGACAGTCAGAGCTGTTACACAGAGAAAACCCACACACCCAAGTCTTGAAAATAACAACAAACATTCAGTAGAGCTAAGAAAAAAACTCACTGTAACTTAAAAGAGATGCATCTTAACAACTTATTGCATTTTGAGGCCTTAATTTATATCATGACTGAGACAAATAATCCAGGGCAAATTTGTTATCTTTACTAGATGATTATACATTAGAATATTCAGTATTAAGAAACTAATTATTCCATGTTTTAGACATTTACTGGTACCTTATCTTTTAGCTAAAGGTAACTAATAGCTTCATGAATTAAATGATAGGCATCTCAAATTTATGTCAACATAATATAAAGAGTTGGAGAAAGAATGTAGAGTAAACAAATTGGTCATGCATTAATGGTTAATGGAGTTGGATAGTAATTGAACATGAGAATTCTTCATACTGGCCCATTTACTTTTGTGTAGGCTTATAGTTTACACTTTATAAAGAAATAGATATAATCCCTCAAAATAGAAAGAATGAGGGGGAAATAGCAATAAAATTTTAGAACTTGGAAGCAAATAGATTGGTGCTGACAGTTTTATTAACCTTGAAGGAGTTAAATCTTGGCTCACTAGTTGGAAACAAAAAAACTCTGATGTACTTCACATTTTCTGAAAGTTTTAAGAATTTGTGATGTCAGAAACCTCAAAAGGTGGACATGAAAAGATAAGGGCTGTAATTCAAGCTGCTTAAATGAGGTCATAATTCTAATACTCTCAGACTTTTACAGCCAGGTTCTAACCGGCTGACACTTTTTCTGTAGAGAATAAAGATTGCCAGGTGGGAGGTAGGAAGGTCATAGGAAGTGTGTGCACTGACTAGGAGAATCCTCAGGGAAGAAAACTAAAGATAGGTACAAAACTAAATACAGAGGCTACAAAAACTTTGAGCAAATTAACCTCCTTTGATCCTGTGGTCACAAACTCTGCCCTTCCTGTCATAATGAAGTGCATAATTTTGAATACTAAAAAGTAATTTTTAAAAAGTGAAATAGAAAAAGAACTTTCTTCTAACTTACTGGTTCTATTTACCATTGAGATAAAATTCAGGTGATATAGTCAAATAATTGTCAAGAATTAAGTGTGAAACAATTCAAACATCATAGAGATGAATAAATATGAGCTCTCCCTCCAGTCATTGTCAGTTAGTATGCTGTGGTTAAAGGTGCTGAACTTAAGCCTCGTGAGTTCGCATGAATACATTCCATAGATTCTATGATTAATAAGCAAGTTGCTGAACATACAGTCTAGAAACAGATGCCAAATATTTTATAAGCATATATAATGATAATAAGAAAACCATAAGCATCGATTCATGTGTTGCTGGTTTCTGGGTACATGAGTAGATTAGACAGGAGGAGAGCCTGTGTGGATTTCAGCTGTGGCTGATTACCTTTCCTGGAAAACTGAGCAAATGTGGCACATGTTATCAACTTGAGCACTGGTGCTTTTTTTATTCTTTAAAGAAGTTCATAGTAAAACTCTCTAAGACATAAAATTGACCTTGCCTGTCTTAAGGCTAGAACATTCTATGTTATTAATAAAGCAAATTCTAAAAAGCAAAGCACAGAACATTTCTGATAACTAGGGAATCAATAGCAAAAGAGGATAGGTTACAAAGCCGAACGAAACAAAAATGACTATTATAATTTGAGTGCTATCTCATTTGTGAGATTTCACTTAATTTTTGCAAAACCATCTTGAAATGTGTTTGACTTGTGATTGTGGATGTTCTGTTGCCATTAATGTGCTAAAGACCTCTCTCTAACCTACAGAGACCCCAGAAAGCCTCCAGCAATTTTTTGCCTTGGAAAAATCTTTAAATCATAGCTTTTTATACAAGTTATTTCTGGTTTGATGTGTACTTTTTATCTTAACAGGCCTCTCAGCTCCTGTGCCTAGGGGCCGAAAGGGGAAAAAAGTAAAGACTCAGACAAGCTCTTTTGATATACAGAAAGCAGAGTGGCTTCGAAAATACAATCCTGAGCAGCTTCTTCAAGATGAAGGTTACAAGAAACATGTAAAGCACCACTGCAACAAGTAGGTAGTGGGTCTTTTAGAAACACTCCTCTAAACATTTACTTTCCTGAATGCATTGATGTAAAAACTAGTTTAGTCATAGTGTGGTCTAAGATTTTTATTTCGTATGGTATCATCAAGCAATCATGAAATATTTTATATTTATTTATTTATTTATTTATTTATTTATCATCAAATAAACTTAATCTCCAAATAAACCCTCCTCTTCCTGGGTACTGAATAGTGACTGTTGTGAAGATTTTGCAGTATGTTTTGTGTATCAGTAATGAGGGTCATTTGATCATATGTTATCATTACTCTATTAATGAAAAAGACTCTATATAAGCAAGGGTACACACATGCCTGTACTCTGGTGCTTAGAATGCAGGAGACTTCATCCATGAGTTCAAGGCATGTTCTACTCAGCAAGTTCCGGGCCAGCCAAAGCTACATACAAATCCTCCCTCAAACAAATAAATGTTTCCCCCCCCCCCTTTTTTTAGTGACTAATATCTTTGTCTCTTGGTTTATTTTATTTTATTTTTCAGAGTTTTGCTTCGTGTAAGGATGCTATACTATCTGAAGCAAGAAGTCATTGGAAATGAGTGTCAAAAAGTATTTGATGGAGTTGATGCAAGGTAACTTAAGTGTTTTTTTACTTTCCAGTAACACAATAAAGCAAAAAATCATACAGTGTCAGAAAATTGCATAGTAAGTGGCTCTTTCACCTAGTGGAGGAAAATTCCCCAGCCATAGAGAACTGACCCTTGCCTTTCTTATGTTCCTCTCACCCTTGGCTCTGTAATAAAATGCAACAACAGAGTGGTAATAGTAATTTTGAGAATTATGTATCCAAGATGTCATTAGGTAGGCACTCATAAAATATGTGATTAATTCATTTTTTCAGAAGTGGGTCTGGATTATTTTGTTTTGTTTGTATTGTTGGGATCAAATCTAAGGTGCTTATGCATGCTGAGCAAGCGCTTTCCCACCCATCTACATCACTTTTCAGTATGCTCAGGCACTGTGAAACCCTGAAGATAAAAAGTCAAAATGAATATTCATCCTTAAGCTGTTTGTGGTATCAGTGAACAGAAGTGAGACTGCTTTGCTGTGTACAGAACAAGCGACCAGTCGGCACCTTCCCTTTGTGCTTTCATCTTGCGTCTTGACTGCAAGTGTGTTTCAGTTTCTTCTCTTTTCTCTGCAGCAACTAGTTCTTGTTGTATCCACCTTAACCACCCACTGAGCCCTTGTTCTCAGGAGCTACATGTCAGCCATCACGTAGAAGTAACTTCAGCCTTTCTGCCAACAAATAGAAAACCTAACTCTCCTGAACTCAATCTTTTCTTGTTTTTTTCTAATACAGCAGCCATATGAGACCCTCACAACACCCTGGGGCTCTTGACCTGTTTCTGTTGCATAGCCAGCCATCTTTCTCTCTGTCACATGTCCACTGGTAGACTTGCTCCTGTTATCCCACTCGGAGTGACTTCTGACCAGTGCTTCCTCCTTTCCAACTCACTAACACTTGGTACTTGTCACTGTAACTCGAGCCACCTCACAGCAACTTTCCCTCGTTATTCAGCATCAGTCCCCAGGACATTGACTAAACTCCTTAACCCCAATACTTGCCCTCTCTGGCTATCATATACGCACTAACTTCAGTTTAACCTACTTCTTGCCTTCTGAGCAACTAACATGGCCAGAAAAACAAACAAACAAACAAAAGAAAACAAACCTTTGTAATGGGAGGGGATGGTTTTACTTCAAATCCATGGGTATTCAATATCAAATGAAATTAAATACAGACTATTTAACCACTTGGGCTAGTAAAGTTCTTTTTTCCTTTTTAAAAGGATTATTTTTACCGTTATCACCAAAGCACCCTTCTAACTCACCAACCATGTCTAATAATGACCTGATGACATATTTCATAGAAAAACAATCAGGCAAGAGCTACTTGTACCCATGTCTACCTATTTGCCTCCTCAGGCAGTAGTAAATATGACGCTCCTTTGCCCATTGATTGCCTTGTAGCAGGGTCTCTTCTGTTCATTTAAGAACCTTACTACTGTAGTAATTTTCCTTTCCTGAGCCATTTTCTTTCTCTTCCTGATCTCCCTTCTCCCTCATGTATGCACATGTCCAGTTACCATAAAAAGTAAAGTAACTTCCATTATATGTATCTTACTGCTCCGCGCTTTCTATTTCCACTTCATTCTTTGCACTTCTTCATCAGCCTGCTCTAATTAATCTTTCCTTCATTGATTCTACAAAAATGTTTCTTAGCATAGCCACTGACCACAGCCATCAATTCTTTATTTTTTTAATTTACTTCTTAAAATATTATCTTCCATAGTTATCCGTGTAGCTTCCTATCCTACCAATTCTTTCCTTCTGCTCTCAAATGTAAGACTACTCCATCATACTAAATGTACCATATATTGCTCTGGTGATTCTTGAGACTTCTTCCCCATTCTCATGAAGGAGAACCCATTGGTTTCATGGGAAAATGGACCAAATGTGAGCACCTTCATTCCCCTCTACTTAATCTCTAATCTAGCCTCAATTCTCTTTTTAAATTTCTGCTGACACCTAATAAGTGAGAATCATTGCCTCCACAAAACTCTCTACACTCTGTCCTTCAAACTACAGAGTGATTTTTCTTAAAGCACTGGCACTTCTCTTCAAAACGTCCTCTTAAATCAGAACCCAGATTCCAGATAACCTAAAATAGCCCTCTATAATTCTTGAACTTCCTTTGCTATTTCTCTTACCTGCTGTGTTCCAGCCACTCTGTTGTTTCTGTTCATCCAACAGGTCAAGTTCATACAGTGTTGTTCTGGTCCAAATATGCTTTGTCCAGATCTCACTAAGAACTATCCATTCAAGTGGCTGGAGAATTTGCTTAGCAGTTCAGTGTGCACTGTCTGTTCTTCCAGAGGACCCAAGGTTAGATTCTAGTACTCACAATATTCTCTAACTCCAGTTCCAGGTACACAGTGTTGCATAGTCATATGTGAGGGCAGGTCACCCATAGACGTAAAGGTAAAGAAAAGCATTATCCATTCATATAGTTCCAATTTCAGCTCCGTTGTTAGCCTCTCATAACTGTTCATACCATCTAAAGTAGCCTTCCATCATTCACCATTACTTTATTGTAGTGCCTCCTGATTCCTTTACTATTCAAAAGTTTTCTTCCATTACAGTTTAAGTTGCTGTTGTATTAGTCATTGCATCTCATCCATTATCATGTCACTGAGGTTATAGTTTGCTGTAGTGCACTTGCCTAGCATGTGAGGCCCCAGCTCTAATTCTCATCTCTACCCTTCCCCAAATGGAACTGGGAATCTTAATATATTACGTACTCAATAAATACTTATTGACTAGTTTCCTCTTTTCATTTGGCCTATAACTGTTCTACTTTTGATTTCCTAGCCACCCATCTGTTGGTTATTTCTTTACCTTCCCATTTAATAATAAATCTAATTCTCTTTGGATTTTATCAAGTTTATGTCTCCCTCTTCTTAAATATAATTTTGTACACTAAATGCATCACCTTTGAACCCAGTATGTCTCCTACCATATTAGTATTCTTTTCAATTTTTATGGACTTTTTTTTTTTGTAGACATAGTTTCTCTGTATAACTTTGGCTATTCTGGAACTCGATTTGTGGATCAGGCTGGCCCGCATCTCCCAGAGACCCACCTGCTTCTTCCTCCTGGGTGCTAGGATTAAAGACATGCATCATCACCACCTAGCTTAGACTAACTTTGTTAAAGAAGTATATTGACCATGTCAGGGAGGGCAAGGTAGCAGGAACTTGAAGGAGCTGACCATAATTACATTTTCAGCCAGACACAGAGGCATATTTTCACTTTATCCTATACAGTTTAGGATCCAGGAAAAGAGAGTGATGTCACTTACAGTGAGTAGGTCTTTCCCTCTATCACCTCAATCAAAATAATCTTCCACAGGCTCCTCTCCTGGGTCACTCTAGAGCACATCAACTTGATATTTGAGAATAGCTATCACACATCACTTACTTACCACTTAGCTTTAATTATCTTGATGGCTTCTGTTTTTGTTTCTATGTTAATGTCTTCAGATCTCTATCTCATGCCTGTGTCTCTTTCTTACTTCACAATTATATTTCTCACAGGTCCCATGACTGATTACTCTTCCTTAGACTCTTTATTTTTCTGTTTGGCCCTCCTTTTCTTTGGTTGGTGTGGACTAACTCTGTCTCTCCATCTCTTTAAGTCTGGTTGTCCTGCCATTGATCATACTCTACTGCAGGTACTCTTTACAAGGGTGGCCATCTGTTTGAGTTTATTTCAGTTATTGGCACTAAATGTAATTTTAATGAACAATTTATCATGAGGAAGTTTAAGAAAGCCCTATGCAGGAAACATTACATGACTTTTAAAGCATAATCTACATAGTGACCTCTAGTCAGCCTGGCCTACATAGCAAGAGATTGCCTTTTTAAAAAAAAAAAAAAAGAAAAGAAAGAGGGAAAGAAGAAAAGAATAAAAACCACCAAAAATCAACAGTTGTAAGCAGGTCCTGTATCCCCTTTGCTAACAGTTTACAAACACTTCATGATCATCTGTGGTATCCAAATTTAACCATGTTCACGAGCTGGAACATTCTTCAAGCTCAGCCTATCACAATGGTCTGGTCTTTTAAGTGCCGCCTAGTGGTGAACAGGGGAGACTTGGTTGTACTTTTTCCTTCTGGGATCCAGAGCTTCCCTTTCATTGAGTCAGAAACTCCATCAAAAATAAAGATTTCCTTTAGCCATGTTCTTTGTCTCTTTCTCGGTTTTGACAAATAGCAGGAAAATAATTGTCTCTCTCCTTTTCTCTTCTGAGCTAAAAAAATTTCATTTTTGGCTTATTTTATAGCAAAGATATAATATGACAGATTATAGATAATAAAGTGCTGACAGATTACAGAGGTCATTTCACCAAAATTCTTACTAAAAGTGCTAAAGACTTTTGGAAGCAACTGTGAACAACAGATCTGAACTGCTCATCCTATACTTACTAAAACTTTTTTCACTGTCTTATCTTTCAATGCTATTGCTGGTCATGTGAGGGGTGGTTTGCTTGGTTCAGAAGCACATGGATCACTTATCAGATTGTCATAGAACTTAATTATCGTTAGAAAATTCAGCATAATTAAACCTAAAAGGTCATTGCTAATTATGAAATTGCAGTGATAAGACAGAGATGACATTACCTTGTTATTACTTCTGTGAGTCCTTAAAAAACTGATAGTTTCATGAAATCAAATAACAATATTCTCAATCCATTTTACTTTCTGCAACATACTCCATTCAGTTTCTCCCCTTTTACTACAGAATATGAGGACAAACAACCACGTGCGTGTGCATGCGAATGCACGTGCATATGCACACAAGTACACATATGCACACATATATGAATACACAGACTCGCACACACATGTGATACATGCTAATAAACATTAGGAATGCATCTTTTAGTCTAACACAGTGTTTTATCACTGATGAAGAAATGAGCATACCTACAGGTGACATCACTTTAGGGTTTCACCTGTGCTGTTTGGAGAAGTTTTGGGAAGAATAGTCTCATGTGGCAGGAGAGGGTATACTTGAGCTGTCAACAGCTCTTTCTTATTTATGAAAACAGCCAACTTGTCAAAGCATTACAGGTTGTTGTCAGAGTTTGAAATAATCTGATGTTGTCATTTTATATCATAATAGTGGTCATATAAACACAAAAGTAGTATATTGTATGGTTTACTTAAATTATGAATCAAAAACCTAAACTTTAAATTGTAATCTTTTTAACATAACTGATTTTAAAAGGACATAATTTTTTTTTAAACACAGGCAGTTCCTTTGCCTGTTTAAAACCCAGTTTTCTCATATACCAAATATTTCAACCAGATGACTTACCAAGCTGTTTGCTGCCATAACATTCCAGTGAAGCTCTGTGTGTGTGTGCTTGAGAAGACTATGCCTGATGAGACCAGGCAGTAACCCTTGTGAAAATTTATTTGTTTAGTTGAGCATGTTACTTATTTTATGGCATCTTTGTTGCTGTTTCATCATGTATACCTTTTGCCTCCTTTATACATATTTATAAAATTCATGATCTTGTGCTGTTTTTAAGTGACATTGATGTTTGGGTACCAGAGCCAGACCACTCAGAGGTTCCTGCTGTGTGGTGGGACTTTGATGCTGACAAGTCACTTCTTATTGGGGTTTTTAAACATGGTAAGTAAGAGTGAGCAGGGAGAACACTTATGCATAATGGAATCCCACTGCTCCTTAATTTATTGATGTCCACTTACAGCCTTACATCAGTAACACATACACAAACACAAAATCATTAAAACCAGATTGTCAGACTCAGGTTGTTTTCATTCATTTCCTTGTGAGAAGGTGTCATATATGACGCACCCTCTGGGCTATCAGTCTTTCACAATTCCTCCCTTAGGATGAGTTATATGAACTAAGTGTGTTATCCGTTTATTCTACTTTTTTATATGTTGTTTTGTTTGTTAAAATGTTTTTATTTTATACATATGAGTGTTTTGTCTCCACTGGATATATGTGCTCTGTGTTCATGCCAGGTACTTTCAAATGCCAGAAGATGACACAAGGTCACCTGGAACCAGAATTAATGATGGTTGTGAGCCACCATGTGGGTGGGTGCTGGGAACCAACCCTGGGTCTTCAAGAATAACAGTATTATTGTTAAACCATCTCTCCATTCTGTTTTTACTATTATTGTTGGTTTGGTTTTTAAGATTTTACTTTTAATGATATGTGTGTGTGTGTGTGTGTGTGTGTGTGTGTGTGTGTGTGTGTGTGTGTGTGTGTGCATATAATGCCCAAGTAGTCCAAAAGAGAGTGTTGGGTCACCTAGAGCTGAATAAAGGCTGTTGTTATCAGCCTAATATGAATACTAGGAATTGAACACTTTCAACCAGTGGAACAGTATTTTTAAACTGTATAATATTTGCAATTATTTCAAAACAGCATATTTAATGCATATTACTTAAATAAAATGCCCCTTTAGCCCCAAAATATCATTCACTCTATAGGAATCCTTATATTTACACAACTTCTTTCTGTCCTCTGTACCTTTGTAATTGGTGATGCTTCCAGGTTATGAAAAATATAACACCATCCGAGCAGACCCAGCATTGTGCTTCTTGGAAAGAGTAGGAAAACCTGATGACAAAGCTGTTGCTGCTGAACAGAGAGCAAATGATTACATGGATGGGTATGTGCATTTTAGACTTATGTCTAAACTCATGTCATTTTAGACTTCATGTATGTTTTGTTTCCATTCTTAGTGATGTTTATTGTTTTTCTTTAGATTTATTTATGATATTATTTTATGTGTTTTGCTTGCATGTGTGTATGTATAATATTTGCATGCTTAGTGCCCTCAAAAGCCAAAAACGGGCTTTGGATCTCCCAAGACTAGATCCACCAGTTAAGAACCACTGTTGTGGGTGGCAGGAATTGAACCAGAGCAATAAAATGATGTAAACCACTGAGCCAACTTTCTAGCCCAAGATTTGTCTTTGTGTGTGTTGGCTTTGTATGAGCATGAGCATACATGAGCATAGAGGACATGGTTCAACTTTAGGTGTTACTCTTCCAGACTTGTCCATATTGGTTTTGTTTTTGTTTTTTGGGGGGTTTTGGGTTTTTTTTTTAGAGAGGTCTCCTACTAGAGCCTCACTGCTTAGACTCAGCTGGTGATCGAGCAAACCCCAGTTTTCCGCCATCTGTGCCACCCTATCATTGGGAATCACAGGTGTGTACCAGCACACCTGTCTTTTTCTGTAGTGCTGAGGATCAATTTAACTTTTAAAACAAGCCAAGAAATCACAAGTCCATTACAATAATTAGAACTCTTGTTATTCTAACAGGGATGTGGAGGATCCTGAATACAAACCTGCCCCAGCCATCTTTAAAGACGATATAGAGGTATGTTCTCATCCCATTCTTAAAGCCTCAATAGTAAGTATTCCTTGTACATAAGTGATCAATTTACGTTGACAAACATCACAAATATCATTTAAGATTGTCTGACATCCCCTTCTAGCCAAGATGGCTTGGACATGTATATAAAATGCATTTTGTATAGCGTCTTAGGACAAGACCTGAAAAGTGAGTAGAAGTTGATACTAAGATAAACATCAAGAGATAGATATTATCCCTTCATAAAAAAGCCTTCAGTAAAGGATAGAGCCTACAGAGATCCTAAATGAAAAGTTAGTATAAATAGGTATTAATAACAGTGGGATTTCAGTAATGAGAGCTTGGCTTATAGAACAGGGAAATGAATTGGGAGAAGGGAAGGAAGGGGGAGCAGGGAGGGAATACATGGATAAAAAGATATTTTTTTTTAAAAAAAATTTAAAAACATAATAAAATAAGCATACCAAAAAAAGGTGGGGGCATGAAGGTGTGAACATCAGATAAAAGGAAGATGTAGGGCCAGTGGGATGGCTCAGCGTGTGTGGTACTTGCTGCCAACTCTAATGACCTCAATGGTGGCCAGAGAGCACAAACTCCTTCGAGTTTTCCTGTCGCCTACACATGTGTAGCATCATTGGCATGCACACACAAATAAAATAATTTTAAATAAGTGTAAAAAAATTGAGAGGAAATTTATCATTCATAGTACTTAGAGCTCCCAAGGAGTATGGCTATCCCTGTATGGACTAAAATCCTGGCTATTTATGACCATTGTTCATTAAATGGCCAACAAGTTATTTTGCTCTCACACAGGAACACCTTACTAGAACTCTTCCTGGGAATGGCTGGACATATGCCTTCTTGAGATGCCAAGGACACTTTCCCAAGAAAAGTCTTCCTCTAGACATTTTCAAGAAAGCCATTCTAGGTAGAAGTTGGTAGGAAAAGCAGCTTATATAGCAGGATCTCTGGAGGAGGCTGTGGTGGAGCTGAGCAGTAGAGGACTTTCTCAGAAGTAGGAAGTAAATGTTATGCCTTTTCTCCTATGGTATCTGTCCGTTTCATTCTACCGACAAATATTAACATCATATTGGCTCTCTAAGGAAAAATAAAGTTTAGAGGCAGGATAGTATGATAGTTCCTGCTATCTGCCTTGCAGACATTTCTAAAGGATTACATGGCTATTTGCAGAAGGAGCCCTATGTGAAGAGGGTATTAGTTGACAAGACATGAATTCTCAGGATTAGTAAAGTGAAATCTACATCCTGATAAAACTGTAGATGCTCTAGACAAAGACAAGGTAAGAGCAACCAGAGCAAAAGAGGCTCACCTGCAATGAGTTGCCAGGCTTCTTACTGCAGCACGCTTTGCAACAGTGGAAACGAGTTGTTTCTGGAATCAACTGCAGAAGTCCTCTTTTAAGACAGCACTGGGATGCCCAGTTGAAATGAAAAGTTCATCTACACACAACTAGTTCAAGCTAAAGAAGAGATTTGAAGTTTGACATGTAGGACAATGACTAAGTGTATCTTTGAGGTATTGCAGAGAATGTGAAAAGCAGCTCACCAGTAAACCTCAGGCAGCTCAGGATAAAAGGAGGCCAGGGGAGGAGAAACTTGCGCTGAAGGAATTAAAGAACAGGAACTCATTTTAGTAAATAATGACTGATTTAAAATGTCAGAGGAACAGAGAAATGGTAATTGTGAGAACTAAGCCAAGAAGCCAAATTATATTTTGTTTTTGTTAAAGGGATTGTTAGAAATTCTTTTATGGGCCAGGGGTATAGGATTAGCTCAGTAAGTTCTGCATTAAATCATAGCTGATTGAAAAAAAATGTGTTGAAAGAGCGGTCTCTATCATAAAGAAGTTTAGTTCTTTTTCTACTTCTCTTGATTCAGTTACTTTGTGACAAATGTCTGTCTTTTTTAAAGGATGATGTTTCCTCACCTGGAGATCTCATCATAGCAGATGGAGGTAGGTTGTACCTTTCACTTAGCAGTAGTATAATTTCATATCCTCATGATCTAGGAGATCAACAAATCACATTTTTGTATTTCTAATTTGTGTGCATAATATTCAATACTGTTGTGCTTGTTATAGAAACTTAGTTGATTGGTAACTTAGCAGTACTGTTAGCTTTTGCAGATCCTTAGCTCTGAATTTATAGAATAGACACTTTGACTGTAACTTGGTTATTAAACTTATGAGTGAGATTAAATCATTAAATATTAATTTAATAATAATGCATTTATTTTCTTACTAGTTCCATGTGTACATTATGCAACAGCCTTACCTTATTACTCGGGCTCTACAAATCTAGCTCAAGAAGGTCTTCTTTCTCTGTTACTTTATTTTTCTTTTGTGTGTTTTGATGGGTTTTTGGTGTTGGTGGGGGTTTTGTTTTGTTTTGTTTTTGTATTTGTTTTAGTTCTTAGAGGGTCTCATATAGCCAAAGTTGGCCTTAAACTCCTCATCTTCCAGGTAGAATTACAAGTGTGTGACAACAGGCTCAGCATTACTTTTACCAGTTTCTGATACTAAAACAAGAAACACATTGTTGCTGAAGTTCACTCATTCCTGTCTGGTACCCAGAGGAACAATGTGCCTCACCCTCTGGATAGAACTCTAGGCTAGGGAAGCTATCCAGTGTGCATGAGCACGGCTTATGGAATATCTCATTAACTAGTACACCTTAGACATAGATTTTGAACTTTTGGTTTTATTTTTATTGGTAGTGAAGATCGAATTCTGAGCCTTACAATAGGAATACTGTAAGTGATCTACCACTGAGCTACACAATCAGCTGTAGGTTTCGAACAAATTAAAAATTTTAAAATGTACAATTATAATGGTGATTATTTTTATTATAATTTTGGTTTTGTTTGAAACAGTTTGGGGTGGGGAATATACAGGATCTCTTGTAGCCAAGGCTGACTTTGGAACTTACTACATAACTAAAGATAATATTGAGTGTCTGTTCTTCCCATGGGCTGAGATTGCAAAGCATTTCATCACTGCTAGTTTTATACAGTGCTGGAGATTGTCTTTTGCTTATTAGGCTATTTCATCAGAACTGCCAGCCCACAAATAATGACATGGAGACTTATTATTAATTATGAAAGCTCAGCTCTAGCTTAGGCTTGTTCCTAACAGTTCTTACAACTTAAATTAACCAATTTTTTTTAACCTACATTCTTTTACATGGCTCATTGCCTCATCTCCATACTGCCCATCCTGTTTCCTCTGAATCTGGCTGGCAACTCTGCCTTTTTTTTTTCCAGAGTTTTCTGTCTGGAAGTTCTGCCTAGCTATTGGCCATTCAGCTTTTATTATGTCAATCACAGCAATGCATTTTCACACAGTGCACAAATTTCCCACATTTCCTCTTTTTTGTTTTAATAAAAAGGAAAGGTTTTAAGTCTAGCATAGTAAAATTATTATTGTATATGTACAATAATAATTATCAGTTAAGAATTACATTGAAAATGTCCAATCTATTTGTGTTTAGCATATTTATAGAAAATATTCTATTATCTATCTTATTTTTTATCATAGCTTGTATTATAATCCTAAAAGTATCCTTCTAGACCCTAAAGCAACTTTTCAGAAAAATAACTTAAGCTTATGTACTTTACATCTCTTATGTAAGTTTTTTTTTTTTAATTTGGTAACAAGGAAAACTGTAATTATACTATCTAGTCTTCAATCCCTTCAAAAATCTAAGATAATAATATTACCTGAGAAAACAGGAAGTTTAGAGTGAACAACTTCCAAAACTCTAGAAATGACAGAGACATTGCCTATCTGAACAGTCACTCAAGGCTCCTCTGTAACATTTATCTTTGACCTATAGGCCTAGAATATCTATCTGGTAGACTTCTTTGTTAAACAGGGTGTTACAACTCTGGTGGTAGAGGTAGGGTGAAGTATCCTGACTGTTTGGGAAGTCAGACTATACTTCAAGCTGCAATAGGACAGCTTGGCTCTGGGTAGAAAGGTGTCCTGTTGGGGAAGTCAAGCTCTTATCTTAAGTTGTGGTACTACGGTGGATGGCCTCCCTGCAAGTTATAGCAATTCTTCTCTCCAGCCCAAGTTGCTTCTTTTGTTTCGCTCTGCCAAGGGAAAACCCCTTCAGAAGTGTAGCATTCTCCTCTACCTCCAGGGAAACATTTTTTTCTGCTTCACCTTGCTTAGTCCCCCAAGGGACATGTCAGCAAGGTTCTTTTCTGTGCCGGTGAATGAAGATCTTCATCCAAGACACTTTTGAGAAAGATATTTATTTGAGGAGGAGTCCAGGAGAATAGGTGCCTCTTATCAGGGCAGGAAAGAACAGTCAAAAACTGAACAGGCCGAGGGGTTTATAATGGGCTTCTTAAGGATGTGGTTTCTCCAGGAAGACCTTATAATTGTGTAGGTATGTGGTTGTATAAGGATTGGTTAATCTTTTCTGTTCAAGGATTGGTTAATTTTATTTGTCAGGGGCAGAGATGGCCCCTGACCAGGGTGTATATCTTTCACTAGCTGTGACTCTAGGGACAAACTGTGTTTCTTTAACACTGGTTTCAGAGCCCTGCCATGCTTCTTTGGTTCTGGGTTCAGGAATAGGTGTTTCTTCCACTAGCGCTGGTTTCAGAGCCAAGGTAGATTTCTTTAGCTAGCTCCTTTTTCCTATACAGAAAAGTTTGAAGGATTGTCCTACCTCATCTTTTCGACATTTATGTCCTGTTTGTCCAAATTGGACAGCATACTGTCAGCAGTTTTGAAGCAAGGTGAGTTTCATGCCCAAATGGCTAGCACTGCCACATTGGTAGCGAGCTCCATAGGGAGTTTCTTTGATGCCCATCATCATCATCTTTTTTTTTCCAAGTAAATTGGTACTGCCATGAGCAGATGTATCTCACTGTCATTAAATGTCTTGTGTTATTAAAAAATCTAAACAACATATCCTGTAGGTCTCTGAAGTATTTGAAGACTATCTGAGTGTCTAAAATACATTTGACCTTGAAAACATACCTACACAACTATAAGTTTGATTTTTATAGATGACTAACCAATAATCTACATTTATAATTCTCTAAACAGCTTGTAATAACAGTTTTTAAGGACTAGAACTTTACATTATATTTTTAAATGAGCTGTATAGATCCAGTACTTTAAACAAAAGTTGAAACATATATACAGGATGTGAAAACAAAAATAACTTTAAATTTGTATCTATATACAAAAATTCATACTAATGTAAATATTTGGGATTAATAGTTTTTTGTTTCAAAGTAGATTAAGTGATCTACTCTTTCATTTTATCACTTCTATAGCTCTCCCTATAGATAGATAGATAGATAGATAGATAGATAGATAGATAGATAGATAGATACATACATACATACATACATACATACATACATACATACACACACACACATACACACACACACATACATACATACATACATACACACACATACATACATACATACATACACACACATACATACATACCTACACACACATACATACATACATACATACATACATACACACACACACACACACACACACACACACACACACATACATACATACATACATACATACTTAGATCCCTGAATCCAACCTCCTTTGTTTAATTTCCTCCCTGACCATGACCAATAACAACTTGCAACCAATACCCCTAAGAAATGATAAACATCCACTGAATAGCCAGAAACCACCCACTCCACCTCTTGGGAATGTGGGCATCATGTTCTCTAGACTGCTTCCTTCTGTCTGGAGGGTGACATCATCTTTAGCAAACCCTGAGAAAATGGAGGACAATGGCAAGTCCAAGGAGAGCTAGCTCTATTAATTTTTGTTTAGTCTTTTGTATGATGGGAAAGTGTAAAGATCATCTGAAGTCCTGGCTGGAGTACTCTGAGGCTGGGTGATCTCAGCTAACAGTTTGGAACGTAGAATTTTGAGTAAATTGTAATAGAGACAGTCTGAGAGGCTGGATCACCAGGCTATTTTTTTCATTAGTGTATGGTCTCTTTGTTTTGAAAACAGACAAACATTTAAAGGTAACATATTTATCTCTATTTGTAGTTGAAGTTTCTGACCTATCTGGGCCCATGGTCCAGAGGAATCTTCCCACTTGCAGTCCTACAGCTGGTTATGAAATAATTATACAGAGGCGTATGTTGATTACCTACTGTTTGACCCATGGCTAAGGCTTATTAGTAACTAGCTCTTATAACTTTAACTCAACCCATTTCTATTAGTCTATGTCTTGCTATGTGGCTAGTGGCTTTACCTACATCATCACAGCAGCCTACAGTATCCACTGACTCTACCCTTCTTCTCCTTTATCTCTGGTTGAATTTCCTGCCTGCCTCCAAGCTGCCTTGCCATAGGCCAAAACAGCCTCTTTATTAACAAGTGACAGTGCAATAAAACACATTCGCAGTGTACAGAAAGACATCCCACATTATGTATTAACACAAATAGGAAATTTGCAGTGTGTACAATTCAGTTAAAAATGATTTTTGGTTTTATATTTGAGGTAAATGGCATCTGTCATCATTATAACACTATTTGTACTGTATAACCAAACTGTAATATAAATCTGCATCCATACGAAAAAATGGCACGTAATAATACATCACGAGGACTCTGTAGCCAAAATATATATCATGTCTCATCCAGTCTCAGAGCTGTTCCCATGTAGAGGGACCAGCATATATAATACCTGTCCTGCAGTTCTTGATTCCCCCCCCCCCCTTTCTGCAGCCAAGGTCCTCAGGAGGTTTCCCCGAGTCAAATCTGATCTTTATTAACTTTTGAAGGAATCCTTAGCTTTTTGTTTCTGTGAAAACAAAAGCGTAGCCTCTCCCCCTACAAAAAACATTTTTCAACTTCCATTTTGAAGCAAAGATAGCCCTAAAATATATAAGTTGGTTTAATTTAGCAGTCTCTTCCATAATCCACTGTTTCTCAGCAGCTCCTGTTCTCTGCTCATTAGCATTCAAAAAATCCAAAGTTAGCAAAGCACTATATCAGGTTCAAACTCACTGTGTTACAATATTTCCCGTTCTTATATGGCCTTTTTAAAAATATTACTTTACTCTTCTTTAAAGACTTTATTATTTTTAAACTATTTGGTTTTTTTCTAATTTCTTTTCTTTGTTCAGCACATTCTTATAGGCAGACTGTACCTTTTTAGAGGTTTTTCTGTGTCTGGCCCTGGCTTTTTATGCATGTATGAACAAAGCCTTTAAGGGCAAGTCTGTCGCTGTGCCAGCTGCTGGCTCAAGCCCAAAAGCAGTAGCTGGTAGCCATGCCTCTATATGCCAAGTACCAGACACATACACACATACCCTGAGTCTACAGGACTAGGAAGCTACATCCGGCTCTTTGTTCAGAACTTTATTTAACCTTCACAAGCCCCATGTTTAGATATTCAGTCTCCACATCGGATGCTATATATAATGGTACTTTTCTTGTCTGAACCAACAGCCCACAATTAATGACTTAGAGAATTATTATTAATTATGAAAACTCAGCCTTAACTTAGGCTTGTTCTTAACTAGTTCTTATAAGTTAATATATTTTTCTCTTGTGTTCTTCCACATGGCTCATTACTTCATCTCCATATTTCTCATCTGCTTCCTCTGCATCTGGCAGACATTTCCTTTCTTCTTCCCAGAGTCCTTTCTCTGTCTGCAAGTATCCCCTATACCTCCTGCCTAGCTATTGGCAGTTCAGTTTTTATTACACCAATCACTGCAATACATCTTCTCATAGTGTACAAATATCCCACAACAGTAGGCAAGCAATCTTCCAACTGTGCTACATCTCAAGTCTTCGTAATAAATTTTTCAAATATATTTAAATACGCAATTTTTAACTAATGGCTTTAAAAAATGCTTTGACTAGAAATTGTTATAAATTCAATCAATCTGGGTTTACAATGTTCAGCATTCCATTGATTTCTGCTTGACATTTTTTATTCCTTTTTAAGAACATATTTTTATTTTATCCATATTCTTGTTTTGTCTGCATGTGTGTCTGTGTGAGAGGGTTGGAATCCTTGGAACTGGAGTTACAGACGGTTGGGAGCTGCCATATGGGTGCTGGGAGTTTAACCTGGGTCCTCTGGAAGGGCAGCCAGTGTGCTTAACCACTGGACCACTTTGCCAGCCTCCGTTGTTTATTTGGTTTGGGTTTTGTTTTGTTTCATTTTGTGCTTGAGACAGGTTTCCTCTGTGTTCTCTAACTGTCCTGAAAGTCACTTTAATAGGCCAGGTTGTCCTCTTAATTCACAGAGATCCCCCTGCTTCTGCCTCCCAAATACTGGCATTAAAAGCAAGCACCACCACTACACTGCTGTTTGGCTTTTAATTTATCTAAGTCATTGAATATTTGCAAGGCAATAGGATTTTTAGGCCTGGAATTTCAAAAGTTATATTTTATTTTCTGTGCAAGAAAAATTCTATTCAAACAGGTATCATTGTGGCTCCCCTTCTGTCATATTTTCCTACTTTGAGGACTTTTTTGTACTTTTGAGACAGGGTCTCACTTTGTGCCCCTGGATGTTATGTAGACTCTGTGTGCCCTACTTCCTGAGAGTGAGCTACCATTGCCAGGCAGCTGGGCTGTTGTTGTTCTGTTATGGTTTTCTATTTCTTAATGGTTAATTGGTTGGTTTACTTCCCATAATTAGATTAAAAGAAAAAATTATAAGTTTTGACTTTTTGTGAGCTTCATCCAGTATCTTCTTAGGTTTTATTATTGTTACTGATTCCAGTTTCTTTAACTGTAGATGGTCAATTGATGGAAGGGGATAAAGTTTATTGGCCTACTCCATCAGCTCTGACAACACGGTTGAGACGTCTCATCACTGCATATCAGCGAACTAATAAAAACAGACACATCCAGCAAATACAGCCAAGCTTTTCAGTTCCTGCCAGTGTAATGCAGCCCATTTATGAAGAAGCCACTCTTAATCCTAAAATAGCAGCCAAGATAGAAAGACAGCAGAGGTAAGACAAGAGCACTAAATTGTAATGTCTACATGTTTGTTCATTCTAATTTGCCAAAGCAAAAGACTTATATACATATATGTATATACTTATACAATTTTATATGCAGAATTATGAAAAACTAGCGAAAACTATTGTCTTATTTGTGACCCAGAGTTTTGTCGTTTTTACTAAGGTTGAAAAACTAAAGAAATGAAGGCATAGATAAGATTTATTCATAGAATTTTAAATTATCAGTAGGTCTGAAGCTTAAATTATATTTGTATATCTTATTTTACATTAAAACATTTATAAAATTTAAGAGTGGGTGCTGGAGAAGATGGCTCAGAGGTTAGGAGTACTGGCTGCTCTTCCAGAGGTTGAGTTCAATTCCCAGGAACCACATGGCAGCTCACAGCCATCCATAATGAGATCTGGTGCCCTCTTCTGGCCTGCAAGCAGAACACTATATACATAATAAATAAATTTTTAAAACAAATTACGAATGGATGGAAGCAAATCTACCTCTACTTTGCAAAAAGGGTAAATTGCTGGAACTATTGTTGTTTAGGTGAAAACATTGTTGTAGGGGTATTGTGTTGTTTCATGGTAAATAATTGTCCCACTCACTGGTTTAATAAAAAGCACTGATTGGCCAAAGGCAGGCAAAAAGTGTAGGCGGGGCTACCAGACTAAGAAAATCTCTGAGTACAGAATGCCAGAGCAGAATGTCAGACAGAGCACCAGAGAGAAGCTGCAGGATGCAGATGACAACCATGCAGCTTTAAAGAAAGGTACCAAGCCGCATGGCTGAACAAGAGACATGGGATAGCTTAAGGATAGAGAGTTAGCAAGCTATATGCCTGGGCCTAAGGCTGATCAGCCTAAAACTATTGGAAGCATCTGTGTGTCTCTGTGGGACTGCGGGACTGCAGGTCTGTGGGCCTAGACCTTGAGGTTAGGCCCGAAAGCCCGGAAGAAGCAGAGGAGAACTATGCTGCCCTAAGAAAAGGTACCAAGCCGCATGGCTGAACAGGATGAGTCATGGGTTAGATGAAAGGCGGAGAGCTAGTGAGTGATATGCCTGGGCCTGAGGCCAATCAGCCTAAAACTATAGTAAGCCTCTGTGTGTCTCAGTGGGACTGTGGGACTACGGGTCTGCAGGTCTGCAGGTCTGCGGGCCTAGACCTTGAGGTTAGGCCCGAAAGTCTGGGCCAGAAACCTCTTACTACACATTGTAAGAGCTGTTAAGACAGAGGAGGTTAGCATTGGTGGCACAAGCCTTTAATCCTAGTACTTGAGAGGCAGAGGCAGGAGGATCTCTGTGAGTTCAAGGCCAGCTTGTTCTACTAGTGAGTCCCAGGACAGCCAGGGATATGAAGAGAGACCCTGTCTCTAAACAAGACAGGGAAGAGTCTCAACTACAAGTTCCAACTTCTCTTCTTAAAATATGTTTTCAAGATTTATTCATTTATTTTTATCTGTATGAGGGTTTTGCCTACGTGTCTATATATGTGTTCCTGGTGCCTGAGTGGGTCAGAAAGGAGTTGAGTTCTCTGGATTTAGAGTTAGAAGTCATTGTAACCTTTCTTATGGATGCAGGGAACCATTTTCCAAATTGCTATGAAATTTGATAAGTATGTATGTTTAATATATTTGTCTGAGGGTGTGTGCTCATATGGGACTGGAGGTAAACCTTAGCTGCTGTTCCTCAGATTACTGTCTACCTTTTTTTGAGTATAGCTCTGACCAGGAAGCCCCAGGCATCCACACATAGCTGTCTTTCTTTCTTTCTTTTTACTTATTTTTGTTATTTTAATTATGTATATGTGTGTGGGGTGGGGTATATGCACATGAGTTCAAGTGCCCATAGGGTACAGAGGTGTCAAATTCCCCTTAAGCTGGGATTGCAGGCAGCTGTAACTCACTTGATATGGGTGCTGGGAATTGAACTCAGGTCCTCAGGAAGAGCAGTGTGTGCTCTTAACCACTGAGCCATCTTTCTACTTTCCATTCCTATCTTTCTAATGCAAGTATTACAAGCCTGCCTGCACCATGTCACCCAGGTTCTTTTGAGATGGGTTCTGTAAATCAAAGTCAGGTCCTGTGCTTGTAAGCTAAGCACTTTATTGGCTGATCTATATCATGAGCCCCAAAAGTTTCAACTTCTTAAATATAATAAAAAATAAATAAATGGAAAAGGGCAGTAACTGGGGCTCTTTGTTAAATATAGGTCCTTGTTTTTTTTTTGTTAAGGGTCTGTTTTGTTTAATTTGTGGAGCACATTCATCTTAGAATTTAGTTTATGTGAAACCCAGTATGTTAGCTATCCTTGTTAAAATTCCAGAATGCTACAACTTCTGTCAATATCCTTGTAGTTATTAGTAGTTCCAAACAATCACCCACACATAGTATCTGAAAAATAGTGTTGGGTTTTAGGGTTTTTCTCTTTAGATTCTGGTTAGGTAGTTCTCTTTTGTGAACTGTGTTTGTAGTCTAAAATAGGCAGGGAATGAAAATAGCCTTGCTCTGAGGGTGGCAGCTGGTGGCAGCTCAGAGTTCACATTCTAAGCCCTTGCAGTGGCTAAGGCTAATACTACAGATTGTCGGTGTTGTTTTCTTCATCATCATGTCGTGTAATTTTTAAATTATTTAAAAAATAATAGGAGCTCATTATAGAAGTTTCATAAAAATACAGGAAATTAAGCTGGAGAGATGGCTCAGTGGTTATGAGCACTGTGAGCTATGAGTTGCCTGAAACTCAAGTTCCAGGTGATCTGATACCTGATCTACTACACACACACATACACACACACACACACACACACACACACACACACACACACATAAGTAATAATTGAAATTTTTAAAATGGTTACAAAATATAAAAAATAACTAAAGAAACACAAATACATAATTATTGTTCACATTTGGTCACATTACTTCTTTTAGCCTTCTCTCCCATGTGTGCGTGCTTTCATGAAATCAAATGCACCTCATTTGGGAACATATGATCTTTTAACTACTGAGTCATCTCTCCCCACATTAATCTTCTTAATGTAACTTTACATGGTTCTGAGAATATGATCATTGATGTATGATTATAAAAATGAGCCATTAACATTTTACAGATGCATTTCTTAACACATGATTCGATGAGTTAAGGAAACTGGTGTGCAAATGGATATACTATAGGATGGAGGTCTGTGACTCGATGAAAACATACTTCTCTCGAATCAGAAGAGAGATTATTCTTAGCCAGTCTTTTAGAGCTTTTATAATTAGGTCCCAGCTCTTCTTTGCTCTGTTCACAATATGACTGTATCATTGTCAATGAAATACTTATACACACACCCAAGTGCACAGTGCTCCCTGTTCTGCTTATTCTGTGCCTTTCTCTTCACCAAACTGTACCTTGTCCCGTCTTACTCTCCTATGCGCCACTCATCCGCAATGTGTTTATGGTTCTTTTACATTATTCTCTTTGTGTGGTAGTGGAGGTGAGTGTGTATGTGCATACTTATGTGTAGGCATCAGAGAACAGCTTCCAAGAGTCTTTTCTACTTTCTGCCATCTGTGTCCTAGGGGCACTGTTTTGTCCCCTGAGCCATCTTGTTAACACACTGATGTTTTTCTTGATCACTCACGTCTGAACTGACCCTGCTGTCTTCTCTGCCCTCCTGAAGTTCTTCTATAACTCATGTAGTAATAACTAGTATTTCATATCGTAGTTGTGTCTAAAAACACTGTCAGTTTATTTAAGAACAGGGTCATATAATTTTGTACTCCAAGCATGTTTTCTCATTTAGTAACTATGTAGAAGCAATGTCTGAAGGAATAGACCAGTATATAATCAATCAAGTTATAAATGGATGAAGATCTTTAAGTTCTTTTCAAGGCTAATATCTGGATTTAATCCTGTAAAGTATTAGGTACTACAGGTGTTTGAAGTCAGTGTTATAGTCATTATTTTCACCATTAATAAATATTTCTAGTGACATGTGCATATTGTTTTTTTCTAAATCTGGTTTAATATAGATGGACAAGGAGAGAAGAAGCTGACTTTTATAGAGTTGTGTCTACATTTGGAGTAGTTTTTGACCCTGACAGAGGCCAATTTGATTGGACAAAATTCAGAGCTATGGCTAGGCTACACAAGAAAACTGATAACAGTTTGGAGAAGTATTTATACGCATTCATGTCCATGTGCCGGAGGGTTTGTCGTCTTCCTTCCAAAGAAGGTATGTATAAGGTTTTTTCCCCCCTTGTAGAAATAAAATAAACAAAATTTAGACATTTCTAAGTTTTTAGAACTGTAAATTAAGACTCTTGTTCTTTGAACCTGTTACTACAATGAGATAAAGAGAATAAAGATACATATCAAAAAATCAGTTGTCTAATTCTAGCACTAGATAGGCAGAGACAGGTAGATCTCTGAGTTCAAGGCCAGCATGGTCTACATAGTAAGTTCTGGGCCAGCCATGGCTATCTAGAGAGGTCCTGTCTCACACCAAAACAAAATGAATAAGTAAATGAATGTGGTGTGTCAAGGAAATACTGTTGCCTTGTAGTTATCCACCACCTCTGGTTCTTACAGTCCTTCCAATCCCTCTCAGTTGTAACAACATGTATGAGACCTATCCGAGCTCAAGGCAAAACCCCAGCATGGAGAGGGGAAATGGGTAGGATGTCCCATCCCTCGCTGAGGAGCTTTGGACAATTTAGAGTTTTCTTCAAGGATGTAACTCCTGATAGGTCTTTTATGTACCAGTGATTGTCCACACACTTCTAAGAGCATAAGTGCAGTACAAACTGTATTTGATGAGCTTTAGAAAAACTAGGACAGAAAATTCAGTGGGTATGGAAGCAAAATTCTGGGGGAATTTTGAGTATGATCATACAGTATATGAAAATCTCAAAATAAATAAATGGAGAAATAAAGTATGATAAGGAGAAGGGGAAAGTTAAAGAATTTTTGTAAAGAGAAATAACATATTTAGAGTTCCTCTCATAAAAACTGTGGAAGGGATAATTTGCAGAGAATGAGATCCCCCTTTCAAAGGCATTTTAAAGGATTTTGATAGGATCATCTAACAAAGATGACAAGTAAGCTAGCTGACCTCAACTAAGACACTGTTCTGGAGTGAATACCTCCTGTGAAGCTCTAAAAAGGGCCTGTTGCCATTGTGTCAGGCCTCCCTTTCTGCATAGAACATGCTGTGTGCAGTGCTCCTGACTTCTCATTTGTTTGTTGTGTTCATGTAAGCCTGGTGTGTGTGTGTGCGTGTGTGTGTGCGTGTGCGTGTGCGTGTGCGTGTGTGTGTGTGTGTGTATGTGGTGTTTTGAGACAGGCTCTCTATAGCCTTGGATGGCATGGAACTTACTTTGTAGACCTTAAACTCATTGAGACCCATCTGCCCTGCCTCCCAGGTGCTGGGATGGAAGGCGTGTAACCACCCCACCTCCATTCTTTATTGATTATGATTGCTAACTGCTAAATTCAATAGTCTCTTATTTCACAGTAAAAATGTAAGTAGCTTACAAAACCTCCTGAAATTCCACGTGGGTTTCTGTTTTTACTTTTATTTCCTAACAGATTTATTGTCAGTTTGCCAAATAATGTAGCAAATCTCTTGATTATCCAGTGTCAGGAAATTCAAGGTAGTTTCAGTCTGCTTTACTTCTATGACTAACACAATGTAAGTACTAAATAAATAGTTATTATTCTGTGTTGTTCAGGAAATAATGACAAGGAAAACAAATTGCACATATTCAGTACAAATACAGTTTAGCCATATTTCCTTCTATTTGGATTTGAGTTTTCTTATGATTGGATTGAGGGTGTTCATTTTGGCATGGGTACCACAAAACAGTGTTGTGTCACTTTTTAAAAAAATTTTTGGATCAAGGTCTCAATATATAGACCAAATCAGCCTCCATCTCAGAGGGACCCTCCTGTCTCTGCCTTCCCAGTACTGCTATTAATCACTGTGTCACCACACCCACTTTGCTAAATCTTTTGTATAATGTGTTAATAATGTCATGAGGTTTGTGCTGTCAGAAAAAAACTCATTTGAATCATTTGGTCAAGGTAATTTATGATTATTTTTCTACCTTATCTTTTCCCATGTAATTAACAAATAACTGGGCATCTCACAAATCCTGTTTCTGCTGAGACTATCAAAAATCTGTTGAGGGGCTGGAGAGATGACTCAGTGTTTGAGAACACTGGCTGCTCTTGGCAGAAGGCTGTGATTTCTAGAACCCACATAGCAGCCACTAGTCGTCAGTATCTCCAGTTTCAGAAACTCACCTCTTCAGTCTCCTATGGCAACAAGCATACGCATGGCTACACACATGTGGATGCAGGCAAAAACATTCACTCACATACAATAAAAATAGCTAAAATACATAAATAAATAAAGCTGTTGATTTTATTGCCTGCTATCTACTCAATTCTTTGTGCATCATTTTTCTGTGTGATTCCACTGTAAGGAAGAGTACTTCTTCATCTGTACTCACTTATAGGATATAAACTATAAACTCACTCTATTTTTGTTCAAATTATTTATTTTTATAATATTATTATTTTAGAATTTTAAAGACAAGGTTTCTCTGTGTAGCCCTATAGGTTGACTCCTACATTGTTGAAATAAGACATTTTTAGAAGTGACTTCCAAGAGCCATTAGCCAGATTCACAAAGATAGGACCTTATCTTACTTACTGTGAAGTAATGCTGAAGCTCAACTCCCTGTCCCTTTAACTGTGTCACATTTGGTTGATAGATTATGTTTCCCTTAAACATTAAAATTCCCTTGTTGCTGGGCATGTGGCACACACGGCAGGCAGAGGTAGGCAGATCTTGTGAATTTAGGCCAGCCTAATCTACATAGTGAGTTCCAGGATAGAGACCCTGTCTCAGTAAAACAAGCAAAATCTCTTTGTAACCTAAGTTACCTTCCACACTATGAGATATACCAGTTTACATTACATTTGTTATTGGATATTACTGAACTGTTCTAGTTGTGTTTATAAGTAAACCTAGAGAATTTCTTTTCTTGTTTTTTCTTTTTTCTGTTTATTTTTATTTTTAAGAGAGGGTTTCTCTGTGTAGCCCTGACTATCCTAGGACTCTCTTTGTAGAACAGGCTGGCCTTGAAGTCACAGAGCCTGCTTTTGGCTCCCAGGTATTAAAGGCATGCACCACTATCACTAGGCAAGAATTTTTTTAAGTAAATTTCTCATTATGATAGCATACTTCTGTAATAATTATATATTACTCATTTAAAAATAAATATTTTATGTTTCATGAGTTTAGTAATTTTAAAAATAATTTACATATTTGCAATTTTGGAAATATGGATAAATATTGTATAGAAGTATATCTGTAAATTTACCTTATGTTAAATCTTCCATAAAGCATTTTTGAATTAATATTTTGGTCCTTGTTTCAATATAGAATTGGTAGATCCAAATATTTTTATCCAACCAATTACTGAAGAGCGTGCTTCTAGGACTTTATATCGCATTGAACTTCTAAGAAAAGTGCGGGAGCAGGCCCTTCGACACCCACAATTATTTGAACGCTTGAAGCTTTGTCATCCAAATCCAGACTTACCTATCTGGTGGGAATGTGGCCCTCATGATAGGGATTTGCTTATCGGTGCTGCCAAGCATGGGGTAAGCCGGACAGACTATCACATTCTTCGTGATCCTGAACTCTCGTTTATGGCAGCTCAACGGAACTACAGCCAGAGTAAAGTGGCTCACTCAAGGACTTGTACCCCACTTTTGCAGCAATACCACGTAGCACTTTCTGCTTCTCCTCTTACCTCCTTGCCTAGGCTGCTAGATGCTAAAAGTACTCTTCTAGAGGATATGAAAGCTAAAAATGAAAACCTTAAGGAAGAGCCCCAGTCTTCTGAAGAAGAATCTATGTCTTCTGTGGAGACAAGGACACGAGTTAAATCTGAGCCTGTAAGTCCAAAGAACGGTGTTTTATCACAGGCTACTGGAGACCAGAAATCTGGTGGGAAAAGTGAAACAGACAGACGCATGGTTGCAGCCAGAACAGAACCCTTAACTCCAAACCCAGCTTCTAAGAGACACAGAGTGCACAAAAGAGGATCAGAGTCCAGTTCTGACTCTGACTCTGATTCTGAACGCTCACCGTGTTCTTCCAGATCATCCTCTTCCTCTTCTTCCTCTTGCTCACACTCTCGATCAGGCTCTAGTTCTTCTTCATCCTCATCTTGTTCTTCAGCATCCTCTTCCTCTTCCTCCTCTTCTTCCTCCTCCTCCTCATCATCTTCATCATCATCTGAAGAAAGTGACAGTGAAGAAGAAGTCCAAAAGCGAGGTACATGCATAATTTTGTTATTTTATGAAAGTTTTTAAAATGAAAATGTATAGAACTTGATTTAAGTAATTGGAGCATGCTTGAAGTTGTAAACTTACATTTTCTTAGAAAAGCATGATTGCGGAAACTAGAGTTAGTTACATATCCCCTATTCTGTGTGAAGATCAGGGGAGTGTGAAGTTTTACTTAATAGCTTGTGCTCTTTGTGATTGCCTTAAATTTTCCCCAGAAGAAGTTTGTTAATAGTTTATTAATTTATAGCAACTACCAGGATTCTTAGATCAAATAGACAGGTAAGTATCATAGGCTGTACTTGGCACCTGCATTCAGTAGAAGGATGTACTCTCATCAGAGTAATGCTGAGTGGATGTCATCGCAGCAGGCCAACAGTTCAGGCAAGGAAAGAGTTAGCATAGAGCTTGCTCAGGAAGCCTCATCTCCCACTGAAGCCAAAGTCCCTTATCACAGTTCTTTAGACATAACTTTTCAGGGTTTCCACGAGGAGCATGTCCAGGTCTAAGAGTTACCTTATTTAGAGAATTGTGGAGTATTTATGGAATCACTTAAGATTGTGAAGTATGCATAAAGTTGTTTTATGTGAATTTTAAAAGGTGATTATCATTGTTCTCATTAGAAGGTACCCCTCATGTGAAAGCCTATGATGAAGAAAGTATTGCATCACTGAGCACTACCCAGGATGAGACCCAGGATAGTTTCCAGGCAAATAATGGAACACCAGAGTCTACTTACCTATTACAAGGTGGATATATGCTGGCAGCCTCATATTGGCCAAAGGTAAAAGAATAAGTTACTGTTTACATAGGTAATTTTAAATTTATGAATAGCTTTGATGGTAGACATTCTTTTGTCTTGTCTTCTCTCTCTTTCTCTCTCTCTCTTTCTTTCTTTAAACCAGGTCTGGCTATATGGCTCTGGCTGGTACACTAGCCTCATACTCCAAGGCATCTGCCTATATCTGCCTCTGCCTCCCACGTCCTAGAATTAAAGGCATGCACTACCACATCTAACCTAATGGTAGATACTCTTATATGTCCCTTATATGAAAAAATTAGTCATTGTAAGCTTATTATGACATATTGGCATTTGTATCAAAGTATAAATTATTACTGTCTATTAAATTAGTTACATTTACATGTATATGCTTATTAGTGTAACTTAAGAATGTTTAGAATGAAGGACAATGAATGCCTTTTGTAGTTGTAACTTACCAAAAGTTTAAAAAAAAAAAATGGTGCATTCAGTGGTAAAAGCAGCTCTGACTGGGTCACTGTAACCCCACATGTGCCTTTGGGATAAGCTTGTGAAGTTAGAACTGAGGTGCTTGTTCCCGTTCTCTATTTCTAAGTTGCTATTTTCCTTTTTACATAATGAAACCTCTGTCTTACATTAACAGAAAAAAGAGGGCTACAGATGTAGGTCCCTTCATAGAGTACATGCCTAACATGCTCAGAGCCTTGGGTTTAACTGCGCACCGTGGCATGCATCTAATTATATTTCTATAATTCTAGCAGTTAGTAGGCAGAGGGTTCAGGTCATCCTTGAGCTATTTTAGTGTGTTCAAGGCCAGACTTTGTTGTAGGAATAAAATATTAAAATAATAAAAATATCTTTGTGGTATAATGTTTTTGAGCTTCAACCAAAGGTAATTTATATGTAATAATTTACAGAATTATAATACGTTTGAGAATATATATGCACACTATGCACAGTGTTATACTTGGTTTAAGTCATCAAAGCTCTTAGATTATTTGATCTCCAAAGATCTGGCCAAATTACTAAAAGTATGCCTTAATGTTACCTGCTTTTCTAGGATCGGGTAATGATCAACCGCCTGGACAGTATTTGTCAAACAGTTCTGAAAGGGAAGTGGCCTTCAGCTAGAAGAAGTTATGATGCTAACACAGTGGCGTCTTTCTATACCACAAAACTGATGGATAGCCCAGGAGCAGCTACAGAATATAGCGAGCCCAGTGTCCCTACTCCCCCAGCTGTTGCTGTTAAAGAAGAGCATGAACAGTCAACACAGATGTCAAAGGTGAAGAAGCATGTACGCGAAAAGGAGTTTACAGTGAAAATCAAAGACGTATGTGTATTTTTATTGCCCTAGGGCCTGGTTGCGATTGCGGTGTGCAGCATGCTTTTCCTGCAGACGGCAGCCTGCTCTTATTCTTCCTTCCTTCCTTCACATACTTGGTCCTCTCTTGGCATTTGGATTACTTCTCTTCTGATATCTAGGTTGTTCAAGTTGAATATCCCATTAAAGGGTTCGTCATTAAGTATGTTTTTCTCCTAAGTATAGTTCTGCTGAACAAGATGTTTCTTTAAAAAATGTGACAATTTCCGTTCTGGTCTTTTACATATTTATATGGTATATCAGTGTACTTTCTCTGTTAAACATTTAGTGTGACCCATTATTAGTAATGCTTATTTTAATATGATCTTTGAAACTTAATTATTTGGTATCTAAGGTGAGATTTAATGTGAAGGTCACACATCTAACCCTAGCACCTTAAAGGCTGAGTCCTAAGGAGCAGGGAGAAATTCAGGGCACACAATAAGACCATATTTCATACAGAAAAAATGAATACATGTATATATGTGTATGTGTGGGTGATGTCCTCTAAAAATGTCATGAACAATGTACCTAGATATGTCTGTCTTAAGCTGAAAATGTTACAGTTATCATATACTTCTCACATGAAAAACTTTGGCTTGTATTCTTTATAGAAATGATCATTGTGTTATTTTTGTATGGAATTGTAAACAGGAAAACCTCAGTAGCGTATCAGGAATTTTGCCTTCACTCTTTCTAAGTAAAATATTTTTCTTGAAATCTACAGTAAGGTTTTTCTTAATACTTCCTGTCTTAGTAATGGCTTTGGTTTGTTTGTTTGCTGAAATAGGAAGGTGGTTTGAAGTTGACATTTCAGAAGCAGGGGCTTGCCCAGAAAAGATCATTTGATGGTGAAGATGGTACCCTGGGCCAGCAGCAGTACCTCACTCGACTTCGGGAGCTCCAGAGTGCTTCAGAGACCAGCCTGGTTAATTTCCCGAAAGCTATGCCAGCATCAGGTAAATATGCAGATAGTAACTTTTTACTAATGATATTCTTTGCCATTTCCAAATCTTCTTTTATAGACTTTTGAAATAAAAATGTATTATTTTCTTTAGTGTTAGGAACCTCCTTAATACCTATAAAGTAGTCAGCATAATACTGAATCTTATTAATTCCTAGGGCATGTATATATGGTGTGTGAGTGTGTGTGTGCATGCGTGCACACATGCATACATGCGCATGTGCTCATGTGCTCACATTGGATATCACACTCAGGGCTTCATGTATGCTTAGACAGTCACTTTATAGCTGAATTGCACCACCAGCCCTGTTGGAACTTTGACATGACATTTTGGATGATAGCAGTTTGGTTTAAATTAATTAAGTATTTGGACGGAGATACCTTTTTTTTTTTCAAGTAGATTTTAACAGATAAAAGTTAAAGTAGCATTTTGTAAGACAGTTATTTCTGCTTCAAACAGTGATTTAAGTCACATGGAAATGGTTGTTGGTAGAAGACTCTACCTATGTCTGCATGGCAAATTATGGCATTTTAAAAACAATTACCATATTAATATATTTTCCTGTAAGTCTTTATTCTAACCTTTCAGCCACTTAAATCAAAGCATTTACTGAATACATCATTTATGCCATGGATTGCATGCTCTGAACAATGAGGGATGCATTAGACGGGCTGGAGAGATGATTCAGTAGTAAAAACACTTGTTCTTTCAAAGGACCTGGCTCACAGTCATCTGTGACTTCAGTTTTAGGGGATTCCTGTGCCCTTTTCTGAGCTCCATGAGAACTAGACAGGCAAATGGTTCACACACATACATACAGGTGAAACCACATATCCATAAAATAAAAATGAATAACTAAAAATGTTTTAAATGCACTCACTACTTGTTTGGCCTCCTACCCATGTTCTTAAATTGTCAACAATTAAGAATGCTGTTTAAGATCAACTGAGCCTCACAAGTGTCCACCACCTATACTTACTCCCAGAAATACTAGTTTTCAATTAAAGAAAATGAATGCTTTGAATTTTCTTTAAACCTTGTTTATTTCAGAAGGCTGAGGACCCTACCTTAGTAGGAACTAAGTTTGGTTGGCACATAATATACCTTGAAGCATTTTAGAATTGTTACTAAGCATGAATATAGTGTGTGGGACCTCTACAGTTTGGGAATTTATTACTGTTTTCAATTGATGCTATTTCTGCCTTTTAAATTATAGATTAGCTTAGCTTCATTCACATCAGTTTGGTGTCCTGTGGATTCATTAACCATTCAGTATAATTTTCTAGTTACTAGGTGTCAGACTTGCAGTTAAAGGGCTGATGCTATAACTTGGTGAATAATGTGTTTGCCGTATAAGCCTGAAGATCAGCCTAAGGATCTCTGGCATCTCATAAAGGCTAGGCAGCTGTAATCCCAGTGCTTGTTGTTCAGCAGCAGGGGATCCTTAGGGCAAGCTGACTAACTAGACTAGCCAAGTCAGTGAGCTCTGGATTCACTGAAAAACCCTGCTTCATTAAATAACGGCAGTCTCTGGCCTCAACTCACACATGCACATGTGTATGCTCACCTGCACACATGTGTGTCCATATTTACCACATACATACTCATATGCTCCCCTCAGCCCCAAGAACATTCAAGGTGTGTCCTTTTGTTCATGAAGTGTAACTTTCCAAAATATAGTTTACATTAATAGTTTTGTAGTTAAAGAGCTCTTTTCTTTCCAATAAAACATGAAGACAAATAGATATCAGCTGTGGGCTCTCTTACCTGCCCTACGTGGGTTTACTATTCCCACTCTTAACCTGAAAGCTCCTCTATAACACATATGTAAGATCTAAGTACTTGGATCATGTGAAGTATTCAGAGGCATTGCAGCTGAAGCTTGTCTATATTTTACATATGAATAATTCTTTGATGAATAATTCTATACATAATGTATAGTAATTATATATAAAATATTATATAGCGAATATAGTTTACATAGTTATTAGTATTATATTTCTTTTTATTATATCAATGCTTTTTATATTAACAACATAAATGTAAAGCGTAAAGGGGTGGCTCACTGGTTAAGAGCGCATACAGCTCTGTCTGCAGAGGACCTGTTTCTAGCACCCACATGGCACAGCCACAAATGCCTTAACTCTAGCTCTGGGCCTTCAGTGCCCTCTTCTGAATGCCGCAGGCACCTGCACTTATATGGATGCGCGCGCGCGCACACACACACTCATAATTTTAAATTAATAAAAATTTAATGATATGTTATAATATATAATAGTAATGATCACACTAGTTTTAAAACTGCATAAAACCATGTTAGGTGTCAAGCATTATTATTAATACTATGTTGCTATCTCAGTACTTCAAATATTATATTTTGATAATTGCAAATGTGAAATCTGATTCAGTCCTCTGAACTTTTTGGATATCAGTTAACACTGACATTTTTGAGCCTTCTCATAAAATGAGATGGGAGGGGGAAAAGATGTCACGTTTTGTAGAACATGAAGTAAAACAGCACACAGAGTGTCCAGTAAGACCTTACTGCAGCCAGGGAGATGGCAGATGCCCATAACCCCAGAGTACAAGTGGCTAATGCGGGAGGGTTGGATTGGGAGGCGACTGTGTGCTACTGAGTGAGAGACCTAAATTAGAGATCTCCAAGTTTTTACATTGAGGAGTTAGAATAATTTAAATTCAAGAACTTCTTAGTTTGGGCTATAAAAGAACTAATTTCATATGCATTTAGAAAAGTAATGTCCCATTTCAGGTTTGTCCCAACTTTGCATTTTTACTTTGTTTAGGTACGTCCATGCAGTCAACCCTTGGTGCCAATGGAATGATATTAGACAACCAGCCTATAGTGAAGAAAAGACGAGGAAGGAGGAAAAATGTAGAAGGTGTTGACATATTCTTCATGAACAGAAGTAAGCCACCGAATCATGTAAGTAAAACTATTGTAAAACTATCCTTAAGTCTAAAATTTAATCCGATTAAGTATATATTTGCTGTTTTGTATTTTTAATAAAATAAGAAAATTAGTCTTCAAAAGTTTTACATTGGATCTTAACAGAATTTAATAATGACAAAGAGCCATGAAAATTTTAAGTTTAAATAACGTGGCAGATTTTTAGACATTGCTTTTTTCCTGTATTCAGTATGCAGAGGTCTTCCAAGGCCTGGTGTGTGTGTGTGTGTGTGTGTGTGTGTGAGAGAGAGAGAGAGAGAGAGAGAGAGAGAGAGAGAGAGAGAGAGAGAGAGAGAGAGAGAGAGAGAGAGAGAAGTACTCTGTTGGACAAAAATTAGAATAATAAAATGGACACAGAAGCCTCCTTCCTGGTCCATAGCTGACTAAGAGGTGAGTGGCAGCACCCTGGCCCAGGGACACACCCTCTGGCACCTCAACCACACCAGATCCACCCTAAACCAAAGAAAGCTGGAAGAACCCCGCCCCCTCCCAAGCCCAGTCCACAGCATAAAACAACTGGAGGGACATCTCACAGGCCAAAGCACAGTCTGCATTATCTCACACCTACAACTGGAGACCCCCAAAGCCTCCTGGTCCACAGCTGACTAAGATCCTACCAAGAACCCCTGTGACAACGGAAGACACACAGCTCCTTGGCCTACCGCCAACTAAGAGCAGAAAGAGCAGCCCCTGCAATTACTGGAGACACTCAGCCCCTGGGCTCACAACTGACTAAGAGCCAACCAAGAGCTGACTAAAAGTGAAACAAGGAAGCCATGGGCAGACTCCAGTGCAAGAATACATATAACAATATAAAGAACAAGAAGGCGCCATCAGGAGAAGCTGGTGGTTCTACAACGTCAAGACCTGACCATAATAATAAAGAGGAAACAGAAGAAAATGGCCTTAATAACAACTTTATGAAGATAATAGAAGCTTTAAAAGAGGGTATTAAAAACTCCCTTAAAGAAATAGAAGAAAATACAATCAAAAAATTGGAAGAGATGAACAAATCCCTGAAAGAAAACTTAGAAAAAGAAAACAAACAGGTGAAAGAAACATTCTGAAAATTAAAAATTGAAATAGAAGCAATAAAGAAGGCACGAACTGAGACAAAGCTGGAAATAGACAACCTGAAGAAAGGAACCCCAAACTACAAATGCAAGCATCACCAACAGAATGCAAGAGATGGAAGAGAGAATCTCTGGAGTAGACGATTTAATAGTGGAACTAAATACGTCAGTTAAAGAAAACAATAAAACCAAAAAAGTCATAACAAAAAAAATCCAGGAAATTTGGTGCACCATGAAAAGACCAAACCTGAGAGTAATTGGAATCAAAGAATGAGAAGAACACCAGCTCAAGGCACAGAAAATATATTCAACAAAATCATAGAAGAAAACTTTCCAAGAGCTGCAAGGGAAAAAGACCATATTACCTATAAAGGCAGACCCGTCAGAATAACATCTGAACATGGAAAAAATGAAAGCAAGAAGGTCCTGGTCAGATGTTATATAGACACTAAAAGAGCATGGCTGTCAAGCCAGACTACAATACCCAGCAAAACTATCAATCACCTTACATGGAGTAAACAAGATATTTCATGACAAAACCAGATTTGAACAATACCTAACCACAAATCCAGCCCTACAGAAAGCACTAGAGGGAAAATTCCAACCTAAGGAAACCAGATATACCCATAAAACCACAATCAATAATCCCACAGAAAAATAACCCAAAGAAGGGAAATACACACAAACTATCACCAAAAATAACAGGAAATAATAATCATTGGTCATTAATATCCCCTAATAACAATGGATTCGATTCACCTATAAAAAGATACATCCTAACATGATGGATATACAAAGACAGAAGTCATCCTTCTGCTGTATACAAGAAACACTCCTCAACTTCAAAGATAGACACAGGCTCAGAGTAAAGGGTTGGAAAAAGACTTTCCAATCAAATGATCCCAAGAAACAAGCTGGTGTAGCCATCCTAATATCTAACAAAATAGACTCCAAACTAAAATCAATCAAAAGAAAGAAACCAGGATGGACACTACTTATTCATCTCAGGAAAAATCTACCAAGATGAAGTCAATCCTGAATATTTATGCCCCCAACACAAGGGTGTACACATACACACACACATATATAAAAGAAATACTACTAAAGTTTAAACCTAACATCAAACCCCACACACTAATAGTGGGAGACTCTAATACCCCACTTTCACCCTTGGATAAGTCAACCAGACAGAAACCCAACAGTGAAATAAGGGATATAACAGATGTTATGACCCAAATGGACTTAATAGATATATAGAGAACCTTCCACTCAAACACAAAGGAATATACATATTTCTCAGCACCTGTGCTGAGAAAACTGACCACAAACTGGGTCATAAAGAAAATATCAATAGATAAAAAAAAAAAATGGAAATAACTCCCTGTATCATATCAGACCACCATGGTCTAAAGCTAGAGTTCAACAACAACAAAAATCACAGAAAGCCTAAAAATTCATGGAAACTGAACATCTCTCAATTGAACCACCTCTAGGTCAAGGAAGAAATTAAGAAAGAAACCAAAGACTTCCTAGAATTTAATGAAAATGAATCTACAACATACCCAAACTTATGGTACACAATGAAAGCAGTGCTAAGAGGAAAACTCATAGCACTAGATGCCTATATGCAAAACCTAGAGAAATCTCACACAAGAGACCTAACAGCACAGCTGAAGACTTTAGAACAATTAGAAGCAAACTCCCCTAGGAGTAGATGGCAGAAAATAATCAAATTTGGGACTGAAATCAATACAATAAAAACAAAGAGAACAATACAAAGAATCAATGAATCAAAGAGTTGGCTCTTTGAGAAAGTCAACAAGATAGATAAACCCTTATCCAAACTAACCGAGAAGCAGAGAGAGGATATCCAAATTAACAGAATCAGAAATGAAAAGGGGGACATAACAACAGACACCCAGGAAATTCAGAGAATTATCAGGTCATACTTTGAAAATCTATACTCCATTAAAATGGAAAACCTAAAAGAAATGGAAAGATTTCTGGTCAGGTACCACTTAACAAAATTAAATCAAGATCAGATTAAAGACCTAAACAGGCCTAATTGAAATTGCTATTAAGTCTCCCAAGTAAAAAAAAAGCCCAGGACTAAATGGTTTCAGTGCAGAATTCTACCAGACATTCAAAGAAGAACTAATACCAACACTCCTCGAACTATGCCATACAGTAAAAACCAAAGGAACATTGTCAAACTCTTTTTATAGAAACACAATCACCCTGATACCCAAACCACTCAAAGATGCAACAAAGAAAGAGAATTACAGACCAATCTCCCTCATGAATATTTCTGCAAAAATACTCAATAAAACTCTGGTAAACCAAATCCAACAACATATCAAAAAAATCCACCATGATCAAGGAGGCTTCATCCCAGAGGTGGAGGGGTGATCCAACATACGAAAAAGTGTGACTGTCATCCATCACATAAACAAACTGAAAGAAAACACACATGATCATCTCCTTAGATGCTGAAAAAGCCTTTGACAAAATCCAACACTCCTTCATGATAAAAGTCCTAGAGAGATCGGGAATACAGGGAAAATACCTAGATATAATAAAGGTGATATATAGCAAGCCGACAGCCAACATCAAACTAAACGGAGAAGAACTCAAATCAGGAACAAGACAAGGCTGCCCTCTTTCCCCATATCTATTCAAGTTTTAGCTAAAGCAACAAGAGAACAAAAGGAGATTAAGGGGATACAGATTGGAAAGGAAGAAGTCAAACTTTGCAGCAATATGATCATATACATAAGTGACCCCCCCCCAAATTATACCAGGAAATTCCTATATCTGATAAACACCTTCAGCAATGTAGCAGAGTACAAGATTAGCTCAAAGAAATCAATAGCCGTCCTATACACTAAGGATAAAAGGGCTGAAAAAGAAATAAGGGAAAGATCACCCTTTATTATAGCTGCAAATAGCATTAAATATCTTGGCGTAATTCTAACCTAAGAAGTAGCAGACCTGTTTGACAAAAACTTTAAGTCACTGAAGAAATGGAAGAGGATATCAGAAAATGGGAAGATCTCCGATGCTTGCTCCTGGATAGGTAGGATCAACATAGTAAAAATGGCAATTTTCCCAAAAACAATCTTCAGATTCAATGCAATCCTCATCTAAATCCCAACACAATTTCTCAGACCTTGAAAGAACAATACTCAACATCATATGGAATAACAGGAAAGCCAGGATTGCCAAAACAATCATGTTCAATATAAGAACTTCAGGAGGCATCACCATCCCTGACTTGAAGTTATACTATAGAGATACAGTAAAAAACAAAAAAAAACCTGGTACTGGCATAAAAACAGACTTGTGGATCAATGGAATGGAATCAAAGACCCCGACATTAATCCACACACCCATGAACACCTGATTTTTGACAAAGAGGCCAAAAATATTCAATGGAAAAGAGATAATATTGTCAACAAATGGTGCTGGTATAACTGGATGGTCGTAATAAGAAAAATGCAAATAGATCCAAACCTATCACCCTGTACAAAACTCAAATTCAAGTGGATCAAAGACTTCAACATAAACCCAGCTACACTGAACTTGATAGAAGAGAAAGTGAGAAATACCCTCCAACACATTGGCACAGGTGACCACTTCCTAAATCTAACACCAGTAGCACAGACACTAAGAACAACAATAAGTGGGACCTCCTGAAACTGAGAAGCTTCTGTAAGGCAAAGGACACAGTCCATAAGACAAAATGACAGTCCACAGAATGGGAAAGGATATTCTCCTACCCTACATATGACAAAGGGCTGATTTCTAAAATATATAGAAAACTCAAGAAACTAGAACCCCCAAACCTAAATAACTCAACATGTTGGGGTCAGAAGGAACTTAAGAGAAACATCCAGAAATTCCCCTAGCAAGAGAAAATAAAGAAGCTCACCTTAGCATATTGGGGTCATAATGGTCTGCAACTAAGAAGAGGTGAGAACAAATCATGAGAGAAGGAGATGGTTGAGTGAGAGGAGCAACACAGAGGGAGGAAAGGAAAAGAAATGGATATCTTGATAGAGGAAGCCACTGTGGAGTTGGAAAGAGACCGGGAACTGGGGAAACCTCCAAGAACTCACAGGATGTCCCTGCATAGGTCTCCAACCAATAGTGCAGCGGGTACCTAAACAGGACCTCCCCTATAATCAAATGAATAACCACCCTAAGTGTCATCACAGAACCTACATCCAACAATGAATAGAGGTGGAGGCAGGGACCATAACTGAGCCTTGGGCCAAGTTCCTGGTCCCGCCGAGAGCAGAGGATAGGGATTATGAGGAAAATTACCACAATGATGACTGACTGGAGCTCTGGGGAGCTCACTGAATCAAGAACAGCTACTGGGGGAACCATCTGGAAAAGGATCTAGGCCCTTCAAGGATAGGCAACTGTCGATTGGCATAGGCAGTATGTAGAGCCTCGAGGGGTGGGATCAGACTGTGTTCCTGTTCATGGGCTGGCACCTTAGAGCCCATTCCCTGCAGAGGAACACCTAACCCAGCATTGACTTTGGGATGAGGAAATCAGACTTGCCTGGAGTAGATAATGCCATGCTGAGCTGACCCACCTTGGGACTTTTTGCCTATTTGGAGGAGGAGATGGGAGGATGGGGAGGGGGAAGTATGAAGGCTGAAGGCTGACTGGGAGGGATGGGGAGGGGGGAATACAAGAATAGAAAAGACATGTTTTTAATAAAAAAAAATAAAAAAGAAAAAAATAAAATATTTGTGACAATAAAAAAGAATAATAAAGCTTATAAATAAAAATATTATTTGATGTGTTTCTGCAGTTTACTTTAGACTTAACGACCTCACAGGTTTCCACAGGGATAAATCCAACACTGTCTTATGCTCAGCCTCAGAGAGTTCCCGATTCAGAAAGTCCAGTTCCAGTTATTAACCTCAAAGATGGGACAAGGCTTGCGGGAGATGATGCGCCGAAGAGAAAGGACCTGGACAGGTGGCTCAAGGAGCACCCAGGTTATGTGGAGGATTTAGGAGCTTTTATTCCAGTAAGTACACTTTAAAATCTTGGTATATTTTGTTCCTATGATTCCTCAGCCTGCCTGTTCTCCTGAATGCTCAGATTAAAGGCAAGCACCACTGCCCACAGCTTATTTTTTTAATCAAATGATTTTTAAAAATTTAAAATTTGAAAACATTACTCGCAAATGTGAAGAGAATGTGAATATTACTATTTTGTTAATAGAGTAAAATTAATATCCCCTTTTATATTTGGTGATCTCTAGTCTCTAAAATGTTCTTTATATTTATAATAGAAATGTTGATCCAGTATTTCTGTTTTATCACCAAAAAACATCCTACTAGTCTAAAACACAAAGCCTTAGTATGGGATTTTAGATGCCTTTCATTTCCCTGCTCTGTGCAACAGTTCCCACAAACTCTCAATCTTTCCTTTAAATTCCTTTGTATTGGATTATCGACTACTTCTGTAATTATGTGAGTAGAGGTTTTTATTATAACTATGCCATGGTATAAAAATTTATGTTGATAGTATGAAACCTATAAATTTATAACATGTTAGAAAATAGCATTCTTTATTCAGCCAACATAATTATATCCTATGACACTCCTAAGTACTGTTATGATTTCAGTAACTAACGATGGAAAAATAAAAATGCATAGTTCTTACCTATGACGCTGTCTTACCACCAGAGGATTTTCATACCTTTTTCAAACCACATAAAATTATTTATCAGAGATAACTGCATAAGAGGAAGGTATTCCAGGCATTGTAGAGGAGTCATGGGGAGTATTAAAAGATGATATGCATATAGAGCATATTGTCAAAATACTGACCGCAGGGAACAAGAGGAGTTACTATGAAAAGAAGAGGTGAGATCCATAAACTCAGGCTGAGATAAGACTATTGGGCCCAACCAAAGAGTTTGAGTGATTACTTTATTGGAATTTTATGATTGAAACAGCACCGAATGTCAAAGCCTTCCTTGTCCACAGCTGAACAGACAGACTTGATGCTGTTTCATTTTTATTGCCAGATTTGAAGGTTTGGACTCTTTGGTCTTTATTTTTATTTTTATTTTATTTATTTAGTATTCCTTTTTTCCCCTTGAGATACGGTCCTTCTGTACAGCCCTGGCTATCCTGGAGCTTACTCTATAGACCAGGTTGGCCTCAAAACTCACAGAGATCTGCCTGCCTCTGCCTCTAGGGCTGGGATTAAAGGCTTGCACCGCCACACTTAGCCAATTTTTTTTATCTTTTTCATAGCTTTTTTACTTCATAATGATGCTGAGGAAAATAACCTCCCCGTGTCTTGATTTTCACTATAAAAATACCTTTATTATTGTGAGGATTTCATGAGAAGAAAAGCTAAGAGAGATTAAGATAAATGAAAGTCCTAGCACTCTTATGAACTGTGCAGCAGGACTTGGTGGCATATACCTGTAATCTCCGGGTGTAGGGGTCAAAGGCTAGAGGTTTAGCAGTTTAAGCACACCTTTGGGTCAAAATGAGATCAGGGCCAGCCTGGGCTACATGAGACCTGCCTCACGAACAGGTAAATAAACAAATGGTCATAGTACAGAGGAAGCCTGAGGAGTTTCTCCTGGAGCTTAACAGATGAGAAACTTATCATTTGGAATGTGGGTGATAGAAAGTAATGAGCTGCTTCAGAGAAAGCTGTTCATTAGCACCAGTGACCCCTCCAAGTGTCAGCTGTCACTCTGTATGTTTCCTTTGGCCTTTAAGAAAAAGCTGGCAGAGGCCCACTGCAAGAGTCATACTTTCATATAGAACCCTAATAGTGATTATCACACTGGCCTTAAATATTTTCAAATATAAAATTTGAAAAAAAAAAAAAGTAAAACAATTAAAAGATTTAAAGTTAAATATTTTTAGCTGACTAACTGGAAAATAAGAGCTTTTGCCTATGCAGATCTAAACTCCTGGGTTAGTTCACATGCACCATTTTGAATATTATTGAACAGAGCCACAAGCTTCAGGGTGTTTTTTGGTGTGTTTTAGAGAGTGCAACTCCATGAAGGAAGACCCAAACAGAAAAGACATCGATGCCGAAACCCAAACAAACTGGATGTCAACAGTCTCACTGGAGAGGAACGTGTACAGCTGATTAACAGAAAGAATGCAAGAAAGGTATCTCGTGTCTCTCATTGCCCTTTCTCACTGACTCCACATTTAAAGAAACCAGTTGCATTATGTATTATTTTTTATCAGACTACAGAATGGGCTGAACCCATTGTGGGGAAAGACATACATGATAATTTTATGTGGTCAATATCAAATCTGTTGATAAAGCTAGTAAACAAAACAAGCAAGCCATTGCACAGACCTGAGCAAATCTGACGCAAAGGGTGTACTTTAAGATGGGCTGGCTGCCTGCACCTTCTCAGTGCACCGTGAATAGTAGCTTTTATTTTCTACTCCAGTTATTCTACTAAATCATTTAAAATTTACATTTCTATTTCAGTCCGTTCCTGTTGCTGTGACAGATACTGTGACCAAAAGCAACTGAAGGAAAGAAAGCTTTGATTTCCAGTTATAGGTTTATCAAGAGAAGGAACTCAAGAAGGAAGGACTGTTTGCTATTCCACAGAGTTAACTCTGATAAGGAACTCATACCCAGGGCACTAGAGCAGGAATCTGGAGGAATGTGCCTTGATGCTTCAGTCCTTGCTTGCTAACATATTTGGAGGCTCATGCTCAGTTAGCTTCTTTAGACAGTTCTGGATCACCTGCCTAGGGAATGGTGACACCTACAATGGGCTGAGCCCTCCTACATTAATCAGGACAGTTCTTCCTTAAGTCAGTGTGATCTATGCACCTCTTCAATAGAGCTTTTATGTAGTATTTCAGTAGCCTGTGTAGAGTGGAGTGATCCTTTTGTATGTAATTATACACATTGTTGAAGGTTGTTCAAAATACGTATTTTAAAGAAATTCTATACTAGAAATCAAATAAATAAACTGTCTAACTATCCCTGTTTGTTTCTTTACAGGTTGGAGGTGCATTTGCTCCCCCTTTGAAAGATTTATGTAGATTCCTGAAAGAAAATTCAGAATATGGAGTGGCTCCTGAATGGGGAGATGTTGTTAAGCAGTCTGTGAGTATCTTACAAATTTACCATTTTAGAGATTAGAGCCACTTGATAATGTCTCAGATTAAACGTTTTTTTCAGAATAAGAATTTTATGAACATGTGACAATAGCTTTCAGTTCACAGTTTTTATTTTTCAGAATGTGTAATTTATGATAGGGTAGAATGCAGAACCAAAGATTCCCCCCCCCCCCCCCCCCCCCGTGCACACATACACAGTTTTTAAAAATTGCAAACGTTATTTGAACAGTGCACAAAGACTAATCAAGTAAATATGCAAAGAAATTTCTATAATAGTATTCATCCTGGACAGGGTCTCTGTAGTCTAGACTGGTTTTGAACTACATTCCTGCCTCAGCTTTCTGAATGTTTTGGGACTACAGATATGTGCAACTGCCTAGATTCATTATAGTATAACAGTAAAACAATGAACAATAGATCAATTTACTATTTATAGATTGTAATTCTATACAACTACTTAAAAACTATGTTTTAGAAGAATATCTGAGCTGGATGGTGGTAGTAGTGCCTGTCTTTAATCCCAGAACTCTGGAGGCAGAGGCAGGCAGATCTCTCTGAGTTCAGGCCAGCCTGGTCTACAGAGTGACTTCCAGGATAGTCAAGGCTATATAGTAATACCCTGGCCCCAAAACAATGAAATATTAACGATATACTAAGTGTCTTAATAGTTAAGATCTTGGCTTATTAAAAACTAATTGTATTATATCTACAGGTGTTCACATGGAAATGGCAAATTTATAAAACTAAATTCAGCATTTTTGTTCTCGAAAGGGGTAGGGAGAGTCATGAAATAAGTATGAAAGCAAATGATGCATTGTACATTCTAAACATTAGCAGCACTGTGGCTGAGTTGTTGTATGAGGTTTCTGGCCTGGAATTTCCGGTCTTGCCTCATGGCCCAGGCTTTTAGACCCACAGTCACATAGTCCCACTGAAACACACAGACATTATATTAATTGTACGCTGATTGATTGACTGGGGCCCAGGCATATAACTTGCTAGCTCTTTACCCTTAATCTAACCCATGATTCTTATCCTGTTCAGCCATGTGGCTTGGTACCTTTTCTCAGAGCAGCATAGTTGTCCTCTGCTTGTTCTGGCTTGTCTGTGGCTTTTCTGTTCTGTTCTTCCTGTTCCCAGAATTCTCCTAGTCTGGTAGCCCCACTCACACTTCCTGTGTGCCTTTGGCCAATCAGCGTTTTTTATTAAACCAGTATGCAGGACAATTATTTACAATGTTACATAATTCAACTACACTGAGTAGTGGGAGAAACAGGTTTTTTTTTCTCTCTCTCTCTTTGTATTTATTATTAAAAGTTCTGCAGAACTTTTAAAGAGAAAAGGAAGTTGACCAATTAAAACCAGCTGAAAAGTAGTCCCAGGAGATTTCTCCCTAAACTACTGCTTACATCTATACCTCTGCAGATTGGCCACTAAACGCATGGCTTGAGGTGTGCTCAGTTTAAACTACACACTTTTGGGGAACTTGGAGGCCTGGGTTAGAATAAAATGTAACATCTCAATTTTTATATATTACATAATGAAGTGAAAGTATTTAGGTCATGTTTTACTTCATTAGTCTATATTTACTAAAATTTATGTGGTCACGAGAAAATTTCAACTACCTATGTGACTTGTATTACGTCTTCACTGTACAGTGCTGTTGCAGAGGTTATAAAGTTAGACTTTGAAGAGTTTGTGTCCTGTACAATCATGGGAGGATTGTATGAGAGCACAGATGGCCTTTTGTCTAGCGCTTGTCCCTCTCTGTCAGCAGGTTCCACTCCTGCTCTCAGCCAGGCCGGAAGCTCTCATCCTTCTTCCCTTTTCTTACTACTCATCACCAGGACGTGGCTGTACACCATCTCTTCTGAATATAATTAAATTCATGAAGCCTCCTGCCTATCATAAACATTTACAAGTGATAGATACACACAGAGGCACCAAAGCCTTCATAGTATCCGGATAATAATGAGTAACAATACCTTTTCCCTTTGGAGTATCCTTTTGTGTCTTGGCTGTCTCCCTAATCCCAAAGTGACCATCACGATTGGCTTAAAGAATCTCAGTTTAACCCCAACCTTTTGTTTATCCCCCTGTCCTTCCGGTATTGCTTTCCACATCAGAAGGATCTGAGAACAAATGGTGATGTGCACCAAGGGGAGTTTATGATAGCATTTGTTTGTTTTTTTAAGTTTTCTGTCCTACAAACTTAACTTTACACCATTTAAAAAAAAACAACAACAACAACAAAAAACTAAACGCCTCTTTCCTATGATTTAAAAAAAAAATGTGTGTGGGAGGACAGCTGTGAAGTCACAACTTAGTTATGCCTTTCATAGTTATTTCATATCAATACAGAGTAAGTTTATGGATAGCTACCTTTTAGTAGGCTATTTGATATACTGATTTTGTCGTTATGTAGTTGTTATTAATGAATGTGTATTTTCTCTAGGGGTTTCTTCCAGAAAGTATGTATGAACGAATTCTCACTGGTCCTGTTGTAAGAGAGGAAGTAAGCAGGCGAGGGAGGAAGCCTAAAAGTGGAATTGCCAAGGCTACAGTAGCAGCTACCGCTCCTGCTGGCAGTGTGCCAGGCAGTCCTGTGTTGGCCAACGGATTACTTCCAGGTGTGGATCTAACAGCTCTTCAGGCCTTACAACAAAATCTACAGAGCCTTCAGTCCCTGCAAGTGACTGCAGGGTTAATGGGCATGCCTGCTGGTCTTTCTTCTGGAGGGGAAACCAAGAACATGGCTGCTATGTTCCCCATGCTACTGTCAGGAATGGCTGGATTACCAAATCTGCTAGGCATGGGGGGACTGCTGTCAAATACTACAGAATCTGGAGCCGAAGAAAAAAAAGGAAATGACTCTAAGGAGCTAGAAAGAAAAAAAGAAAGGACAGAGAGCCAAAGTTCAGAGAATGGAGGAGAAAGCTGTGTGTCGGGTTCTCCTTCAACTTCTTCCACAGCTGCATTGAGTTCAGCTGCAGCTGCCAAGCCCATAGCTCTTAACCCACTGTTGCTGTCTAACATACTTTACCCAGGGATGCTGCTCACTCCAGGCCTTAATCTTCATATTCCAACCTTGTCTCAGCCCAATACTTTTGATTTACAGAAAAACAAAAATAGTGACTTAGGTTCATCTAAGTCAGTAGAAATAAAGGAAGAAGATTCCAGAGTTAAAGATCAGGAAAAGAAAAGGGGAACTGAGCCTAGTCCTCTCAATGAGAATAGCACAGATGAGGGTTCAGAGAAGGCTTCTTCCGGGTCGGATAGCACATCATCATCATCTGAGGATTCAGACTCCAGCAATGAAGATTGATTGGGGACTCTGCACTTCGTCTTAAACTGATTTTACCTTTTCTTTAATTACTAACTGTAAATATCCCGGTGTTGAGTGCATCAATAACTTACTGACAGAACATTTCAATTGTTTGTTTAGAAGTGCAAACTGCTTTCAGAAATGTTTTGCATGTCCTATTTCTTAAGATCCCTAAGTTTCTGAACTCGGATGTACTATCAGATACATACACGTATAAAGTTACAACAAAAGGCATTATAATTTTGTTGGGGGTTAATTTTATGAAAATGATGCTCAATAAGAGTTGTATATTTAATATATTTGCAGTGAACACAGAATACTTTATGCATATTACTGATTTAATTTGAATATAGTTTTACAGCCTCCTTGACACCTATAATTTACAGATGAAAACTCAGCAATAATTTGGGCAGCTAATGAATGTCATGAAAGCTGTAGAGTCTACATCACCATCCATTGCTTTAGTTACATAAAGATGCTCTAGTGTCGTGATGCACTGCTGATGTTTCCAATTCAGGTACAAGTAAGTTTTAAAGAAGAAATAAGTTTCCCAATCAGCCAATTTATCTGGCTACCTGTTACCTCAGCTGAGTTAGTTTAGGAAGTTTACATTCGTTTCTAATTCTGTACTTGTTTTCAGGGGTTTTTAAACACATCCTATATAACATGTCAATCTGGCAAGGCTCATGACTTGCGTTTTACTGTGCTTAACTCAGAAATCAGTAAAAATTAAGTCATAAAATACTCTTGTGTCATATGGCTTTGGCACCCTGTACACATACATTAAAACTTTCCGAAGTTTGGCCTCCTATTACAAATAATTATGTCTCAGATGAATAATGTCTTGTTTCCAGGGTTCAGAAAGGCAAACTCATGAAACACCACTGAGAACTTTCAACACAGCGCCCTTCGTGTACAAGAAAGTGTTTGTTTGCTTTATTTGTATAGGTTTCTGTTTGTGTCTTATGTCCTGGAAATATTCCAAAATAACAGGTAATAGTAGTCAAGTAATATGCAGGTAGTTTGAATTAATTGAGTTTCTAGGAATAAGAAGACAGCATGTTACCCAGAGTCAGTGTTGGGCTATCAGTTTATAATAAATGCTGAGCTGCCCACTTTGAAAATGCACTTTGACTAATCTCAAAAAAATGTACAAACTATACCTATGAAGTCCAAGGCTTCTCCTCTGTTTCTTACAATCCTTTATCATGTACAATTTGTCTGGCATTTGATTTGTGATATTGTTTCTCCTGCTAAAGCTGCTAGCTTTTTCTGACACGGTAGAGGTCCATGGTTTACCTTTATACACATCAGAAACAGAACAGACTTAGACATTCTAAGGAGAGATAAACATTAGCATTTTCCTGGTGTCTAAATAAATCATGGTAAAGTTTGCAAGGTGGCAAATTTTGAAGGAGTACCCCAGTTCTCTCCTATGGGAAAATCAACTTCCAGTATGTTTTAATAGAGCTGTTGTCATGAAGTAAGTGATTATACTGGGTTTCCCAAGACCTTTACCAGTAAATTATGTTTCTGTATGTAAAACGTAATTCATTATTAGACAATGTTATATGTATTACCAAATTATATAAGTTCCATTGGGATTATATTATTAATTTTTGTATTTTCTCAAAATAGTACTTTGAATCAATAGTTCTTTATGCAATGTCTTAGCAATAGTCACTGTAATGCCCATCCAGGAGCAGTGGGTATTAATTCTTCATCACGAAAATGATATACTCCATATTTAGTGTGTTCCCTTTGCAGTATTGCACTTTTGTTTAACTAGAACACACCTGAGAGTTAGCCAAAGCTTTTCAGACAGTTATCTTGGTTTGCCAGCGAGTGTTTTAGCACCACCCATATCCCCTCCTTCCTGTAGGCCTACCCATATGATCTTTACTCCTGTCTTTCCCAATGAAAAGGAAAAAATGAGGTTGAAAAACTTAGATCTTGTTATGAAAATCTAATTTATAGCAAAATCTATAAAATAAAGTATTTTCCTAATTATGGTCTAATAAATTTGGGTAACATCCTAGTGATTCTCTTTCTATATGTAATAAGGCGGTTACAGTTTTCAAAGCATTAATGTTAACTTTAAACATTCTCTTGGGATTCAAGACATTTCTTTGTAGATTGATTGGGGGAAAGTTGTTCGGGTGTCAGCTAAGGAAAACATGCAGATATGGAAATGTAAAGTTAAGGGTTATAAGAAATGAGTCGACGGAATCACATTAATACTAAAGTTTCAGTTGAAAGGATATCCCAGTATGTGTCGGTAGTTATGAAAGAATTATAGCTGGTGTTGCCTTGTATTTTAGCCCTTGTTTCAGGTTTCATGATTCAAGTCTTAGTCCAGTTGTTTTTGGACATTTGCAATATTTACCAGTTGTGTTTTGTGTTAGTCTAAATTTGCTTTCTCTAGTTGAGCAAACGTCTTAAAAAGTCATTTGTAATTTATTAAATTACTTTCTATGATGTTCTATAGAGCAAATGGAAGTTTAATTATTTTTTATTAAACATATTCTTTGACTACCCATGATGTCAGCCTCCATACATGACAGTAACTTTTCAATTGAGTTTTATATATAATTTATCTCACTCTAGTTATACAAGAACACATAGTTATAAATCTTCAAAAACATTTTAGAAGAAATGCTTATGATGTTGGTGGTTGTATGCTTTTGTTAGGCCTTCACCACCCAGGCTGGCCTCAAACTCAGGGCTCAGTGGTATATGAGAGTTTGGAAATTTCTATATTTATATTTATAATAGCATCTTAAATGTAAGATTTTCATTTTCAGTTCATTGTTCATTGATACTGATGTCTGCATAAACAGATAATAGCACTTTAGGAGCCTTAAGTGTTGAAGTCTATATCTAAAGAGCAGCCTCCACCCTATGCCAAACATTGTGTTTTCCTTTCTTTCTCTTGTATCCCTAAAACTTCCAAAAGAACTAAAAAGACAAACTTCACTTCTTCCCAGTCCACACCCCTGCCCCACAAGAAACCCTTTTACTGTGCAGCCCTGGCTGTCCCAGACCTGCTCTGTAGACCAGGCTGACCTTGAGCTCACAGAGATATACCTGCCTCTGTCCCCTGAGTGCTGGGTTAAAGACATGCACCGCCACCACCACCTGGATAACCTCACCTCTTAAAAGAGTTCATTTTGGAAATCATTAATTAGCTCTTGACCATAAGACCCAGTACCAGCTCTGGCAGTATGTTTTCGAAACATTTAACAAAAAGCTTCTCTCATTATGCAGTTAAAATTAGGCTCTTGTGCTTTCATTACCCTGAACACCTGGAGCTGTACTTTTTTGTGTTACAAAGCACAGAACACATAGGCCAGCTACTTCAGCTAGTGCTCACCCACAGGGGAAGTCACTGTTCCAAGGCTGCAGACAGAACTGGCTGAGTTTGAGAAAACACATATTGTGTGTATGAAGGGGAGGACACACACATACCCACATGCTCTTTGCAACCCTAAAAGCAAATAATGACTAAAAAAGACGGGCTCAGACCCCCCCCTGAGCCAAGGGTAACATTGAGAGAAGAGAAAAAGTCAATAAGATTTGTGGGGGACACAGGAACAGAGAATTCTGTCCTGCTGACACCAGATGGACCCAAGTCCACCAGGAAAACCTGGGTACAGGGGGCCACAGACACCAAAGAATGGTGGACTTGGGAGTGGGACAGGTAACCCATTCATTCCTAATTATTCCAGAGTGCCCCACCCACTTTTGTCAAAAATAAAAGCCCAGATCCATCTCTCTAGTGAAGGGGCACAGCTTACATCAAAATGAGAAGCCAGTACAGGTGTTGATGACGGCTAGCCTGCCTGAGGAATATAGACTCATCAGAAGCCAGCAGCCCCTGGGCCAAAAACTGGGAAATAGTTACAGTGTGGGCTGAGACTGGGGGCATGGGACTAGCAAAGCACAGACCCCCATCTATATAAAAGTCCCAGCGAACACAGACCCAGTCAAAGTCCAACAGTGTCCCATATCCCAAAAAGTGAAGAAGAAAACCCCTCACATACAGAGATTATTAACCCTTGGGGTACAGAAGCCGGTTCAGTCTGCCTAGAACACCCCACTGTTACCAGTCAAAAAGCCTGTACTAATGACTGCCAACCAGTGCAAGACCTAAGATAGGTAAATAAAAATAATAAACATACCCCCTATTGTGCCAAACCCTTATACCCTACTGAGTACATTGCCTCTGGACCAGCAATGGTACTCAGTCCTGGACCTGCCCCTGACCCCCAAAAGCCGGCAATATTTTGCCTTTGAGTGGCACAATCCAAAGATCAGAATCAGCAGCCAATTGACTCAGACTGGACTACCCCAGGAGTTCAAGAACTCCCCCACCATCTTTGATGAGGCCCTCCATTAGGATCTGAGTGAGTACAGAACCGAAAACCCTGATATGAGCTTATTGTGATATGTGGATGTTGGTTGCAGCTGCCAATAGAGGCCCACGGGAAAGGAACTTATAACTTGCTACAGGCCCTGAGAGATAGGGGTTATCAAGCCTCTCCTTTGCCAAGGAAGCCCAAATCTGCAGATCACGGGTAATGTACTGGGGTATGTTCTTGAAGGGGGCCAGAGATGGCTCTCAGATGCCTACAAGGAGACAGTGATACCTGCTCCTAAGACACATCGAGTGAGCAGGTGAAGAAAGTCCTGGGCACAGCAGGGTTCTGCCATCTATGGATCCCAGGGTTTACTGAACTGGCTAAGCCTTTATATGAGGCCACCAAAAACATATCCAACTTCACATGGACAGAAGAAAGACAACCCCCTGAAGCAAAAACTCTTTTGAGGCCCCGGCTCTTAAACTACCTGATCTAAACAAACCCTTTTACCTGTTTATAAATAAAAATAAAAACAAAAAACAAAAAGAGTACTCTCCCAGACCATAGGGCCCTAGAAGAGATCTGTGGCATATCTATCCAAGAAGTTAGATCCCGTGGCTGCAGGATGCCCCCCCCCCCAAGACCTGTGAATCATAACTGCAGTGGCAATGCTGGTAAAAGATGCTGACAAACTAACTCTGAGGCAAAACTTAATCATTGCCACTCCACATGCCGGGGAGGCAGTCCTTACACAGCCACCAGACCACTGGCTGAGCAATGCTAGAATGACTCATTACCAAGCCTTACTTCTCAACCCCACCAGAATAACATTCCAGGTGCCCACAGCCCTTAACCGAGCCATGCTGCTGCCAGATCCTGCCCTCAAGGCACCACTACACAACTGAGTAGAGATACCGGCTAAAGCCCACTCCATCTGCTTGACCTGCTAGACTCACCATTGCCAGATGCAGAGGAAGCCTAGTTTACGGATGGCTGCAGTTACGTGCATGTTGGACAAAGGTTCGTAGGGGCAGCAGTGATCACCACTTTGAGCGTCATTTGGGCAGAAGCCCTACCATCAGGGACCTCCACTCAAAAAGCAGAAATGATCACCAGAACCAAGGCTTTGAGACTGGAGAGGAAAAAAAAAAACCCTAAATATCTATACAGACAGTAGATATGCCTTCACCACAGCACATATCTGTGAGGCCATCTCCAGGGAAAGAGGCTTGTCAACAGCAGAAGGGAAGATGACGAACAATAAACAGGAGACTGGCGCTCCTACAGGCTATATGGAAACCCAAGAAAGTGGCTATTATCCATTGCCCGAGGCACCAAAAAAGGGACCGGGCCGATTCAGACAGACAATAGCCTGGCAGATCAGACAGCCAGAAGGGAGGCATTAGTCTTAGTTGATCCTATAGCTAGAAGTCTGACAAACTCACCCCCCAATACACTCCAGCTGACTTGGCTTGGATCCCTGCCAATGGTCCACATAATAGAAGGCTGGTAGAGAACAGCGGATGGACAGATTGTCCTGCCAAGAGACAGGACTGGCGGTACTCAGAAAGATTGACCATCGGATCTGGGTATCTGAAGGATGTAAAATCTACTAATCCTGGGTTAGCTGGCAGATGAGGGTTAAGGAAGGGTTGGTCCAGCCGGTTACTCCCTGGGGCTGAGTGGGATGGTATCAATGGCCCAGACCTCCAATATACACAAGACAGAAACACACTGAGGCCAGGAGTCTTGTCGAAGTAGGATCTTGCTTTATTGTATCAGGCAAGGTAAGGAGGAGGTAGAAGTCTTGGGTGAGGGAAGATGGATGAGAGTTTAGTGCCAATGAGATTGTATTATGACAGCATAATTATGCAGAGGCAGTCTTTGGATGGGCTATGCTGAGTCACTCATAAGTGGAAGTCATGTCCAGGTCCTATGATCGTTGTTAAAGGCCTAGCAAGAGGCTCAACATACTAAGACAGGCCAGCACAAAAATACAAAATAGCAACCAGGCTATCAAAGAAATAGTATCCAAATGGCATGCCTGCCAGGTGACTAATGCTTTGCCAGCCTCTTCCAACCCTGGTGTTGACAAAGAAAAGACTCCACCAAGTGCATATTGAGAGGTAGATTTTACTAAAATCAAGTCAGAAAATATTAGATACAAGTACCTGTTAATGTTTATAGACACCTTCTCCGGGTAGACTGTGGCATACCTGATCAAACATGAGACTGCGAACGTGGTGGCAAAGAAACAGATAGAGGAGATCCTTCCCAGGTATGGTTTTCCAGCCATGATAGGGTGGAACAGTGGCCCTGCCTTCATGTTCAGGTAAGCCAGGAAGGAGCCACTGAACTGGAGAGTGATCAAAAGCCTCATTGCCCTTATAGACACCAGAGCTCAGGAAAGGTAAAAATAAATAAATAAATAGATAGATAGATAGATAGATAGATAGATAGATAGATAGATAGATAGATGGATGGATGGATATGGATGGATGGATGGATGGATGGATGGATGGATGGACGGAAGAACGAACGAACAAACAAACAAATAAATAAATAAATAAATAAAACTCTTAAAAAGAACTTAGTTAAATTAGCTGTAAGATCTGGCACAGACTAGGTGACTCTTCTCCCCTTTGCCTTATTTAGGGTGCATAATTTGCCCTATCAGATGAGACTTACTCTCTTTAAAATAATGTATAACACACATACACACACACCTATAATACTAAGCTTGCGGACCAAGCTGGTCGCCTCCCTAGACGACCAAGACCTTCTAAATGCTATTCGGAGGCACCAATTCACCCACCAGGACATATGGCCAAAACTTCGTGCCATTTATGAGGCTGCCCCTACCCCAAAACCCCATAATTCAAACCAGGAGACTGGGTCCTGATCCACAGACACTGGACCTTAAAACTGAAGTAAAAAAGACCCTATGTTGTCATCCTGACCACACCCACCACTCTCAAGATAGATGGCATTACTACCTGGGTTCACCCCAGGAGGGCGCTGCAACTCTAAAGTCATATCATTTACTGACCAAGGAAAGAAAGCAGACTAGCCCCCCAGTAAGACCTGGGGATTGCGGCTATATTGCTCTGGGGACAACCCTGGCCTGACTTTCCGGAGAATCCTGTCCTCAATAAAAGCAGCGGTGGGGCCCAGTGCAGTCCTCAATCTTCCCAGTTAGAACAGCTCAAACCCAAGAAGCCCAGCGCTACAAATGGGCCCCATTATACCACCCCTGAGCCAAATCATACTACCTCTCCATGGGACACCATTCTTCCCCCAGATCGGTGGACAGAGATCCACTGTTCTCTCTGCTTCAGAAGTCCTACTTGCTCCTCAATGCCACCAGGTCTAGTTTTAAAGCTTTTTGCTGGATCTGTTATGATACACAATCCCCTTCTATGAGAGGATGACTGTTGGTTCCTGACATCAGGCTGGATTGTATGCATAGAATTGTGCCTATGGAAAATTCCACCTTGGCTCTCGTGGCCCCCTCCTCCCTGAGGACTGAACCTTGTGACAGCTAGAGGGATAAACATAATGTTTTTCTGCTCTGCAGTTTTCTTGTTATCGCTGCCACCCCCAGGGGCATTAGTTATGGGATCTTCCACAACCTTGGATGTGGCCTGACAAGAGGAAGTTACGAGGAGAAAGTATTTGAGAGGTATAAAAGAGTGTGTTGAATAAAGCTCGGGTCTTTCTTTGTGATCCTGGATGATGGAACCTGACGACTCCTGAGTGCTGATTAACCTCGATGTCCCTCACCTGACTTGGTGCACTTCAGCCGGTCATGGCAGATGACAGTAATAGGCAAATATAATACCACCGCTGACCACCAGCACTGCTGTTGGCAGACCAGAGCTTCACTGATGCTCCAACAGGTACAGGGCCAAGGTGTGTGCATAGGCCAGGTCCCACCATAGTACCAGGTCCCCTGCAGCCACACTCAGCCACTCGGGGACCAAACCTCCTATCTATTACCCATAGACAACACATAGTGGGCATGTTCCTTCGGGCTGACCCCATGTGCACATGCCACGGTCCTCATAAGACTTAAGAGTTTTATATATTAGTCAGGCTAATACCTCAGTTGATATACCACACTACAAAAGACCCGCACAACCTAATTAAACATGCAAACCCCCACTGCTATAAAAAAAGCCAGTTATAGCCCTCACTCTATCCGTACTACTAGAGGCCAGCTTAGTGAGATTAAAGACAAGAGCCACATCTCTAATCATTCAACAGTATTCCAGCCTCCACTTGCCCATTAATAAAGATATAAAAAGGGTAGAAAGACTCTAGCTCATACCTCCAGGGCGCCTTGTCTTCCCTAGCAGAGCTGTTCACGCAGGATAGGAGAGGACGAGACCTCATTTTTCTGAGAGACAAAAGTTGTGCGCTACACCAGGTAAAGAGTGCTGTTTTATGTAGACCACTCAGTAGTTAAAAAAAAAAAAAACAAAAACAAAAACAAACAAACAAACAAAAAAAAACCAGTGGCCAAGAAATGAGAAGTGCTAAAAAAAAAAAAAAAAAAAAAAAAAGCAGGCCAGCCAAAATCAATTGAAAACTACCGCGTCCGGTTTCTTGGGTGGTTCAAGTCTTGTCCAGGCGAGGAGTGTCGAGGTTAAATAATCTGCACTCAGGAGTCGTTTAGGTTCCATCATTCAGGATCACAATGAGAGACCCGAGCTTTATTCAGTACATCTTATATCTTAGACCTGCTTCTCCCTCCACCATGCTTCTCTCCTGCCATGCATCTCGCCTAGCTTTTTTCCCCTCTAGCTTCCCGCCATGTTGGTTTCCTTCTTCCCCTTCCACTGACTCTACTAGCTCTACTCCATGCTTGTCTCCCGCTTCTGCTTTGTGTCTCAGCTCTCTCCCCACTCTCTGCTTCCTTCTTAACTCTCTCACACCCTGCCCCCTCATCCGGGCACACCCAAGGTCTTGGAAGATCCCAAAAGACTAGCACTCAGCAGGTGGCAGCCATAGGAGCAGGAAAACATGTTTTTCCTTAATCCCCCTATTTAACATAAGGTTTTAGTCCTTTGGGGAGGAGGATGGGCCATAAGGGCCAGAATGGCACTTATTCGGGAGTCAACAGAAAACTTAGTATGCCAATTCCCCCGAGTTTACTACTCTGATCTTATCTCTCACGGGACCCTGGATACTCTTTCCTGGCCGTCACCTGGCCCCATGTCATAAATAGATTCCTCAAATACATGAGAGAATGATTAGAGCCGATCCAAATTATAATACAGAGGCTAATGCCTCTAACAAAGAGACATTAAAAAAACAAAACAAAAAAAAAAAACCCCAAAAAAATGAGCCAAAACTAGTTAAACCCATAAACCCATAGTTAAGTTCCATTAGGCCCATTTAAAAAAAAAAAAAAAAAATGAAGACCCAGAGAAGTGCCTTCATTTTTCAGCAAAAGTCCCTAAACCTAAGTATGAAACAGACCTGAGTTCTGTTGAGGTACAAAGTACAAACAGAAAATGGCCTAGGGGCTATCTGATAGCAGCTAATTAACCATGGAATGTCCCAGCAGGGACATTTGATAGCCACAGAATGTCTCAACCCAAGAGATAGTCTAGGAAAAAAAAGTTTGATAAACAGCTGGCTAAGATAACAGAGGAAATCTGGAAAAAGTCCTCCGCAAAACGAGCTAATCAGAACTGTATCCTTACCTTAGTAAGACCCCAAATGATATATAACCTTTTGATTTTTGCTTTAAAAACCCAGCTTGCAGAAGGGTGGATACCTCCTCGGGCCACTGCCATGCCAGTGCACCAGATGAGGTCTTTGTCTCAACTTGCATTTTAAATAACCTTATTTTTACATTTCAAAGAGTTCTGTCTCTAGTAGTCTCTTAAAAAGTTTCTGGACTAGGGCACAACACAATCTCTCCTTCCTTCCTTCAGCTGGACTCAGTCAAGTTCTTGGCTGTGGACCTCTGCATCTGCTTCCATCTGTTACTGGATGAAGGAAGGTTCTCTGATGATAATTAGCATAGTCTCTGATCTGAGTACAGGAGAAGACCAGTTCAGGCACCCTCTTCTATTGTTAGGAGTCTCTTAGCTGAAGTCATCCTTGTAGATTTCTGGAAGTTTCCCCGGTACCTGGTTTCTTCCTAATCCCCAGTGCGCCCCCCCCCCCCCCATGAAGACATATACCTCTTTCATTACTTTTTCCCTTCATCCTGCCCACATACCACCCACCCAGCCCTCATGTTCCCAGACTCTTTATTTTTAATGTGCAGCTCTTTTTATTTATTTTCTGTTGGTTTTAGTGTTTTTGAAAGAGTTTCACTAGGTAGCCTATGCTGCTAAGTAACAGATTGTAAAATCATGTGCCACCACCGTATATAGGTTTTAGGCATTTGTTTTGTGTATGTCACATATATGTGTCTTAGATCAGTCATAATGTGTGAATTAATTGTGATTAATTCAGTAGTTGGCAAAAGCATAAGGTCCTTCATGGGAGCTGAGGCATATGTAAATGAACACATTTCTGTCGCAGGTGCATGTGGAGGCCTGAGTTCAATGTGAGCTGTTCCTAAATCGTCTTCCATGTAGTGTGTGTGTGTGTGTGTGTGTGTGTGTGTGTGTGTGTGTGTGTGTATGTGTGTGTGTGCATGAAAGTGCATACATGTGCATGTGAAGGCCAGAGGTAAATACTGAGTATCTTCCATGAGTCCTCTCTGTCATTGAACCTGATATTTAGTGACCACGACCCCTACGGAATTTAAATGATTTAAAAGCAGAGGAAGGTTGGGTTTTAGTCATCTACATGGTCTTCAACTCTCAGCAGGAAAATATTAAAAATGAAATGACTAGTGGTATTACAAAATAAAGGTCTACATGAAGTGGTTAATCTGTGCTGGCTCTGTAAAGACATTCTTTCCCATGACCAGCTTCAGATGGTTTAAAAGAGACTTTATCACATCTTATTAAAAGTACTTCAACAACTGTAAGACTCTAGGAAATTACTTTCGTGGGACCACCTGTCAAAGATAAAGCAATGTTCCAGAAGCACTCAAGGTGAGGCAGAGTGCCTTATTGAAACAGTAACACAAGCTCCGGTTGGCGAATCTGTGGACCCATATGCTAACATATGTTCACCCTTATCTGTGTCCCAGCATGCAAATCCTTTCTTGAAAACCTTGAAGTAATCTTTGAGATGCTCTAGGGCCACATAGATGTCTCAGCAGTTAAGAACATTTGCTGTTCTTGCCAAAGAACTGAATTTGGTTCCCAGTGCCCACATGGTGGCTCACAACGGCTCTGAATTCCAATTCTAGAGGATCCAGCACTCTCTTCTGACTTCCTTGGATACTGAATCCATCCTATGGTATACATATATTCACTTAGACAACACACACACACACACACACACACAATATCTTTAAATACTCCATCATCAGAACTGATTTGCCTGGCCTAAGTAAGTAATGATACAATTCTGTGTTAATGTCTCCTCTATTTGTACTAGGAAAATAGTTTATGGTAAGTGTGTGTGTGACAGTAATCCTCAAGCTCAGTCTACAACGGCCATGTCTCATCACAATTTTAAAGTACATCATTTCCATTGCCCTACAATTCTTGAGCTCTGGAGGATCCCACAGGCAACTGAGACACGCTGATTGATTATACCTAAACCTGTCGGTTCTCCACCACCTCATGGGGGCTTTCAGAAAAGTTAACACTCCGATCTTGTCCATTTTCCTCTCTTCTCTGATGAGAACGTTTCACTCTCATGAGATTCCTGTTTCACATTTTTAGTCCTTGTCTTCTTCACTTTTTTTTCTTCCAAAACTCAAGTGATTAAGTTTCATATGGCTCTAGAACGAAGGTATTTGCCAATCATTCCTGGACCAGGTCCTAAGACATACCCTACACTAGATTAACTTGACAAAAACTAGGTTTGTCTGGGAAGAAGTAGCCTCAGTTGAAAAGACACCCCCATCACAGTAGCTTGTAGGCAAGTCTGTGAAAACATTCTTGATTAACTTGATTGATAAAGGAAGGCACAACCCACTGTGAACAGTTCCATCCCTTGATAGAACAAGCCATGAAGAGCAAGCCAGTAAGTAGCATTTCTCCATGGCCTCTGTCTTAGTTCCTGCCTTGGTTTCTCTTGACTACGTACTGTGATTGGGATATATAAGCCAAGTAAACTCCATCCTCCTCAATTGCTTTTGGGTATGGGGTCTTTGTCACAATAATAGCCAATTAGGTGGCTCAGTGGTTAAGAGCACTTGCTACTCTTCCAGAGGACCTGGGTTCAATTCTCATTACCCTCAGGGCAGATCACCATCATCTGAAACTCCAATCCCAGGGAACCCAATGAGCTCTTCTGTTTCCCGTAGGCACCAGACATACACATGGTGTGTAGACATGCAGGCAGGCAGAACACCTAAACACATAAAACCAAAAAAAATTTTTTAAGTAAATTAAGGAAGCCTTCATACTTGCTTTTGGACGAAGACAGTTGGTCACCCAATCACACATTAGGCCCATTAGGCCATAATTTCCTCCCTCCCCTCAGGCCTCCTGCATCATAATTCAAAGTGCTCAGAGAGATTCCTTCATGGCCATCACAGGTTGCACGTGACTCATTTGATTTTCTTCCATGGCCTCATCTCCCTAAACTCAGTTTCAGGAAGCACCATTGACTGACCATTGCTCGTGCTTACTACAGTGAAAAGTGTTTCCCTCCACCTATGGAATGCTCTCCAGATAGTCCCAAACCTGACCAGACACATCTACTCCCTTACAGACTCACTCGGGAACATAGTATAGAGAAGACAAGAATTTGTTAGAAGTGGTGTCCTCCCGATGTGTGGGTTAGTCTCTACAGCTTTGAGATTTAAATTTGCTACCTTGTTTCTAAGAAAATAGCACATTTATGAAGGAAATAGAGACTTAGTTCTCTGCTGACCTTGGCCGTTTCCCTTGTATATAGGATGCTATACTTCTTAATAAGTTTGCTTGGCATAAATTCCAAGTAAATGTAATCATGTTTGTTAGAGTGTTTTGTGACCGTTTGACTGTTTTCATGGAAATTTGTGTTTCATCTTGTCTGCTGTCCAGCAAGCAGTCTGTGTTTATGACTCGATGTATTTTTGTTACATGCCTGTACTGTTCTTTTTTTCTGGTTGAGTTTTGGCAACTTGGCACAAACCTAAATATATCTGGGAAGAAGGGATATCAATTGAGGAATTGCCATTTTCTTGATTATGGACGGTATGTGGTACCAGTGTCCTGGAATATTAACCTAAGATGTGCTACATTCGTTTATGCTGTGGGATATTTGTTTAATGACACAAAGATGAGTTGCATTTTGTGGGGATTCAATAAAAGCTTCAGAAGCTTCGGAGATATGAGAGGGAATCTACTCACAGTCTATGTGGGGAGTTAATAAACACTCCAGAAGTCCCAGAGCTCTAACTATAGTCAGTCTAGAAGAATCAGAGAGTGGTGATTCAAACCTTTAATCCCAGCATAAGGAGTATCCTGGAAGTGGTGACCTACACCCTTAATCCCAACTAAGTCAGGTCACTTTAGATCATAGAAGGAATTCCAGACTCCCAAGCAGGCAGTGGTGGGGCCATGCCTTAATTTGCCAAGAGAGTATTTAAGCTTAAGGCAGGCATAGAGTTGAGGGAAGCCAAGCCACGGGAAGCAAGGCTGGGGAAGCTGGAAGACAGCTGGGTAAGATCTGACTGTGGTGTTTATTCTCTCTAATATCTCCGACTTCTTCAGAGATCTATCCCCGAGTCTCATTTATTTGTGCGACAGCATTTGTTTAATTAAATAAAACTAATCTGGGGTCAGGAGGCTGAGTCAGCAATTAGCTGACAGAAAGTGGTAGGGAGGAACAATCTGTAGTTAGGGTTCTTAAATGGGGCTGAGCAGAAGGACGCCCCGTTATGGGAGAGACCCAAGCTAGGAGAGAATTTTAGCTACTTGCTATTCAGTCTCTCAGAGGAAGCAGAATTTCACCTCAACCTTTGAATTCTAAGCCTTATAAAGAGACAGAGATCTAGATAAAGTTTTCTTTAGTGGTCTGTTAGACTTGGTGCCTAAGGGAACAGAATCCCCACCTGGCTAAAGCCAGTGCAGCTGATCCAATACTTGTAGCTTCAGAGTTGCAATTGCTTAGGACAACAGTTGCTTAAGGGGAAGCTACTGAATTTAGTGAAAAGCAACATGCCACCCCTAGAAAGATGGTCCTGGGTTGTATAGGAAAGCACATGGAGAAAACATTCTTCTGTGCTTTGTGATTCCTGCTTCCGTTCCTGCCTCCGGGTTCCTGTCTTGCATGGGGATCCAGCAGACTCAAGACTTTATCAGAGGCAGTGATGAAATGATGAAGGATATGTTAGCTTTGTGTCTTGTTCAGGAGTGGACTTGACAAGGCCAGGGTAATACTGGAGTCAATGTCTCAAAGGAATCAAGGCTATGTTGTGGGAGGGCCTGACTCTTCCCCCTGGGCTGTGGTTGCCAGTCCTAAGGCAGCGGTGTCTGAAGTATCTTGTGTTCTGTTTCTCAATGTTGTCTGACTTAGCTCTCTACTGACCTTTGTAGAGAGAGTTCCTGTCCCCCAGCTGCTCTCAGATCACCACACTGAGGCTTTTATTAACTACAAATGCTTGGCCAATAGCTCAGACTGATTACTAACTAGCTCTTATATTTGCAGTTTTCCCATTTCTATTACTCTACATTCTGCCATGTGGCTCATGGCTTTACCTGTAGCCCAGCACGTCCTGCTCCCTCTGCATCTCCTGGCAACTCTCCTGACTCCACCCCCCTTCTTCCCATCACTCTCAGTTTGGCTTTCTCACCTAACTTCCACCAGACTACCAGACTATCAGCTTTTTATTAACCAATGAGAGTAATACATATTCACAGTGTATAGAAGGATTATTACACAATGGATCTTTGCCATTTTTCTCCTGTTCATAGTATATAGGATACTGTACTTCTTAATAAACTTGCTTGGTGTAAGTCATCAGCTTCTGGAAGACCTACTGGTCCCAGTCCCAGTTAGTGATTTTGACTCTATTCCTCAACCCTTCAACCTCCCTCTCAATACCTCACCACTGAGGACTCTGTAGGTTCTGGTCAGTCTTGAATTCTTGCCTTGGCTTTATCAGCGAACTGTTACTAGGGATATGTAAACCAAATAAATCCTGTTGTGCCAAGTTGCTTTTGGTCATAGTGTTTATCACAGCAATAGAAAGTCAACTAGAGTAGCACGTACCTTTAGACAATATTCTGTCACACGGTTTTATAATAAAGTCCCCCAAAATGGTTTAATTCAAAGTGGCCTGTAAGTAAACAAGAATACACATAATTTTAGTCCAAATTTATTCTAATTCATAAAATGTAACCAAATGTAAGAAATTAGTTATTTTACACTTTTTTGGGGGGGGGGGATAAAGTTGGCATTATATGGAAAATTGAAAGTAAATTGTTTACTTATAAATAACAATTTAAGCTTTACTACCATCCCTCAGCTATATGTACTTTGTAAAACAAAAAAAGTGACTAGGTGTGGCCTATTCTAAGCTTCTATGCATTTAAAATAAAATCCCAATATTATATTAGGAATTTTATTTTAAAAGGCTAGGCAGAATTACATTCTTTTTTATTTAAAAATGTTTTTTTTTCTATGTCTCCTATGGCTCCCCCTCCCTTCCCTCCTCCTCCCAGTCCCTCCCAGTCCTCCCTCAGTCTCCCCCACCCCATCAGCACATCCATTTCCCAAGAAGGACAAGGAGTCCCAAGGTGGGTCAGTTCAGTCTGGCATACACAGTTGAGGTACGTCTGACTCCCTCATCCCAGTATTAAGGCTGGGTTGGGGAATAAGCTCTGAGATGTCAGTTCATGCACCAGGAATAAACTCTGATCCTACTGCAAGAGGCTCCACAAACTGCCCAGGCCATTTGACAGTCGTCTACCTTTGGAGGGTTTAGTTCCTTTCCTTGAAGGTTCCTCAGTGGTTGTTTCTGAGTCGTGAGCTCCCAATAGCTCCAGTCAGCCATCTCAGTGGGCCTCCTCCTCATGATCCTGATCCCTTTGCTCATACACTCTCTTCTTTGTCTCTCTTCAGCTGGACTGGGAGCTGGGACTGGTGCTTAGCTAAGGATCTCTGTTTCTGCCTCCATCAGCTGCTGGATGAAGGTTCTCTTAGTCTTCTGTGGGCTGGGCTAGAATTACATTCTTTAAACACGATGTTAAGGTATCTGAATAATAGATTAATAATAATCATAATTTGAAAATTCCAAGGAATGCTAACGTATTATCCCTGACTTTCAAAGAGTAACACTCCAAGAATTTAAAAGCACTGAGAAACCTGTTTGTTTCACTCTGTGTTATAATACTAAATATAATAGTGAGCGTTATTATTGCTGAGTAATATATTCTAATTCAAAAAGACAGAAAGGAATCATTAAATTTGTAAAAGAGACATAAAAGTTTATAAGTATAGAGTCATGTTTTGTAAATGTATGTGTTTTATTGCAGAGGATCTGAGTTCAGTCTCTAGCACCCACTTCAGGCAGCTGAGAACCATCCATAACTAGCTTCAGGGGATCTACTGCCCCCTTCTGGCCTCTGTAGGCACACACATTCACCAGCACATACGTACATACAGACATAGACACACAGAAACACACACACACACACTCCAATTACAAACTAATATTTAAGAAGAAGAAAGAGCAGGTAGCTTCTGTAGCTCCAGTTCCAAGGGTTCTGATAGCTTTTTCTGACCTCCCTGGGTAGCAGGCAGACATATAGAGTATAAACGTACTTGCAAACATATAAACTAAAGTATTAGACAAAAACGTTTCAAAGGCAGCTCGCTGTCTTGATGCAATAAGTTTTCTATTATCATGTACTGTCCCTAAGATGGGTCATCTGGTTGGAGAACCAAGTGTCATTAGCAGTTAGGCTCTGATTGCTTGTGCGAGGCCTCACAAGTCACTGGGTCAGATTCCAAGTTGTTATGGTCCAACTAATAAAGAGTGGGGAATCTTGATTTTTAGTCCTGTTATTTTGGGGCCTGTTTATCTCTGCCCCTACACACATATACATACATACCAGAGCATCCAGGTCAAATCATTGGCAAAGAGGTTAAAATCTTTTTTTTTTTTTTTTTTCTGAAGCTGCACCAGAACAGAGACAGAAAGGAGCTGATTAGCATTGCTGAACTGCCCACAGAGCTGTAGGTTGTATTTGGAGATGTATTTGGAGAAGGGAGGAGGGGTGTGATCACAGGACGTTGAATGTTGGACTGTGATATTGCTTGCAGATTAAGTGGTCCTGGGTCCTTGGTATAGAAGAAAGGTGTCAGCATAGATAGATGGTAATAGTCATTATCTCTGAAAGAAAATATCATCTGGACCTTAATGACCTGTAACCTGGAATATATCAACCACATCAGTGGATTAGAGGTAAGCATGGACCAAAGACAGAAAGTAAGAGACAACAAGAGAAGGACTGTGGGAGCTAAGACAGCCCAAACACACCCAAGAAATCTACTGGGAGCTGGCTTAGGCAGAACGTCTTGCAGACACAGGGCAGGACTCTCAGAGGCAACAGGCAGGGGAGTCCTGGCCATTTAGTCAATGGTTGCTGGAGGGAGATGTTCACAAGACCTCACCCTTCTCTTCTTTCTCATTTTCCCCTGTGCTGTAGCAGCTTGTAAGTTTCTCAGCTCCTGTACTTACACCCCCACCCTGTGAGAAGCTTTTATTAACAATGGCATGGAAGTAAAAGGGGGCTAAATGGGAGATGGAAGGGATGGACAGGAGGGTTAGGAGTAAAGGGAGAGTAGGATGATAAAAGTGTACAGTGTGGAAGTGGCACACTCATTATATAATTAATACATGTCAATTCAAAACAGTAAGACCCAGTAATTATTTGAGAGGCTTGAGGCAGGGTAGCAAATTATGACAGAGAGGGGACATAGAAAGGGATAAGGACCCTCTTTACTGTCCCCATCTGACTTCAGCTGATGCTCAGATATTTAGTCAATCAGACCACGTGAGAATGAATTGAGCTCCCCTTACAGAGAAGCATCACTAATGAGAGCTGGTTTTGAGATTTCATTTTTTTTTTCATTTATTTTTTTTAAATGGGAGGGGGAAGGGGACATGACGAGTCTAGGTGACTTAGAAGCCAGAAGAGGATGTCAGCTCCCCTGAACCTGGAGTTCTGGGTGCTTGTGAGCCTGACATGGATTTGAAGTCAGGTCCTTTGGAAGAGCAGCCAGAACTCTTAACCACTAAGCCATCTCTCCAGCCCATTAGTGTGTTGAAATGCCTAATAGATGATGTCTTAAATCCAATAACCTTGTAACCTAGGTAGAAGTAAGTTTCCTTTTAGACAGTATTGTGTGTGCATGTGTGTACTGTCCAGAAACCCCAGGACTCCACCTGCCTGTGTCTCCTCATTGCTGAGATTAGAAGTTATCCCATCGCTCCTGGCTTAATACGCCTCCCCTCCTCAAAGGTGAGTTGTAAGGCTGAAACCAGTGTTTTTGCCTACTGAGAATCTTCCTACCCCTTGTCAATGTGTTTATTTCTATTACATTTTTTCCCCACCTGGAAACCCATGAAGTGTGCCATAAAAATTTCTTTTCCAAGAGTAAGTTCTTTGGGTAAGAAAAATACATCTATCAGCACATCCTTTCCCTCATGCCTAAGCTCAGAGAATCAATAGCTCTAGCACCACCCTAATCACATGTATAGCTGCCGAGCCACTTGGGGGCATTTCTCTCCTAACAGGCACAGTAAAGTCTCAAGTCTTGCCTTTAATCAGTGACCTGGATAACCGTGCTTCACTGTCACCTGTCCCGAAATACCTTTCTGCAAAAGTTCAGCTTCTGGAGCCCCAGGTTCTTAGCATGCTCAGTCTGTATTGCCGCCATGTTTAGCTGTATTTTTCGTTGCTAGTCTAGCTCACACAATATTAAATGTGAAAGGCCTGGAAATCAGAGGTGTCATTAAGATGTCAACTCTGTAAGTGTGATATCTAATATAATTTTAAAAGTTATTTTTGAAAACACATTTGTGATGACTTGTTTAGTTGAGAGGTTTTTGTTGTTTGCTTGGTTAATGAGATTGAGTCTTAGCCCAATATACCTAATATAGTTAGCGTTGATACTGGAGCCTCACTTGAGGCATCTTCTCTGTTGGATTGGCCTGTGGGCCATCCCTCGACAGGTGTGTGTATGTGTGTGTGTGTGGGGGGGTGCTGTATCAGAAAAGTAGCTGAGCAACAAGGGGCAGCTAGCCAGTAAGCAGGGTCCTGCTTTAGCCTCCCTCAATGATGGACTGTAAAATCTAAGATGAAAAAAAACCCTTTTCTCCTCGAGTTGGTTTCAGTCAGTGTTATCTCAGTAACAGAGAAGCAACTAGAACAAGCTGGCGAGCTATTACTTCGGACCTTTTTATCTTTACTATTATCTGGGGACCTCTAGGTAAGGAGGAAGTGTTTGGGTGAAGAGTTCGAATACTAAAGCTTCTTCTGTCGATATTTTTTGGTCCTTTTCTCTTCAAAGAGCCTTCTAAATGGTCTCACTGTTGAGAGATACTTAAAACGGGAGGACACGTTCATGAATGCAGTACGGATTGTTTGGCTCTTCTTCCATAACTTTTGGTCACCCTGAGATTCCGCCCGAAACTACATTTCCCAGCAGGCTTTGCTCAGACTTACGGGTGCCCGCATGGGACCAAGGGACTCTGGGGGCGGTACAGTCGTGGTGCCAGCAGCTGACGGGCGGGCCCTTCGCGGTTTGAATGGCTGCGGGCCCGGGCCCTCAGCGCATCTGAAGAGAGCCGCGGCCTCGGGGTGCGCCATGCCATCTGGAGGCAACCAGTCACCGCCGCCCCAACCTCCGGCCACAGCGAGCTCGGAGGAGGAGGAAGAGGATGGCGACGCCACGGACGGCGCGCAGCCCGCGGGGTCTCCGGGCCCACAGATCCAGCAGCGGTTCGAGGAACTGTGCAGCCGACTCAACATGGACGAGGCGGCGCGAGCCGAGGCCTGGGGCAGCTACCGCAGCATGAGCGAGAGCTACACGCTGGAGGTGCGCGCGCCGACCCTCCGGAGGTCCGGGGGTGGGGGAGAGTCGGTGTGGCTCCCGGGGTCGCTTGGTCGTCTGTACCGCACCCTGGCCTCTGCCCTGGCTTTGCAGCCGCGGGAGGAGGAGACGCGTTAAGTTTCGGGCTTGACTACCTGTGAGAACGCCTTAAGATTTGTCACCTCTTCCCGCCGGCGGTTATAAACCGGTGTAGACACACAACATTTGTTGCAGAGCTCGGGCACTCTCTTTTTTGGCTGTCACCCAGCAATAGGTTTGTTATGTCCGGTTTCAGGGACGGGGCTGGTGGTTGACAAAAATGGCCATTTGGGCCAGTGCCTGTCAACTCTGCAGGCACCTCCCCTGCATGGGCCAATAGGAAGTGACACGGAAGTTCGGATTGTTTATCATCCGTCTGCCTGTCCCTAAGGCCCTTTTATTTTATATATGGAAGGAGCAGGGTAAAGAGGCCCACTATTCAAAGGCTAAACAAGGTGTTATTTAACTATAATGTGATGGTTGTGTCCGTGTTATTCTGCTGAGTCGACGTATTTCGAAATATATATTTTAATCTGTTCACGCGTCGAATTCCTCTCTCTCCATTGTTATTGCCACGGAAAAGAAACGAGGCGACATCAGATCTTAAAGGTCTGAGTGACTCTGGGCAGTTTGTAAACGCTATTTTCTTTTTCAGGGAAATGATCTTCATTGGTTAGCATGTGCCTTATACGTGGCTTGCAGAAAATCTGTTCCAACTGTAAGCAAAGGAACTGTTGAAGGAAACTATGTATCTTTAACTAGAATCCTTCGATGTTCGGAGCAGAGGTAACTAACTATATTAGAGCTTGAAAAGTAGACTGTAGCTAAGATTTAAAGAAAAAAAACCTAACAAGTCATACTAATAATGAAAATTCTGTTTGTTTACTAATTTCTGAGCACCTAACATGTAGATTTCTGAATTAAGAAACCAAGACATGGTTGTTCCTTTACCATTTCAGAGTCAGGATCATATTTTACTAACTTAAGTATATTTCCGTTTTAAGGCATTAACGGTTATAACTAATTGTACGATGTTAATGTAAATTTAAATAAATATATTGAGGAACTTTTGAAGATGCTATGGATCAAAAAGGTAAATAAAATATCGGTTATGTGGCATTATGTGTAGGTACACATATGCATAAAACTTGTGTTTTAATGTACATGGAATGTGTAGAATTGAAGCTGTGCATTCTCTGACCCTGAAGAAATTTGTACACACATGCCAATATGTTTATTGTACATTAAAAATAACAAATTGTATATGTCTATGAATGTTTGCATGTATTATGTGTACCACATGTGTTCCTGGTTTCTGTGGAGGCCAGGAGAAAGCACTGAAGTTACACATAGGTGGTTGTGAGTCGCCATATGGGTGCTGGAACAGATCTGGGTCCTCTGCAGGAGCAACAAGTGATCTTAACCACTCCCACCTCTCCATCCCCTACACCATTTCTGTAGAAAGAAAATTATTAGTAATCTGAATTTCTTGTGATTGAGTGAATGCAGAAATTTATTGTGTATTCATGGAAGGATGGCTTCAGTAATTTTATAAATGAGTTAAGTATTTCCATGTATTGACATTCATGACTTTCAGAAACATTAAATGAAAATTAAGTTGCAGAATGCTACTTATGATAATTCTACATAAAATGTAAAAGCAAACAAAGGGTACTACTTATTTTAATGAATATATGTATGGATAATTAACTTCAGAATGGGAGTTATATTGGGAGGAAGTGAAGAATGACATTAGGAAGATGTATAAATTGAAATTTTGACAGTTTCTGCACGAACTTTAGTGTTTTGTTTTTTTAAAAAAATTAAAATTGATTTTATTTTATATTTATAAGTATATTGCCTGTATGTATATACATGCACAGTATGCATGTTTAGTGCCCAAGGAGGTCAGGAGAGGACATCAGATCTCCTGGGACTGTAGTAAAAGATGGCCATAAGCCACTTTATGGGTGCTCGGCATTGAAGCGAGGTCCTCCATAAGAAGAACAAATACGCTTAACTGCTGAGCCATCTCTCCAGCTCCATAGTTTTCGTATTTTAAAGATCTGAGCTGGGGGCAGTGAGATGATGCCAGGTAGAAGCAGAAAAATGTAAGTAATAAGATGACAGTTGTTGAGGAAAGCACCCAGCATCAATTTCTGGTTTCCACACTCTACCTACATGAGCATGGATGCACATACACACAGAGAAAGCAAAGCTCTCACAATCCGAACAAAGTAGATTAGGAGGGGTGGCGAACAAGACAGGTGGTAAGAGAGGAAGTGAGTCAAGGGTATTGCATGGTCAGAATGTAATTTGATGGAATGATTTTGGCTTACTGCTAATTGTGTTGTCATGGCATCACCTTTATGTTATTAAAGTACCTCAATTTCATTTTTAATATCAGCTTAATTGAATTTTTTAACAAGATGAAGAAGTGGGAAGACATGGCAAACCTACCCCCACAATTCAGAGAACGTACTGAAAGGTTAGAGAGAAACTTCACTGTTTCGGCTGTGATCTTCAAGAAATATGAGCCAATTTTTCAAGATATTTTTAAATATCCCCAAGAAGAACAACCTCGTCAGCAAAGGGGACGAAAGCAGAGGTGTGTTTCTGTGAGTCTGGGATCCGCCTTTCTCTGGTGTGTTTCTGTGAGTCTGGGATCAGCCTTTCTCTGGTGTGTTTCTGTGAGTCTGGGATCAGCCTTTCTCTGGTGTGTTTCTGTGCGTCTGGGATCAGCCTTTCTCTGGTGTGTTTCTGTGAGTCTGGGGTTAGCCTTTCTCTGGTGTGTTTCTGTGAGTCTGGGATCAGCCTTTCTCTGGTGTGTTTCTGTGAGTCTGGGGTCAGCCTTTCTCTGGTGTGTTTCTGTGAGTCTGGGGTCAGCCTTTCTCTGGTGTGTTTCTGTGAGTCTGGGGTCAGCCTTTCTCTCGTGTGTTTCTGTGAGTCTGGGGTCAGCCTTTCTCTGGTGTGTTTCTGTGAGTCTGGGGTCAGCCTTTCTCTGGTGTGTTTCTGTGAGTCTGGGGTCAGCCTTTCTCTGGTGTGTTTCTGTGAGTCTGGGGTCAGCCTTTCTCTGGTGTGTTTCTGTGAGTCTGGGGTCAGCCTTTCTCTGGTGTGTTTCTGTGAGTCTGGGGTCAGCCTTTCTCTGGTGTGTTTCTGTGCGTCTGGGATCAGCCTTTCTCTGGTGTGTTTCTGTGAGTCTGGGGTCAGCCTTTCTCTGGTGTGTTTCTGTGAGTCTGGGGTCAGCCTTTCTCTGGTGTGTTTCTGTGAGTCTGGGGTCAGCCTTTCTCTGGTGTGTTTCTGTGAGTCTCGGATCAGCCTTTCTCTGGTGTGTTTCTGTGCGTCTGGGATCAGCCTTTTTCTGGTGTGTTTTTGTGTGTCTTGGATCAGCCTTTCTCTGGAGCACAGTGATTCAGAAATCGGGAGAGGAAGTAACAGAGGCTATGTGAGTTCAGTAGATACAGAAAGTGGGATTTCTAAGACAAAAGTAAATCTAGATGAGTCAGTTTAATGGCATTACATGGAGTGCTTATAAATGGGTAGGATTTGGGGAGATGACTTTTGAGACAGAGTTGGTACAGAAGAAATAGCAATAGGCACAGAAGTGGCAAGCAAGAGGGAATTGGGGAGCAGAGAGGTCAGTTAAGATATTCCAAGGGTTCTAATGTTACGGAGCTAAACTTTAGAGTAGGTTATGTATTATAAGTAAAACCTAAATTTTACATTTTAGGTTAATCAAATTAATAAATTTAAGTGATTTATCACATACTATGGCAGAAAGGCCATATCATTTTGGGAGAGTGGGGGGACGACAACAGGGTATCATATGGCCAAGGTATCCTCAAATATGTTAAACATCCAAGCATGGCTATGAGCTCACGCTTCCCCCTGAGTGCTGCATAGCTCTGACTATTCACTATAACTGTGGCTAGCAGTAGATTAAGTCTAGTATTACTCCTAAATGCAGGAACTTTTGATGAGTGACAGACAAAGGCCAGTGAGACAAGTGCCCTCTCATGCTAGCAGCAGAACCCAATCTGCTCTTCTCTGGGGCATGCTGATTTTATTGATAAAAATAGGCTCTGTAAAGCTGGGCATGACACACACCTGGAATCTTAGCACTTGGCAGAGTCAGGTGTTCAAGGTCAGCCTCTGCAACAGAGGAATTTTGTGGCCAGCCTGGATTACATGAGATTCAGTCTCAGAAAACAAAAGTTGAGGCTCTTGTGATTTGATACCACAGAAGTCTGGTGTAAGCCGTGGCAGAGATGTTGGCAGAAAAGCCAAGCCAACTCAGGTCAGAACCTCCCTTTAGCAGACAGCTTGGTCACATACAACAGGTCTCTTAGTAGATGGAGCACGGCATAAGTATAGGGCTAGAATGACTTCAGTGACCTGTGATTTTTCAGTGTGGAGTATCGTATGGAGAGGGTAGAGCTGTAACTCCTGCCTGCCACCTGGAAGCAGCATTAGTTGTATTAACGTCATCACAAAAGACTTGGGTTTTTTTTTTTTCTTTTTGTGCCTTATGTATCTTGACCCCCCAAACTTAGAAAGTTCTCTCTCTCTTTCTCTCTCTGTCTCTCTTTTTCTCTCTCTCTTCCTGAGCTGCTTTTTCTGCCTCCCCGCTGTTTTCTCTCAGTATTTGGTTGGGCATAGCTTCTGAGCACATTTCCCTGTAAAGCCTGTTTTCACTCCTCTGGCTGTGGGCTTATTTCACACCTCATCTGCGTCATTTGGGATGTCTCTTTGTAATTCTTGTATTTATTTTGTGACTTTGTTTTTATCCCCTCTAGGCGACAGCCCTGTACCACATCTGAAATTTTCCACTTTTGTTGGGTGCTTTTTATATATGCAAAGGGTAAGTGAAGAGTAATATTTATTTGGACAGGAATGAGCTAACCTATATTTTTAGGTGCTGATTTTATCTGCTGTGTTATGTATCAGGAAGAAAACCTCACTTTTCCTAAGAGGATCTCTAGACTGTCTTTACAGTATTCACATTTCCTCATATTAAATGACATCCCCTTTCATTCTATTCTCCTTCCACATCTCTTTAACCAGACTTCTGATGACTTCCTACATATCCACAGTAAACTTAGATGCTTAGAATCTTTTTCTCTCCTCTTTTTATTCAGCACATCTCTATTACTATGGTATGTTCTATATATCTAAGGAGAAGGATACAGTTATATTCATCAGCTTTTTCTTTATAGACTGTGGTATATGACTGTCACTAAGATAGTTCAATAAGATGAAAATTATCAGAACTGGAAGGAGCTTCATGCATACTGTAGTTCCCACCTTATAAGAACAAAGATAGTTCCAACATCCATATACAATGATTCTTACTATACATACTTACATAAAGTTTAATTTATACATTAGGCACAATAAGAGGTAAATGACATTAGTGTGATAAGAACAGAGCTGTTGGCTGGTATAGTAGAGGTTATATGAATGTTGTCTCTATCAGTAAAATCTTAGCAGCATCTGCATATGATTCTTTTACAGATTTATTTGTGTTCTATATGAACGGATATTTTGCCTGCATGTATGTCTGTGCATTATGTGCATGCAGTACCAGAGGAAGTCGGAAGGGGATATGGGATATCCTAGACCTGGAGATAGAGATGGTTGTGGACATCTATGTGGTTGCTGGGAGCCAACGCCAGAGTTATCTGGAAAAACAGCCAGTGCTCTTAGCCACTGAGAAATCTCTAGCCCTTGTAAAAACTTTTTTTTTTTTTTAATTTAAATTAAGGACACTCATGGAAGGAAGCACTTCCACTTCTTCAGCAAGTTGCTGCACTACTTTAGGGTCATTGTTCAGTAAAATACAAGTGACTTGAATAAAATCACTGATGTTTGGAGATAGTAGCTCAAATAACCATGAGAGCAGTTAATTGGCTAATGGATGTAACGTCTACAGCCTGGATATGCAGAACACAGGAATGATCCATGTCTTGGGCGGCACAGAGATAGGCAGAGCAGAAAAACATGCAGTTTTAACTTCGTTTTTATTTGTCTATGTAGGACAGGCTGGCATGAAACTGTGACCCTCCTGCCTCAGTCTCCCTAGTCTTACATTATAGATGTCCCCGCCTATCTGAGAACTATTTAACTTTTCCATCTGATATTTTTGGTCTACTAATCAAAGGTAACCGAAACTATAAAAATAAAACCATGAGTAAAGGAAAATTACTGTATAAGATTCTCTTTATCAGATCAGCTATCTCAACTGACTCATTTCAAGATTAGGCACCTGAAGCCCAGAAATGTTAAGAATAATGCTAAGATTTGAATCCAGATCTCTTCTCTCTTGGTTTAATGATGAACATGAAGGTGTGGTCTCCAGTGTGATGTGATTGCAGCTGGTCCTCTAACTCAGGAGAGGAATCCTCCATCTTTATCTGAGCTGTGTGCCCGGCTGAAGGGAGAGTCTTTGTGAGCTTTTTAGTTATGCTTTCCATACAGTGATGTTGGCAGTTCTTTTCAGTACAGTCAGAAGTGGCTGGTGTAGCCCACAGGTGGGGTACTTGCTTAGTGTGCACAAGACCCTGGACTTGATCCTGAGCACCACAATATAAAACAAGATTATGTGATATAAATCAATGATATAAAAGCTTAGGCGTATATAAACTTTCTTTGAAGGCTTCCACATTAGCATGTGTGACTGGTATTACATATGATAGAAATCTTATGATTGATTGTATTGAATAGTTGTGTGACAGCTAGGATTTTAATCTATTTTGGGTCCTTAGGATTGAATGTATTTGCTAGTGTATAGACTATTAAAATAATGGTTCGTGTCTTCCTTAGGCAGGAGTCACTACACTGAGCTTTGAATTTTGAGATAGAAGTCTATCTCTATTGCCCAGGCTGGGTTAAAACTTCCAAATATTGATTTGGGTACACAGCACAGTTCAGTGTGGCTCCTGTGGTATGCTTGAATGGTTCTCATGAGGAGCTTAGTTGCTCTCATTCAGGGCTTGGTTTATTTGTGGGGAGTATATATTGTGCCTGCAGTATATGGACATTTTAGATGATCTCATTCCCACTTATAAGATAATTATTTGTATGTTTGTTGATTTGGTATGACAAGTGACAAGTTTGATCTGTCACAGGAAGGGCTTTTTGAGTAGAAAACCACTTTCTGTTTTCATAAGATCACATTGCTGGGAAAGTAAGCAAAATCTAGAGGTTAAGTCTTTCTATTTTTCTGTGAACCCTTGATCAGACAATAAAATAGCCTGTAAAACAAAGTCCATTTGTAAGGTCAGGGTTTGAAATGGCAGCTATGTTCTGTTGGGACTTTCTGAATTTCAATTAGAATGCACTCTTTAGGAACTTTTCAGCCTGTGGTCAGGAGTTATGGTAAGGCTGTTCTTTCCCTCTGCTGCAAGGACACACAGGGACAAGTTTAGACTTGCCAGTGGTGGCTTTGTAGCTTAATCAGTAGATGTGGCTTCCTGTTTTATGTATAAGAATAGGTTTTTAATATTTGACCTTTTTTTTAGTAGGAGAAAGCAAGTTAGCTGGATTATATCAATGCAGAATCTAATCTCCTAGTAACCGTTAGCCTTTCTGGCAGCAGCAGGCTTTTGTTTATTTATTTTTTGCTTTAACGTATCCCCCAAAGAAAAAGCATCATATATCCTGAGACCTGAGGTAGGTGGTAACTTTCTTTGGAAGGAAGCAAAGGAGGAAAGTCTAAAACAGACCCAAATGAGACAAAAGCAAGCTTGTGTAAACATGCATTCAGGTAGGTGCTATGTGTGAAAGGAAGGTGCATCATGCCTTTTGGTTGACACTGTTTGAAATGCAGAGGTGTGACAATGCTTCAGACAGATACTCGCTAGCAGTTTAAATGGAGTTGGTCAGCACTGCACGAAGGGCATGCCTGTAGGCTTGGGCTTACGTTTATTTTTTTGCTATAAGTCTTGGCAGTTATTCTTGGGTTTTAGCTTTTGAAGTCAAATGTCTGTATTTGTGTTCTGTTGGATTTATGTGTATGAACTTTTATTACTATATAGAAAGTATTTTTAAATGTTACCATTGAGCTCTCTTTGCTTTAGAGTATCTAGATGAGAAAAATCATACAAGAACCATTTTCCAGTAGTTTACCTCTAAATATTTCTAGTAATTTTCACTGCAGAAAAACTTTTTTATGTAAAATAACTTATTAGTTATTAGTTTAAAAGAGTTGAAAATGTTTTGTGTCTTCAGAATTCCAAAGACTAGACTAGTTTTAGTCAGTGACTAGCTTCTTAATAGATGCCTATTATTGCGTATTGTATTTAGTAAAGTTTTGGTTTTCATTAAATTCTTAGACATATATTAAAATATCAGTCCCCAAAATATAAATTTGCCAAAACACTTTATCACTTTTGAGCCAACTTGGTATAATGGCATATGGTCTTATTGTAATGGGAGGAAGCAATTGTTTTAAACTGTTGTAAGCTGGATGCTGGTTTAACGATGTGACTTTATGTGACCTATAGGCAACTTCCCTATGATTAGTGATGATTTGGTGAACTCCCACCATCTCCTGCTGTGTGCATTAGACCTAGTTTATGGAAATGCCCTTCAGTGTTCTAACCGTAAAGAACTTGTAAACCCTAACTTCAAAGGTGAGTTTATATGCAAAACATTTTTGTCTGCCCATGTTTCTATAAGATTCTGGGAACTGTATCCCCAAATCCATGTTTGCTAGCATGAGAGACTCTTGAGCATTGGAATGCTTCAACCATCAAAGCTGTACAGAGTATTTACACTGAAGCTACATTTTTTTTAAAGTTTTATTTTATGTGTGTGAGTATTTTATCTGCAAGTGTGTTTGTGTACCACATGCATGCCTGGTGCTCTTAGAGGCCAGCCAGAAGGATAATGTCAAATCCTGTGGAACTAGACTTACATATGACTCTGAACCATGGGTGCTGGGAATTGAACCTGGGTCTTCTGGAAGAGTAACCAGTGCTGTTAACTGCTGAACCATCTCTCCAGTTCTAACCCTTTCTTTTAAAACAAAAGCAAACATCACCACTAAAATATCACTTAGTTTTAAATGAGAATGTTAGAAGTTTTTGAAAAATATATTGAAAAAAAGAACTTAGAAACTCAGAGTATCAAAGATAACTCTAAAGTTGTGGTGGCATTTTTTGCTCTTAGCAATTTTTGTGAACTTCAGGTAGAAAAACATAATTTACTGAAATTTATTTCAATTCTTTTGCTACAAAAAAATAAAATTCTAAAATAATAAGATCTTTGTTCTCTAGGTGATAAGTATGAGAATCATACTAATCTTGGTGCTGCATATACATTTAAATGATGTAGTTTCTATAAGCCATACATGTAAATACTGAGGATATATACAGTCTAATCTACACTGCTGATTCTGTTTGAAGAATGTTAGGATTTTGTGCATATATTGACATGATTTGCTTATACCCAGTTATCTAGCAGCTGATTCCTATGGATGCAGGTGGGAAGTCGGGAACGCGGCAGAAGGCAGTGGCGGATAGCAGGAGACCGAGACTCTTAATGGCTATTTCTGTGTAGAAAAGAGCTCTATTGTCAGATGAATATGGTTATTACTTGTTACAATAAGGTTTTTTGGCCCCGTCCAGCCAGAGTTCCAGACCTGTGGTCCCAGAGCGCCCAGCCGCCGGCCACTGCTCCCCCCCCCCCCCCCGCCAAAAAAAATGGATCAGCTGCTTATATTGACTTCATGCTGTTTGGCCTACAGCTTGGGCACATTGCTAGCTAGCTCTTTCATCTTAACTCAGCCCGTTATTATTAATCTGTCTGCCACGTGGCCCGTAGCTCACTTGTGTTCCTTACATGCTGCTCCTTTGGGTATCTGGCTCCATCGGTCTCTGACTCCACCCTTTTTTTCCTACCTATTCTGATTCCCCACCTACTTCTAAAGTGCTCACCAAGGGCAAAACAGCTCTTTTATTTAAAGATTGAAATTCCCAGCATACAGAAAGACATTCCCACATCAGTTATTAATAGAAAGATTATGATTATAATGGAAAGAAGGTGAGAAGAAAGAGAAGGGAGTAAAAGAAGCTCCCAAGACAAAGGCTCAGCTTTAAAGGGGACCTAACGGCGGAGCCCAGAGAGGGGCATGGCTCTTAGAAACTAACAAAGAATTTCCACTTCCATCAGTGTTGATTTCAAAATTAGTGGAGTTAGTTACTACAGTTGACCTGCTGCTCAAAGGTTTCCAATGTTGGGCTGCAGATAGAGTTCCTGGACAGACTGCTTGCTGGGCCCTGAATTAAATCTTCAGTAACATAGAACATACAAACAAAAAAGGAAAAAAAAAGTTTTAGGTTTTATTAAGATCCTTCTGATTCTTCCCTTCATTTTATTTTATTCTTTCTGTCTATTTTGTTTTGTCTTCTGGGAGAGAGAACAGGGTTTCTCTGTGTATCTTTGGCTGTCCTGGAACTCACTCTGTAGACCAGGCTGACTTCAAACTCGAAGAGATCCACCTGCCTCTGCTTCCTGCGTGCTGGGATTAAAGGAGTATTCCACCATGCCCAGCTCAGTTCATTCTTTTACTTTATTTTTTAACTGGGAATTGAACCCAGGGCACCCTAGTTCTATGATATATCTGTTGCTTTCATTTGGTATTTTTTATGTTGCTCTTCTATTTTTACCTCCTTTAATTTTCTTTGAAATTTTTTTGTTTTTATAAGAGTCTACTATAAATTAGTATAAATATATCTAATATAATCAACTCAAAGTGGATAATCTTCAAGCAATGTAATTAAATTGTGGGGGGGCAGGGAGGAAGTGTGTACATGCCACAGTACACATGTACAGGTGACAAAACAACTTAAGGAATTCAGTTGTCTAAACTAATTAGAGACTAAACTCAGGGTGTCCGGCTTAGAAGCAAGCCTGATGTACCACTTCACCAGCCTGAATTGGGCAATTTAAAATATTATTATTATTATTACTATTATTATTATTATTATATTGTTGTTGGTTTGTTTTTTTGAGACAGGGTCTCTGAAGCTCTGGCTGTCCTGGAACTCATTTTGTAGACCATGCTAGCATTGAACTCACAGAGATCTGCCTGCCTCTGCCTCCTGAGTGCTGGGATTAAAGGTGTGTGTCTCCATACCTGGCAGAACTGTGTAATTTTTTTTAAGTGTTTTTGTTGTTGTTTTAACATAGACTCATTTGCAGAATATAGTTATAATGTTTTCGGATATTTCTGCAATAGCATATTTTTGGTTTTCTAACAATCTTTAGTCACATAACAAATCTTTTGAGTGGTGATGTACCTTAATCTTCATCTCCATTTAAAAAGTATTTAATTAATAATGTATAAAGTCATTTCTTTATGTAGACATTATGTTATAGCTCAGGCTGTCCTTCCAATCCGTGATAGTCCAGAGCAGTGATTATAGGTGGGAGGCAATGTGTCTGTACTGAAGTGTCCTTTTTTTGTTTGTTTATACTGGGGATGCTACAGATCCAGGTCTCTTCATTTTTTTGAGGTATATATAAGTTAGTTACACATACCAGTCATATCCTGATCAGATTAATATTTATGTTTCAGTGTATGATATGCTAGTTAGCTAATTGATGCTGACCAGTATCTCTGTTTTGTGATTTTATGCACCATAGGCCTCTCAGAAGACTGTCATCCTAAGGATTCTAAATCCTCCTCCGACCCACCGTGTGTCATTGAGAAGCTCTGTTCCTTACATGATGGTCTAGTGTTGGAGGCAAAGGGAATAAAGGAGCATTTCTGGAAACCCTATATTAGGAAACTTTTTGAAAAAAAGGTCTGTAAGCAATGGATTTAAGGTTGCTGTCTGGATAAACACTTGGTGGCATGTAATACAAGGACTCTTGTTTTCATCATAGCTCCTCAAGGGGAAGGAAGAGACTCTCACTGGCTTTCTAGAGCCCGGCAACTTCGGGGAGAGTTTGTGAGTAATGTGCTACAGACCTGCTGTGACACTGAATTATCTCTTAGGACTTGGTCTCCTCGGTGCGCAGCCTCTGTACTGTTTGTACTTAGGGCGTTTTCAGTGCTTTATGGTAGAACTCAGAAAAAAACAACAGTTCTGGAAACTTCTAAAAGTTCATGTCTTTAAGCTCAGTGAAACTTGTTTTTGTTCTGTTTGAAGTTTTATCAGTCAAGATTTGAGATTGTAAATTTTGAAATTAAGAAATATTTTTGTTCGGGGTTTGGTGGCACTTGTCTTTAGTTCCAGCACTCAGGAGGCAGAGACAGGTGGATCAGAGTTCAAGGCTAGCTTGGTCTACAGGGCTAGTTCTAGAACAGCCAAGGCATACAAAGAAACCTTGTCTTGAAAAACAAAAGCAAAAAAGAGAAAAAAAGAAATGCTTTTGTACCTTGCTATCAGAGTACATGGCTAATATTCCAGCACTTGGGACCTGAAGTAAGATGATTTTAAGTTAGAGGCTATTTTGTTTAAAAAAAAAAAAAAAGTTAAGAAAAGGGAACAGAAGACATGTTTTTGGAACTATAGAGGTGACAAAATGTGGCATCACTAGGTACCTCACCAAGAACAGCTGAGAAAGTGTTTCTGCATGGTCATATCACCCAGGCTCACTATTGTTTATACCCAGTGTCGTATAATTTAGTGTACCGAATGCTTACTATGTTTTTGCTATTATTATTAGCTTATTGAAGGCATTTGGTTCAGGATCCCTACCTTGACACACTTTTGAAAAACTACTCAGTGTGTGCTGAAGTACAGAGTAAAGCAAGCTGCATCTTCTCTTCAGTATTTTGTAATGAGCATATTCTGTTGAAATATGACTTTGAGAAACTTACCAGATTTTATAGTAAGAAATGAAGTGGTGTGAAACCTGAGCTGAAATGGCTGCCCTGTTTCCCCATAGTAAGGCTGTTAATAAGGCTTATGAAGAGTATGTGTTAGCCGCTGGGAATCTGGATGAACGGATATTTCTTGGTGAGGATGCTGAGGAGGAAGTTGGAACTCTTTCACGGTGTCTGAATGCTGCCTCAGGTACAGAGAGTGCTGAGCGGACACAGGTGAAAGACATCTTGCAGCAGCATCTTGACAAGGTGAGCCCTGTGTGATGTAATGAGCATGTTTCAAGGTCTTGGGAGAGGCTGGGACAAGATGAAAATGGGCATCGTTCTCTTTTTATGACCTTGTGTGTGTGTGTATATTTTAAATGCTGTGGTAAGAAAAAAATTTAATTATCTTATTTTTTTGTTGTTTAGTAACAACTTTCAAAGGTTTTAGTTAGTTCTGAGCAGGGAATTGACTATTGATCTCAGAAGATATGTCCTCCTGGCAGTCTTTGCTTTTGGAAAGCTGGGCTGGTATGTACTCCACACTGGACACAGGAGGCATTTAGGAAATATCAGTTAACCCTAATTGGGGCCTGTGCATCTGTGATCAGTCTTTAACCAAATTCTGTTGATCTGAAGCAAAATTTTAAGATGATGAAAACTGGTTACTCTAATTTTCCCTTCCCTATAGCTGAAAAGTTTCGTGCTTGCCACTGGTTTGCTTGTTCTCATTCTGTCTCTCTCTCCTTTATGTTTTTGTTATTGAAATGGATCTGAACTTTAGCTGGGGAAGATGGACAATAGCTAACCAAATAGTTAAATATATAATATGCTCAATCGTGATACATGAAGACTTAAAATTGGTAAGACAGAGTATTGTGAAGGCAGAATGGATGGACCTTGGGGTCTCCTGTAGACGTGGTGCCTGCAAATGTCTCTGAGGGCTTAGTATTACTAAATTCCTGAAGTAACTGAGGAAGCAAGCCTTGGGTACAGACCAGGAAATTTATTTGAAGCCAGGAATATAGTAACTGCAGAGGTGTGAGGTAGGAACATGTCTGATGGTGAGGCCTGGTGAGAAGAACTGTGTAGTAAGAACAGAGTTCTTGTGAGGCTGCAAGGACAGGAGACGAACCCGTTGAGTTGAGAAGCTTCCTAGAGCATATTTGGAAAGATGATCTAATGAACATTTTTAAAGGTCCTGGGAGAGGTAGGGTCAGGACAAGAGGATATTTAGAGGCTATTTGAACAACTCTTTATGGTGTCTTGGTTTATAGAAACATTTGTATTTGGAACACATTTTAGAGATAACACCCACAAGACTTACTGAGATTTGGATTATGGTACCAGAGAAATACACCAATGATGACCATTGGGTGAATGATATAAGTGTAAGTGCTTATAAATGCTTGTGAGGTCCTAAGTGATCTGTCCCCATCACTTATGTATTTATATCCTGTTCTCCTCACCCATTCTACCTCCTGTTTCATTCTTCAGATATGCCAAGCATGCCACCAGCTCAAAGCCTTTGCCCTTGCTATTGCCTCTGCCAAAACATGTTTCTTCAAGATAGTCATGGGGCTAACTTCCTCATTTTTTCCTGTTCTCTGATAAGTTGATTCCTGCAAAATAATATCCCACCACATCCCCCCCTCAAGACTTCATTTCCCTTACTCTGCTCGTGGTGCTTTCTTGGTCTTAAGCTGCCTGACAGCAAATAAGTAGTAGGTCATTAAACTGTTCTGTCTTTCTGTGTTAGACTACAAACCTCAGGAGGGCTGCAGCTAGTGCCATATACAGTGCTTGCCTGTGGTAGTTATCCCTAAAATTTTACTGTTGATATTTATCAAGAGGGAAGGGGGTATGTGGGGTGGGTTTAAAGTGAGGTTAATTAGCACATTGCATTTGAGATGTCTTAAGGGGATCCTAGTTGACTCCCTGAGTGGGCAGTTTAGAGATGTGTTAGTGGAGCTTCCCAGAGAACTTGAGGTTGTGGTTTTCTGTTCTGGAGTCAGCGGGGTACACATGGTTAAAATCACACAATGAAGATTCCCATCAGTGAGTTGTTGGAGAATAAAGATCTAGAGAAAGACCTGTCTCTACAGGAAGATGGTACATCTTAGTTGTTGTTTTGGTTTTTGAACCCCCCCTCCCCGTGTAGGCCAGGCTACATAGGCTCAAATTCACAGAGATCCACCTGCCTCTTGAGTGCTAGGATTAAAGGTGTGTGCCACCACACCTGGCCTAGTATTTCTTATATGAGCTCTGTATTCATACCTGAGTTAAAGGAAAGTATTCTCTTAGTGGGAATGCACAGGAGACAAAGCCCTTATCAGTACTTCAGCACAGGGAAGCCCCATGTTGACCCTGAAGACTTTGGGCAGGAAGCTGTGGTTGATCACACCTTTTTTCTGTGAAACCATTGCTGCCTGTGAGTGAGATTGTTTTATGTGTTACTGGCTGTTATGCCTTCTTCAGATGTATCCCAGGGGCATTTTTATCTCACTCTACAGGCAGGTAGTGGTTCATGTGCAGGGATGTGGGCAGTGCAAGAAAGCCAAGATAGCTCTGATGCACCTAATCTACCCAGATCATTTATTGCCTTTAAACAATATTATGAATATTCTTAAAACAAAATGAAGGTCTTGGCTCTATGGTTAAGACATATAGAACACATTTATTTCTATTTAGTGAATGTTTTGTGTTTTTCTGTGTCCTAAGAATTGAATAGTTTGTTATATTGCTGAGTAAAAGCTTTAGTAGGCATTTAAAAAAAAAAAATCTAGGGTGAGTACATTCAATATTTGGGGAAAATGCTGAATTTTGAATATTAAGAATTCTTTAGGCTAACAACCTTTTAGAGTCTGTTTGAAAAGTTAGGAAAGCTGATTTACTAGTGTATGTACTTATGCTTATATTCTTGGTTGCATATTTTTTATGTGTATGTTCAAGAATGTTGGCTAACTTGCTCCTCTGAAAGCCTGTCTGCTTGAGAAAAACAGTCATGGATTCCAGGAACTAAAGTCGGGGTGACTAATGAGGACTTGCACCAGATTTCCCTTTTACTTATTTTTGATTATTTTTTGAAATGTTTATTTTCTGAAGTAAATTTGATACATTGATTTTTATTTACATCAGATTCAAGTCCTGGCTTTCATGTGTCCATCTCTGAGTGTCAGTCCACAGCAGTGGATTGAAGCTGTGAACTCCTGTTCTTTTGACAATGGGAGTGTTGCTCTTAAGATTTCAAGCATGATTTCCTTTGCCCTGGCATGAGCTCTGAAGGAAAGCTACTGGAGAGATAGAACTTGTGTGCATAAGTGTGCACGGGGCCGGTGTGCTCCATCCTATGCTGGCACACACTTCATCTTTAAGATTTACTTAAGGAGAGCTTTTAGTTGGCTAGAGTGTGCATTGTTCCTTTCTGGAAGAACATCATTGGATAATAGAGGCTCTGGGTAAAATTATGTTTAAATTCCCCAAATGGCAATGTTTGAAATCCTAAAATATGTTGTCTTGAGTTCCTATTTGTGATGTAATTTAAAGAAACTTAATTTTTCTTCTCTAGTCTAAAGCACTTAGAATCTGCACACCACTGACTGGTGTGAGTTATGCTCAGGAGGATAGTCCTTGTGTGACCCCCGTCTCCACAACTGCAACATACAGCTTAAGTCGCCTTCACACCATGCTGAGTGGCCTCAAGAATGCACCCAGTGAGAAGCTGGAGCAAATGCTCAGGTTGGTTTTAGTGCTGTCTGCCTTCCATGAGTTAGTTGTTGACTGTTTTTCAGTTTCTTACCTTACATTTTCAGTATCCGTGCCATAAATTGCCCTTTCATAATCTTACATTAATGGTATAGTTAGTCTTATGAGTCAGAAATGATATAGAGATGTAAAATATATATAAGTAAACATGTATAATGGTATTTGCTTATAAGACAAGAGCATCAAAAGTGTGAGGCTAGCCTGGGCTACAGAGTGCGACCTGCCTCATAAATAAAAGACGTATAAGTAGAAGACAGTCTCCTTTGCTCAGATTTAATGTGGTATAGAAGACAGTCACTACAGTAGACCCTGTATACCAGCTTTAAAAACATCGTTTCCTGTTTGTTAGTAGTAAGTGTAAAGGAATAGTCAGACTGACAACATGAAAGCTTCTTGCTTGAGCCAACACATGCCTCCATCCTAGTACTTGGGAGTGAAAGCAGGAAGATCAGGAATTTAAAGTCATCCTCCGCCACATGATTTTGAGACCAGCCTGGACTACATGAAACCCCATCTTAAAAACAAACAAACAAACAAAATATCCAAGTAGGGTGACCACATGTTATAAAAGCCTATTACAGCTATAACTTTCGGGTCTTTATAATATCTAGTCTTAGATATTATTAGTGGAATTATATATTACCAGTAAATGCTAATTAAAGCCCACCTTCCCTTCCCCCTCCTTTTTTTGTAAATTTTAAAGTACATGTATCTGTTTATAAATAAAAAACTCCATATTCTAGTATATTTTATAGTTATCTCCAGTTATACTTTGTAATTTTATAAACTGGCTAATGTTTTGCTATGTATATATATTTAATTATATACATGTATCTAATTAAGTTAGAACATAGTCATTTAAATGTATAGTTGTTATAATTTGATGATTTACATATGATCAGATTAAACAGTTGTGATCAGATTAAAACAGTTGTTAAAAGTCCCAAAAGAAATGATTTATATGATGCTTCTGCATTGAACATACATTGCTAATTTAAAAAAAAAAATCAATGAGCAAGAGGGTGAGGGAGATGTTTCAGCTGGTAAAGGGCTTGCTTTACATGGGAACCTGTTTTTTTAATCCCTAGCTCCCATGTAAAAACAGTGTGGTGGCACAGCTTGTTACCTAGTGTTGGGTTGGTGACCTGGATTCCTGAGGCTGCTGGCCAGCCATCCTAGCTTAATTAGTGATCCCCAGGTTCTGAATAAGAGACCCTGTTTCATCAACAGGTGTATATCTGCTGAGGGACAACCTCTGAGGTTGATCCCTGGTTTTCACACACATAAGCATATGCTTGCACAGATTTCCACATACATGTGTGCTCATAAAAAATTTAACATACACATATATAAACACTCCACACACAAAAGATTTAAAAGTCGATAAAATAAATCTTATTTGGGGAATAAAAAATGCTAACATTGGTTCTTATGTGTTTATAGTATGGATTCTCTACACCTTTATTCTAATTTTTTCAAGTTCTTCCTGGAAGTTTTGCTGACCACTAGACAGTTACTTGAGGGCAGTTTGATCGCTGTTAATGATGGGAAGTATAAGGTTGTGGGGTCAGTCAGATCATATGAGCCTCAAATCAAGTCTGCTGAGCTCAGTGCACACAGTTTCACACAGAAAATACTTCTGCCATTTGAAATACTATTATACCATCTTCATAAAGAAAGTACGGGATCATCTTTATTCACTTGCAATGTATATAGTGTCTGTTTAAAGCATTTTCCATCTGTATGTTAATGAAATTTGTAGTTTCTCTTTGTGACTAAAACATGTTACATTAGATAATCTCATATTACTTCTTAGGACATGTTCCCGAGATCCAACACAGGCTATTGCTAACAGATTGAAAGAAATGTATGAAATATATTCTCAGCATTCCCAGCCAGATGAGGATGTTAGTAATTGTGCTAAAGGTAAGATTTACTGTTGCCCAGACTACTCCTAACTTAGATATCTGACTATGTGGAGTCAGAAAGACAAGGAAAGGCCTAGGTCTATAAACTGAAGGCTAGGTATAACTGTCCATCTTTTCAGTTAGTGAAGTGATTTCTGGGCCCTTTGCAGAAACAGAAATCTTAGAGTAGCTTCTTTATATGTTGGACTTTTAGCACTTTTTGATTCTTAAGTTTTTGTTTGTAAGCTGGAAATAACATATAAATATTTGGATTCTTCAGCATAGGGAAACCAAAGACAGAAGCTTCACAGCTTGAGTCTCCCTCTCTGAAATGCATGAGACCAGAAATACTTTGGTTTTTTTTCAGCTTTAGATTGTTGCATATTCAAAATAAAATATTTTGGACATGGAACTAAATCTAAAGAGAAAAGTAATGTATATTTTGTATATACTGCATATGGTTTAACCCTGCCACACCCCTTCTTTAGAGCACTGCTGTTTGACCGACACATCTAGTGGCATGATGCTGATTTTCACAGAGCTTCAGATTTGGGATTTTTGCTTTAGCAGTTTTCACTCTATAGCTGGTATAGGACTAAACCAGGCCCGGGAATTTCTTCATCTCATGAATTAGAACCAAGATACTAGAATAATAAACCAGTTATATACTGGTTAACATAGTATGTATTAGTTATCTCTTGTTCCTATGAATACCTAAGATAATTAACTTCTAAAACAAAAAGTTTATTCAGCTCTGGGTTTGGAAGTTTTGGCTTATGACTGAGTAGTCCAGTTGGTTTGACCTCTGTGAGGTGACTTGTCATGCCAGGGAGAGTGAGGTGGTACACACTCATCAAGTGTCCAGAAGCAAGGAACAATGCAAGGAGCCCACAATACCTTTAGAGTCGTCTCTGGTGACTTAAGAACTTCACTTGAGGCTGCCACTTTAAAAAGTCCCATTACCTTCCAACAGTGCCACTTTGGGTACTAAAACATAAGCACTTAAGTCTTTGAAGAACTTCCAACACCAAGCCATAGCAGCATAGAACTATTGCGTTCAAAATGGTAAAGTGTGTGCCTCTAATGCAGAGACAGTGATAAAGTGTGTCCATCTGATACGGAGACAGTGATAAAGTGTGTCCATCTGATGCAGAGACAGTGATGAAGTGTGTGTATCTGATGTAGAGACAATAATAAAGTATATGCATTCCATATAGAGACAGTGATAAAGTGTGTGTGCCTAATACAAAGAGACTAAGTTCTGTTTGTGCTTCTTTTGTGTCAGATTTAGAAAATATGAAAATGTTAATATGAAAGATATTAAAGATGCCAGTTGAGGATTCATATTTATAATCCCAGTACTTGGGAGACTGTGGCAGGACTAGTGATTACAGTTAAGAGCCATCCTGGGCTACACAATGAGCACCTGACTCGGGAAGAAGAAAAAAAGGAATACTGAGAAATCCTTAGGGATAATTGAAACTTCATAGAAAGTATGGATTTTGGCTAGAAAGATGCTCAACCTGTGGGTTGAGACCCCCTTAGGGGTCAGGTGACCCTTTCACATGGGTTGCATATCAGATATTACATTATGATTTATAATAGTAGTGAAATTGCAGTTATGAAGTAACAGTGAAAATAATTTTCCTCATCACAACATGAGGAACTGTATTAAAGGGTCACAGTATTAGGAAGGTTATGAACCGCTAACTTATCTGTTAAGATCACTGACTGCTCTTCCAGAAGACCTGGGCTCAATCCTTAGCATCCACACAGGAGTTCACAAATGTCTATACTCCAATCCCAGGGGATCTGGTGCCCTTTTCTTGCCTCTTGGGCAACCAGGCGTACACATGGCACATAGACATACATGCAAGCAAACACCATTTACATTAAATAAATAAAATTAATTAAAAGAATGTATAGATTTGATGTTTAAATTTTATTTTGTTGATAGTGATGGATGAGTCTTTTCCATGATAGTTACTTAATTTGTATTTAATTTTTGTGTGTTTTTTTTATTTCACAGAAATTGCCAGCAAATATTTTCGTTTTGCAGAAATGCTTTACTATAAAGTATTAGAGTCTGTTATTGAACAGGAACAAAAAAGATTGGGAGACATGGATTTATCTGTGAGTACAATAGTAATGTATTGATCACCACAGTAAGACAGTTTCATCCACCCCCCCCCCCCCCAACAAAAGGCCATTGCAAAGAAATGATGTGTTCCTTAGGGAAGAAGATTAGCACCTAAGGAAACTTGCATGTGAAGCCCTCTGACCCTGTCCTAACAGTGTAAGCTGTAGGGAGTGGAGTGAAGGAGTGATTCTCAGTGTAGCCATTCATACATTATAATACGAATTTTAGAATAGGAGGACTTTGTGGATGTATTTCTTGTTTATTGTTGTGATAAAATAGAATGACCAAAGCAACTTATAGAAGAAAGAGTTCCAGAGGGCTAGAGTCTGTGATGGCTGAGTGAAGGCACAGTGACAGGAACAGGAAGCTGAAGGCTCACATTTCAACATCAAGCACAAGGTAGAGAGAGCAAATTGGGAACGGTGTGGGGCTTTGAAATTGTAAGGCTCACCCCCAGTGACATACTTGATTCAGCAAGGCCACACTTCCTGTCTTTCCCAAACAATACCACCAAGTAGGGACCAAGTATTCAAACCCCAGAGTGTATGAGTGGCATTCTCATTCACATTACCACGGTGGTCAAATATTACGATACTTAGATTTTATTTTAGTGGGGTTGTTTAAACATTGAAGTTGACTGGATGGGACTTCAACATAAGTGTTCAACCATTCGCCTTTGGCTAAGGTGATGATAGCTAAGAACTATTTATTTTCTAAGCAAGAAATATAAATAGCTAGGCGTCTTGACCTGCTCCTTTAATCCTACCTGCTTTGGAGGCTGAAATAGGAGAATCACAATTTCAGTGCCTTCCTGGGCTTCATAACAAGTTTGAGGCCATCCTGTGTAACTTTGAGAGGTTATGTCTAAAACTAAAATAAGAAAACAAAAACCCAAAGAGGGGCGAGGATGAATTTCACTTCATTATGACTGCTTAGCATTGCAAGGTCTTGGGAACTATCACAAAAAAAAAAAAAAAAAAAAAAAAGATTTTTTTTTTTCCCCAAAAGGATCTTTAATAAGCCAGTAGAATGCCTTGTAAACTAGTGTCTTACAATTATACATAATGCTATGTGTAGTCTCTTACAAAGATGAAGCTAGGAAAAATTAGAACTGTTCAATTTGTAAAGTCAAGGCTAGGAACATGAAGTATGATAAATATGTGAAAGTACTATAGTGCTTTCATGGTTCTTTACCTTTAATTCACATTGCTTTAGAGGAGAAATCTTTACAATGAGTGTTGTTTGTTACTCTTTTTGGGAGCCCCAATACCCTGCTCCCAAATAAATCCCACACAGAGGCTTATTCTTACTTATAATGCTGGCCTTAGCTTGGATTATTTCTAGCCAGCTTTACTTAAATTATCCCATCTATCTTTTGCCTCTGGGCTTCTACTCTCTTTCTGTCCCTCCCTTCCCCCATGGGTGGCTGGTCCCTATGGTCCTCCTCCTTCTCTAGCTCCTGGCTCCTAGCTCTCTTCCCAGATTTCTCCTGTTTACACTCTCTGCCTGCCAGCCCTGCCTATTTCCTCTCCTGCCTCACCATTTCAGCTCTTTATTAGACCATCAGGTCTTTTTGACACAGTGACACAGCTTCACAGAGTTAAACAATTGCAGCATAATCAAAAGAAACACACCTTAAACTAATGTTCTACAACAATTAAGAGTGCTAATTTTGAGCCAGAAGGTGGCCACACCTTTAACCCCAGCACTCCAGAGGCAGGTGGATCTCTGAGTTCCAGGACAGCCTGGGCTACACAGAGGGCCTCAAACAACAGCAGCAGCAGCAACACAGAAAGAAAAGAAAATGCTCATTTTGAAGCTGGAGAGCTGGCCCAGCAGTTAAAAGCACTGGCTGCTTTACAGTGGGCATGGGATCAATCCCCAGCAGCCACATGGCAGCTCACAACTCTGTTGCTCCAGTCCCAGGAGATCTGACTCTCCCTTCTTTCCTCCATTGGCACCAGAGAGTGGTGCACAGAAAACATGTAGGTGAAACACGTATAAAATAATAAAAGATTTTAAGAAGAGAGCTAATTTTTAAAATGACATTTTTAAAGTTATAAAATTGGCTAGTAATTTGTTTTAATTCCTTTTAACTGTTTACATTTAGCTCTGTTTTTATCAAAATTTGAGACAAGGTCTTACTACGTATCATATATGTAGACCTTGAATTTATAACCTACACTGGCCTTAAATATCTAATTTTCCTGTCCCAGGCTCCCAAATGCTGTAATTACAGGGCTTTACAACTATGCCTGACTTACATTTCTTTTTTGGTTTGTTTTAATTTTGTTTTTTAGATTTTATTTTATGTGTATGAGTGGTCTTTCTGCATGCTTATGTATATGTACTATATGTATGCTTGGTACCTTCAAAGGTCAGAAAAGGGTGTTGGATCCTTTGAAAATGGAGTTACAGATGGTTGTGAGCCACTAAGTGGTGCTGGCCATTGAACCCAGGTCCTCAGCAACAGTAACAAGTCCTCTTAATATTTATATGGCTGTGTACACTAAGGGGCTGTTTCATGAGGTAATTCTGTGTGTGTGAAATACATACTGAATTCCATACAAGCCATAGCTACAACTTAGGGACTAATATTAAGTAGGTACCTGTATGTTAATATCTTTTAAAATATTTTTATTATGGTAAAATATACTTAAGACATTTTTAATCATCTTGAAGGCTACTTTTCAGTGGCGTGTAGCCAATATCCCTGCCATTTCCCACCCATTAAACACTAATTTTCCATTCAGCCTTTCTCCAGCCCTCTGTGTACTGTCTTCCAGCTTTTTGAGTTTACCTATCTTAAGTTCCTCAGGCAGTTGAAATCTTATTTGTTCTTTTGTGTTTGACTTACATTTGCTTTTTACTGTTTTAGCAAGTTCTTTCCTTGTGTTTTAAACCTTTATTTCTGCGCCTTATTTGTTGTTGACACTGATATCATTGTGCCTTTGGCTGTTGTGAACAGTGCTGCTCTGTATGAATACTGATGTGAAGGCGTCAGGGTTCTTTATTCCTACAATTAGAATTGGTGTATGATACGGTAGTTCTGGAGACCAGACCCAGAATCTCACAGAGCTGAGGCAGCTCATAGAGCTACACTCCAACCTTATACAGTAATTTTTGTTTAACTTTCTGAGAGCCGTCGGTCTGTTCTCCATAGCAGCATTATATATTTTATATTCTCACCAGCAATATGTAACATTGCAGTATTTATCATTTTAAAATATCTTTTCAAAAGAATCTCATGGCATAAGTTTTTGAAAGCTCTTATGTATTCCTTTTATCTATATTTTAATAAAAAGATGAGTGCATTTAAACTAACTAGATATGAAATGTGTTTTTAGAGTAGGCTACTGTTTCTAAATGTCACTTTGTTTTATAGGGTGTTCTGGAACAAGATGCATTCCATAGGTCACTCTTGGCCTGCTGCCTTGAGGTTGTCACGTTTTCCTATAAGCCTCCTGGGAATTTTCCATTTATTGCTGAAATATTTGATGTTCCGCATTATCATTTTTATAAGGTATTTAAATGTTATACTGAGAATTATGAATGAGATCAACCTCTTGCTATCCAACTTGTTCACATTAAATACAAATCTATCCTATTAAATATTTAATAATCTCTATGTAGGGAACAAAGGAGAAACAGAGTCTTAAGACTTATATAAACTCTTGTAACATACAGTAGTGTGGCAGGTCTCTAGTGGCTGAAACAGCCACCTGATCTGTCTGCCAAAGACTGTAGAATGCTGTGGTTGAGGGCTAAAGGGGCTGTGGTGCATTACACCAGACTCCAGTACCTGGAGAGCTTCCAAACGAAGACTGTAAGCTTGACCTGGGCTGTATCAGAAAGGAAGGGAAGAAGAGGGGTGCCAGGTCTGGAGAGACAGCTCAGCAGGAAGAGCACTTCCTGCTCTTCAGGGACTTGGGATCAGTTCCTAGCACTCGTGTCAACTCCAGGTCCAGAGGACCTGGAACCCTCTTCTGGCTTCCTTCCCATTTATACACAAGGCAAAAAGACACATGAATTAAAAATAAATCTTTTTAAAACATCTGTCTTTCAGGAAAAAAAATTAATTTTCTATCATCTTACTTATTTATTTGTGAGACAGGATATCATCTAGCCCAGGCTGGCATCAAACTTAAGGCTAACTTGAGACTTTACTTCTCCTGCCTCCACTTCCTGAGTACTTGGATTATAGGTATGCCCCACACTCTGCTTGGGTTCAGAGATTTTTAAATATTATTTGTATTTTATTGATACTGAAAGTGAGCCTATAGCCATCAGCCTACAGGCACATACTCTACCTCTGAACTATACAACCAGTTCCTTAATATAAAAATATAAGAGCACTGTTTTCAAGGCTCAATGTATAAAGTGTATTTTTTGCTTATAAATTTTGAAATATACAATTGTACAAAACATTTATATTATTCATATGTGTAGATTATTTACAAAGATTATAAAAGGAAGAACATCTTTCTATATGTGGTATTGCATTATTAAACTTGCCATTTCTGATAAATTGTGTGAATATTTAAAAAATATTTAGATGTTTATTTTGCTTTTATACTCATAAAACTTTTGCATGCAAGATCATAGTAACCAGGGAATTTTCTTAATTTCAGGTAATAGAAATATTTATTAGAGCAGAAGATGGTCTTTGCAGAGAAGTGGTCAAACACCTCAATCAGATTGAAGAAGAAATTTTAGATCATTTGGCATGGAAAATAGAGTCCCCACTGTGGGACAGAATTAGAGATAATGAAAATAGAGTCCCTACGTGCGAAGAGGTTTGTGGCAGTATCTTAACATCTGTCTGTTAAGGGAAGCACATCAATATTGTTTAGGTCTCCATGCTACAGAGAGTAGTTGGAGCTGAGGTCTCCCCTTTGGGGGTCAGGGGTTTGCAATGTGGCTAATGGCTTATTCCTGTATCAAAGAGGAAACAGAATCAGGTTCCTTGAGAAGCCTGTAACTGCCCTCAAGATTTTCATGACAGTAAAAATTGAGGCTGTTATTCTGTGCCTCCAAATCAGTAAGGAACACTGGTTCAGATGTGATAGCCAGTATCTGGGCTGAGTCTTTTAAGACTCAGGATTTTAGTTTTATTAATTTAATTAAGAAATAACTAATCAGAAATAGGTTTGGGGTTTTGTTTGTTTATTTTTGTTTGGTTGGGTTTTTTCCCCCTTAGACTATTACTACTGTATTTCTAGTGAAATGCTTTTTGACTATTAAGATTTTGTGCTGACAATTCTTGATAGGTCATGCCACCTCAAAACCTAGAAAGAACAGATGAAATTTGTATTGCTGGCTCTCCCTTAACCCCGAAAAGGGTTAGTGAAGCACGGGCTGATGCTGGAGGACTGGGAAGAAGTAAGTTTAAAATACTAAGAGGGATGTTTTTGAGTCTTGAATTTAGATACTTAAATTTCATCTAAACCTATAAGTAAAGTTAATAGGCTATGAATAAGAAAGACTATTCTGTTTTTTAGTGACATATAAATCACTTAAAATTGCTTTTTTCTGGGCAAGAGAGTTGGGACAGGGTCTTCTGTAGTCCAGGCTAGCGTTGAACTTACTATGTAACCAGTGATGACCCTGAACATCTGATTGTCCACTTTTCAAATGCTGGATTCCAAGTATGTACCACTACACCTGATTTAAATATGCTTTTAAGAAATATTCAGAACATAAACATTTTTTGGAGAGAGGGTTTGGCTTTGTAGCCCAGGTTGACCTTGAATTTTAGATCTACTTGCCTCCACATTCCCACCACAAGAGTTACAGGAGGGTGTCACCATGCCATGCTTACAGGTATCTTTTTAGAACACTTTACATTTAATTTGGTCTTCATTTGTAAGTGAATTTTCATCTATAAACACACAAAAAGGCAGAAATGGGAAAAACAAACTGTTAACAATAACTTACATTGCTAACTATAGAATTCTCTCATTCTTTCAAATGTGTCTTCCTTTTTATGGTTTTGTTTTGTTACGTTTATTAGAGATAGGAGTCTCACTATGTTGGCCAGGCTTATTTCCAGTCTTTGGTGCTTCTGACTCAGCCTCTGGCATAGCTGGGAATTCAGGTGTGTACCACCACATGACTATTTGTAATGATAGAGCTGTGAGATTCTGTTAAATACAGATAAGCCATCGAGACAGGATGACTCCGTGTCTAGACCATGTTCAGCTTTCTCACTGGAGCTGTGCTACTTAGGTTAGTGAGACACTCCTGCTGGCTTAAAAAGAACAGAAAATTCAGGTTTATGTTTTAGCTGGCTCCTTATTACCTAAGTGCAAGGTTTATATGTATGTATGTAGGTCTGTCTTCTTTGATTTTCTTTTCCATTTACCCCCTGATGTTGGGGATTGAAGCCATGGCCTCCCAAATGCAAAGTACACATCCTCCTATTGAGTACACCTCCCACTCCACAACTATTGTCAAAGAACAGTTGTCCAGCTCCAGAGAGCTCTGAATCCATGAGAACATTGCTACCACTAGGTCAGCTTTAAAATATACTTGATAAACATTAGCTGTGAAAGGATCAGTTTTAAAGCTGTGTACTCTAAGTCAGTGCCTACTCAGTAAACATAGATGATGCACAGTGTAGTGGAGCACTCCTGTATTCATCACCTGGAGGGCAGAGGTAGGAGGAGCCTAACTTTAAGGCCAGTCTGCTTTAGCTACATAATGAGACCTTGACTCAAAATAATAACAAACAACAGAAGACCAAACTAACTCATTAATTAAATGCTTTATGAAATTTTCTTTTTAAACTGACTTTAGATTTATTTTATGTCTATGAGTGCTTCACCTGCATGCATGTCTATGCACCATGTACATGCCTGGTGCCTGCAGAGGTCAAAAGGTGTTGGATCCTCTGTAAGTGGAGTTATCAGGTCCTCTACAAGAGCAAGTTCTCCAGAGTGCTAAGCCATGTCTAGCTCTTTCTCATTTCTCAAAGAACAGTAATATGTGTTTAACAACTTCTAGTCACACGGACCTGGTTTCAGATCCAATCCCGTTTTTATAGATTTCCCTTCCAAGTCTGTGGATTAAAATTTGACATTAAATGAGTGTTTCTTTGTACTTGCTACTTTTCTCTTTATGAATCTACATGGTTGGGTTCACACCTCTGTCCCAGTTTTTATGTCTTCTTGTAATGCAGGCAATGTCAAGACACAACTTCCAGGATTCACTCTTGTTGGTATCTGTTACAATCTCCCTGCTTTTATTTTTAAATTTGAGTTACTGTTATGCAGGTCTTATAGGTAGACATGAAAGAGCAGAATACTTAACATTTCAAAAATGCATGTGTTACTAAGAATCCTTAAAATTAGCTAAGCCACAAATTAGTTCTTGTTTAGAGTGACCAAGAAAAGAAGTTGTTCTGGGTGTGGCAGCATATTTCTTTCATTCTAGCACTTGGGAGGCAAGGGCAGCTGGATTGCTGTGAAGCCAGCCTGGTCTAAATAGTGAATTCTAGGACAGCTGAGGCTACATAGAGAGACCTTGTCTCAAAATATTGAACATTTAAGAAAATATTAATAGTTAAACAATACTGTATACATTTATTTAAAATGGGCAATGCTGGTAATGTTATATCTATGTTTTGTAACAATTTAAAAATTATTCAATAGATAAGCCATTGAATTATTTAACAAGTGGATAAAATCATATCTCAATAAAGCTGTTTGAAACTAAGCTTATTAAATCTAAACCATACATGTCTACCTTACTGAAGAATATGGGTTGTTGGTAATCTTCCCTATATGGAAAAAGACAGAGGAATATTCATATGAAGCTGAGGGAGAATACTGCTGGTGACATGTCACCGTGTCTCCTTTGTTGAAATTTGAGTATGGGGAAATTAAATGATCCTTAAAATTACCTCTACATCAAAGTATGGCAGAGAACAAGATCCAGTTTGGTTTATGGAAGGAATACCAGGAAGATAGTACTGTGAGACAGGGTATTTCTTCTGTGAAATACTTTCACTAGAGTAAATAGAGTAAAAAAATGACTTGCTTTGAAAATTATGAAGGATCTGAAATACTCTGCTTAAATGGAAGTCAGATCTGTTTCTGTGTAAAATAGTCTGATTTCTTTTGATTGTAGGTATAACATCTCCAACCACATTATATGACAGGTACAGTTCCCCAACAGTCAGTACTACTAGAAGGCGGCTATTTGAGAATGATAGTCCCTCTGAAGGAGGCACAGCTGGGCGCATCCCCCCACAGCCCCTAGTCAATGCTGTCCCTGTGCAGAATGTATCTGGGGAAGCTGTTTCTGTCACACCAGTTCCTGGACAGACCTTGGTCACCATGGCGACAGCCACTGTCACAGCCAACAATGGACAAACGGTGACCATTCCTGTACAAGGTAAGAAAGGCAGAGTTAGGTATTGAGTTCTCTGGCATTTGTCAGAGCAACACTTAAGATCTGGAAAGAGTCACTATAAGATAGCAATGATGGAAGGTGGGGAGGAAAGAAACGGAAACCTGATGTGAACAGTTCTTTCTTCCTTTGTAATAAACTGTAGGTATTGCCAATGAAAGTGGAGGGATAACATTCTTCCCAGTCCAAGTCAATGTCGGAGGCCAGGCACAAGCTGTGACCGGCTCTCTTCAGCCCCTCAGTGCTCAAGCCCTGGCTGGAAGCCTGAGTTCCCAACAGGTGACAGGAACAACATTGCAAGTACCTGGTCAGGTGGCTGTTCAACAGATTTCCCCTGGTGGGCAACAGCAGAAACAGGGCCAGTCTTTAACCAGCGGCAGTAGAACCCGGAAGACTAGTTCGTTATCACTTTTCTTTAGAAAGGTAATTTTTCCACATACTTTTATTGGAGCACAAGCTTGGGAAGTGTAACTATAAAATAAGGTTTGACATATTCTTGTTTCTTTGTTAGGTTTATCACTTAGCAGGTGTCCGCCTTCGGGATCTTTGTGCAAAACTAGATATTTCAGATGAACTGAGGAAAAAAATTTGGACCTGCTTTGAATTCTCTATAATCCAGTGTCCTGAACTGATGATGGACAGACATCTGGACCAGTTGTTAATGTGTGCCATTTACGTGATGGCAAAGGTGAGTCTATTATAGTCTGAAAAGGCAAAGATGCTGCTTGTTACTCAGAACATTTTTTCCCCACAAGACATGAGGCTTTATTGTGATGAATAGCCTTTAGGCTCATAGGCCAAAGGAGTAACTTCCAGCCCCAAAGCCCTGCTTTTGGCTTCAAAACATTTTTTAAAAATAAATAAACATTTATTTTTTAATGACTGAGGTTTCTTCCCTCCTGTCTTCCTAGTCGTGTCCCCCCCCCCCCCCGCTTCCTCTGCCCACCCTCACCGCCCAATTTACTTGGACAGGTCTCCCATGGATATCAACAAAACATGGCATATCAAAGTTGCAGTAAGACTAAGCACCTCCCCATGTATTAAGGCTGAGCAAGGCTACCCAGTATGAGGAGTAGCGACACAAAAACCAGTAAAAGAGTCAGAGACAGCACCTGCTCCCACTGTTAGGAGTCCCACAAGAGGACCAAGCTATACAGCTATAACATATATGCAGAGAGCCTAGGTCAGTCCCATTCAGGCTCCATGGTTGTCAGTTCAGTCTCTGAACCCCTATGAGCCCAAGTTAGTTGATTCTGTGAGTTTTCTTGTGGTGTCCTTGACTCCTCTGGATCCTACAATTCTTGCTGGATGGCCCTCTCTGATAACAACTGGGCCAGGCACCAGTCTGGTCACAGAAGATGGCCAGTTCAGGCTATGTATCTGCTCTTACTAGGAGTCTTAGCTGGGTTAATCCTTGTAGATTCTTGGGAGACTCCCTTGTGCCAGGGTTTTAATCTGGCCCTGAAATGCCCCCCTTTCCAATATTCTGCTTCAGTGCTCTCCCCTTCTGCCCCCTAACCTGATACTAATGTTCCCATCCCCACCCGCCATCAGTCTAGTCACAAAATCTCTTCTATTTCCCTTTCGCAGGGAGGTCCAGGATCCCCCATGAGCCTTCCTTGTTACCTGGTCTCTCTAGGTCTGTGGATTGTAGTATAGTTATCCTTTATTTTACAGCTAATGAGTATACCACTTATGAGTGAGTACATACCATGTCTGTCTTTCTTGGTCCAGGTTATCTCACTCGAGATGATCCAGAACAATTTTAATGGTATTCATTTAGACTTATATTCCCAAGTGTGTACAATCATCACATCCTTGGAATTTTAGAATATTCCATTTGGTAGATGTTGGGCAGTATTTTTACCCATCTGTTAATGAATATTTGAGTTGTTTCTCTCTGAAAATTATAAATAACACTGTGGTGGGCATTGTGGATGAGATTTTATGTAGATACAGGCTTCCATTTCCAATGAATGCCTAGTAATGATCTGTGGATCATGTTGGAACTGTATGTCTAAATACTGAGGAACAGCCAGTCTACTTTTCGAAGTATCGTTTCATTTTCTATCCCTATATGCAGTATCTGAAGGTGTTGATTCCTCTAGTTTCTCATCTGTACTTTAAAAAGATGTATTATATGTTTAGAGGGGAGAGGGCATTTTTCATTTCCAAATTTGAGGTCCAGGATTATGAAGCTTTACCTCATCTTTTAAATTTTGTATTTTCTGACTTGTCCTGAGAGTCAAGTCTAGTTTCCCTCTTCCTATTGCTTTCTGGTTGACACATCTCCCTTCTGAATGAATGCTCTATGGAATCAGCCTCCATGACACACGGAGTGAGGTTGACGTCAGTTTTATTATGTTGATCTGCATCCATCATACCTAGTATTCTACACTCTTGATCACTCTTGCTTATTTGTAAATTTTGAAATTGGGAAATGTGAATCTAATTTTATCTTTTCAATTTTAGTTATCCTGAGTCCCTTAGAGTTCCACACAAAGTTTAGAATCAGTTTGTTACTGTCCTTGAAAGTCACTTGAAAATCTGTTGATCAGTTTAGGGAGTTTAATCATCTTAATTCAGTCTTTATTCATGAATACGCCATGCTTTCACGTTTATTTAGTTCTTCAATTTCTTAGCAATAATTTGTGCTTTTTAGAGTGTTAACTCTTGCCCTTGTTAATTTTTCTGTATGTTTTTATTAGTATTGTAAATGCTACAGTTTCATTTTTGATGTATTTATTTTATTTTGATGTAGTCATTCTATTTTGACCTATCCAGCAACCTTGATAAGCTAGTTAGCTTTTTTTTTTTTTTTTGGGTGGGGGGGTGGTATAGGGATTGAACCTAGGACTGTTAAAATGCCAGAAAACTCTATACACCCAGCTGAATCCCCAGTCTTGAACTTCTTGTCTAGTGGCTTTTAATCATGTTCTGTGTCAACTTTTTTTATGTGCAGATTATGCAGTTTTAATAATTGTACTACTGTTTGTCCAAATTTCTTTCATAATTACCATAGCTAGGACATCTAGTACAGTGTTAAAATCAGAAATCTTTATATGGTCCCGGGTCTTAGGGAGAAAATTACTAATCTTTCACTACTGAAATATGGAATTAAGTTTACCCCCACCTCACCTGTATTCTCAGGTAGACTGCTCTCATCCAGTGAAGTTACCTTTATCTTCCTAGATTGTTGAGTGTTGTGTCATTACAAGATGCTGGATGTTATTAAAGGCCTTTTTCTGTGTTCACTGTGAGTTTTGATACTCTAATAATATATTACATTGGTTGGGTTTCATGGTAGATCATTGGCATTCTCTTTGCAAATCCCTTTTAGTCATGGTGCAAATTTTTGCTTTCATATTTGGTTTACTAATTTGTTGAAGAATTTTGTGCTTCTCACAAGCTGTTGTCTGGAATTTTATTGCATGGCTTTGTCTGGTTTTGTTCCCAGGGTAAATCTGGCCTTGTAGAAAAAGAAATGTTTCATCTTATTCTCTGTGGAGTTTGTATTAACAAAGAAGCCACTAGAGCCTGGTCTTTCTTTTGTGGGTATTTATTGATGAGCTCAGCTTCATTCTTCTCATTCAGGTCGCCTTTCTTTTTCTAGAGTCAGTTTTGGCAGTATGCATCTTTCAAAAACATTGTCTGTCTCTCCTGAATTAATGACATGTAATCCCTTTTGTCCTTTAAGGTCTATAGGAAGGTCTTCTTTCATTTCTGATTGTAGTACTTTATTTTTCTTGTTCAGTATAACTACAGGTTGGTAAATTTCTAAGACTTATTTCATTTCTCTAGTAAAACATACTCTAATATTTTTTCTTCCAATTTACTTTGGTCTTTTGAAAAATTGCATGTGTGTGTGTGTGTGTGTGTGTGTGTGTGTGTGTGTGTGTGTTTGCACGTGCGTGCACAGGGGCAAAGAACAATTTCTAGGAGTTGGTTCTTTCTTCCTTTAGGTCATTAGGCCCGCATCTACCATTTTTACCCATTGGGCCGTCTCAGAGGATGGGGGGGGGTTCTAGTGCATTAAATGGTTAGGTAACTGATAATAGTATATTTTTTCAATATATTTAAAAAAATATCTCAGTAAAAAATAGTATCTCAGTATACCTTGTAAATATGGGCACTACCTACAAAAGTAGGCATTATATTGCCTGCATTTCATAACTCGGCATGTATGTTTATCTCAAGTTACATTTTTCATATGACTTCTATTTAACTTGTATATTCTACAGGGCTATGTGACCTCCAGTTTTGAGAGTTTCCCGTACTTCTGTTCCTCATTTCACTGTGCCTAAAAAACACTTTAGATATTTCAGTCCTTTTAAATGAATCCAGAGCTGATTCCTTGATGACAGGGTCTCAGCCCATACGGGGCTCGAACCCTCCACCTAAGTGTTAGAGGTACAGGTGTGCATGGCCATGCTAGTGTATACCCAGTGTTGGGGTTAAACACAAGGCTTTTATGACAGGAGGCATTGTGCCAACTGAGCAGTGTTGTAGCCTTCCACAGTTCTTTAAGAAAAGCAAACCTTTTATTGCCATTGGGAAACTAGAGTGCCTTCTAGATGCCTGTTCGGTCGAGTTGTTTAACAGACTTGTTAAAAGTTTTCTCTTTAATGTTCTGCCTAGATCTTCTAATGTGGAAAGTTTTGTATTGAAATTTTTATATTGTTTGATTATCTGTTTTCTTTTTCTGTCATGGGGTTCATGTACTTGATCCTTAAATTGTGAACTAACTTTTAAGTAGTATTTATGTTTGTTTGTAAAACCTAGTAGTTTAATAGTTGATAGCTACCCAGCTCTCTCACTACTGTGTAGTGAATATATCATGTTGCTTATTGTCAAACATTTTGCATTTTTAAAGTGTCTCCCAAAACAGTATAGTTTGGCATTTTTTCTCAGTCTGTGTTTCATCTATTTGATTTTAGTGTTACTGACTGTATTGCATTTGTCTACAATTTTACTTGTTTTTTGGCCTTTTTTTTTTCTTTCTGGTATTTCAAGACAGAGTTCTGTGTGTGTGGTGGGATTCAGGTGTCAGCTGATAAGGTCCAAAGACGCTTATCCAGGGTCCCAGGCTCCTGAAGGGGGAATTGCCAACCCCATTCAAAAGGGACTGCTGGGATCTTGGGGTCCCGTTCATTTATTTATTTTTTTGTTCCTTGACGGGGAATCAAACCTGGCGGTAGTGAGAGCGCTGAATCTTAACCACTAGACCGAGCCAGCCACCCCAGAAGCATGTAAGGAACACAGCTGAGCCACAGGCCACGTTGCAGACAGATTAATGAGAATAGGTTGAGTTATGATGTAAGAGCTAGCTAGCCGGAGCCATAGGCCAAACAGCATGAACTTAATATAAGTGTCTGAATCATTTCTGGGGGCCTAATCAGCTGCGGGTGACTAAAAAGTCTGGCGCGGTAGGTCTGTGGGCCTAAACTTCTGCCGCCCAGGGCCAGAAAACCTTACCGCAACATCTGTGTACAGTCCTGGCTGTGTCCTGGAGCTTGCCCTATAGACCCGGCTGTCCTTGAACTCACAGAGATCCACCTGCCTCGAGTGCTGGGATTAAAAGTATATCACCATGCCTGACTACTGGTTTTTTAAGTGTCTTTTGTACATGCATTGTTTTTTAATTTCTCCTTTTGTTTTCTTTTGAATTAGCTGTTTTCTATTTTTTGCTATATGTTCTATCTCTCACACAGGAACACTTTAATGTCTCAGAACTTAAAATTCATATCAGCAAGATACACATGCATTAGTGTTCTCTTTCCCCATTTATCTTTATGTATTTATATATAGTCCTTTAGAAGTACTGCAAATCCACCATTACCTTGATTCAATGGTGTAACTTTTAAGAGTCAGGAAAAGGCATGTGTATATTTCTAGCTGCTGTTGTATTAACCTGACTTACATTTCTGCTTATTGGTTCCTGTGGGTTTTAGTGGCATCTGCAATCACTTGTCTAATACTCTACCGCCTCCTTTGTACATTTTTGGTAAATATATATTTCTGTTACAGCTACAACAACACATCATACACATTTTATGTAACTACTGTTTTTAATTAAGGAAAATAGGCATTTACCCTGTCTTTCCAATATGTTAATGCTTTAAAAGTATTCCTGGTCCTTTTCAAAAGTGTATTGTTAGCACTTGTTTCTATTGCCTTTCTATGAGAGCTGCTGTTAGCAGGAAACTGTGTTTATCCACTCCTGAAAGAATGCTTTGCACTGTACACAATGTTTTTCTTTTTGACCTTTCTAAATGTGTTGCTGCACTTGTCTAGTTTCTGATGAGAAGTCAGCTCTCTGACTTTACCTATAGAGGGAAGACGGCTTCTTGATGCTTTCTACAGACTTACACATTTTACTGATAAACCTGGTGTGGATCTTTTGACTCAGCTGCTGTTTTTGTTCTTGAATGTGTACATTAATGTTTTAAAATAAACGCGTGTTATCAGGCTTTTTTTTTAGCCCCCGTGTCTTGCTGTATAATGCAGCCCAGGGTAGCTTGAAACTTGATCCTCCTGCCCGACTACCATAGTGCTTAACTTAGTCTTAATTGTTTGAACATCTTTTCTTGTTTCTCTGTCTCTGTCCTCATCTTCTGATAATCGTTCCATGACTGCTGATGTGCTTCCTCATGTCCAACGGTTTTCTGGGGCTGTTTCTCTGGGGTTCACGTTGTTGGCTTTTTCTGTTCTTCAGACAATATACTCTCCTTAGGCAAGTTGGTTGATTTTTTTTTTTTTCTCCAAGTTCAGATATACCAACTTCCACTTCTGGTCAGCGTTTCATTTTAGTTACTATACTTTTCCATACCAGGCTCCTTACTAAACTTCAGGTTTCCATGAGTAGGTGGTTGTTCATTTGCTCTACAGAGTCTTTGAATGTAGGGGCAACAGGTTCACTGAGCTGCTCCCTCTATCATGCCTGATGAGAATCTCTCTAAGTGTTCTCACTGTTTGTAGGTCACAAAAGAAGACAGATCCTTCCAGAATATCATGCGCTGTTACAGGACTCAGCCACAGGCCCGGAGCCAGGTAACCATGTTTTCTCTCAGGGCTGAAAGTAAAGCTTAAGTCTGTGATGATTTAAAAAAAAAAAAAAAAAAAAAAAAAATTGGCTATAGTTAGTTCTGTGCCTTTCTTCCCCCAGGATTTACAACTAAGAATCTAAGGGGATTGGCTATTTCTATTTTTTACATCACTGGCATACAACTTCATGCAAGTTATTTAAGGTCCTCTTCTTTCAAAGGCAATGATATGAAATATTTACTTTTATGTATATGAGTGCCTGGTGTGCTTTGGAGGCCAGAAAGGAAATTGCATCCCCTGGAACTAGAGTAAGACTGTTGTGAGCTATCATGTGGGTTTCTGAGAATTGAACCTGGGTCCCCTAGAAGAACAGCCAGTTCACTTCACCACTGAGCCTGTGACATGTTTATTAATTCAGAGAATCATAAACTAGATACATATTTAGAAACTGATTTTTATGTTACCTTTCAATCTGGTTTAGTAAAAGCACAGTAACAAACTAAGACAATACTGAACGAAAATTAAAAACCCACTTTATTTTGAACATGGCTCATTTGTCACTGAAATGTTGTTAGAGCGTTTAACATGACTTGACCTTCTCGTTAGGATCACTACAGCAGTACTACTACAGTGTTAGGATCACTACAGCAGTACTACTACAGTGTTAGGATCACTACAGCAGTACTACTACAGTGTTAGGATCACTACAGCAGTACTACTACAGTGTTAGGATCACTACAGCAGTACTACTACAGTTAGGATCACTACAGCAGTACTACTACAGTGTTAGGATCACTACAGCAGTACTACTACAGTGTTAGGATCACTACAGCAGTACTACTACAGTTAGGATCACTACAGCAGTACTACTACAGTGTTTTAGGCAGTCCTTGGAACTGGACGTGAGATAAACTCTATTAGTGAATAGCTTCTATGACCTAGATCAACAGTTCTTTACTGTTGCTGAGACAGGCTGGCCTGAAACTCACTGCGTAGACCAGGCTGGCCTTGAATCCACAAAGATTTGCCTGCCTCAGCCTCCCAAGTGCTGCTATTAAAGAATGTAGTCACACACACCAAATCCTAGGGAATCATGGTATGTTTATTGCTCTTAACAAGTAGTGTGTGTCCGCGTATAACAAATCTGACTAGCTCAAAGTTTTAGTTTTTTTTTTTCTTCTTTGAACTAAGTGTTATCTCTGTGAGAACCAAGAAGTACCCTATGTTAAGGTCCTACCATCTAGTATATAGTCAGTAAATGCTAGTTTCTGTCCCCTCTCACTGTCTCTTTAAAGGTATACAGAAGTGTTTTGATAAAAGGGAAAAGGAAAAGAAGAAATTCTGGCAGCAGTGACAGTAGAAGCCACCAGAATTCTCCAACAGAGCTAAATAAAGACAGAGGTAAATAAGATAGATTTTTATGAACACCTCATTTTTAGACCAAGAAGACTAAGAATTATAAAAAAATATGTATTGAAGTAGCTTATTCTCAATTTGTTGGAATAAACTAAATTTAGCGGTCATTTGTCCTTAGTTCCAGTGCTTTGAGACACTTAGAGAATAATATGTTTCAGATAGGAATTTCTAGCCTCCATTCCAGGAAGAGCTTGCTGCTGATTAGAACTGTGCTATAGAAATGCTGCTCCTAGTTGTTGACCTAAAGTTGTTAGTACAGGGCTCAGTTTCCAGAAACCTCTGTGTAACTTACTAATATGAACAACTTAGTCAACCTGTAATATGGTTATGACAAGGGAATAAAGTTATTAATATTTTGAGTTTTGCTTCTTGGTATTAAGAACAGAGCTTAAGATCCAGGAGTTGTGGCCCAAAAGACTAAGGCTGGAGGGCCAGACCTGCCTGCACTATAGAGTGAGACCTTCTCTCATCTGGTAATAATAATAAAGTAATGATGTTGATGATAATACAACCAAGGGCTGAGGAGATAGCCCAGTCAGTAAATTATGTGCTGCACAAAGATGTGGACCCATTTGATCCCTACCCCCCACGTAAGAAACCAGCTATGATAGCAAGCACTTGTGATTCTAGTTCTTGGGAGGCAGAGACAAGTGGATCACTGGGGTTTTCTGGCTGGCCAGCTAGTGTAGTTAGTGAGCCTTAGGTCCCACTGAGACCTTGGCTCAAAAAAAAAAAAAAAAAAAAAAAAAAAGGCAGACAGCTCCCAAGGAATAGTACCCTTGGTGGGCCTGTAACCTCCACACATACGTGCACCTGTATACAAAAGAATGACACCAACCCCTCCAAAATCAGAGTGCCTGCATATTGCCATTGATGACTAATGCACACTTATCGCTGCTTCCCCCATTTCCTAGTGAAGTATCTTTTTTGCAAACAATCCAGACCAGCACCCTTTGTTCTCTTGGCTGCAGCCAGTAGAGACTCCAGTCCAGTCATGAGGTCAAACAGCACCTTACCAGTTCCACAGCCCAGCAGTGCCCCTCCTACACCAACTCGACTCACAGTTACCAACAGTGACATTGAAGAGGAGGAAAGAGGAGACCTCATTCAGTTCTACAACAACATCTACATAAAACAAATCCAAACATTTGCCATGAAGTACTCGCAGGCAAACGTAAGTGCATCAGGAATCACTGGATACTGCATGTACTCTTGGGGGGTGGGGGGGTGTCATTTGTTTGACCTTTTCCATCATAAACTACATTTACAAAGAATTCTTTTATTAAATAAAACTAAGGATATCTCTAACACAAGTTCCTTGCATAATCAATATATTTCTGCTGATGTTGGACAGTATGAACAAGACTGTAGAGTTCTCAGTATCTAGTAGAACAGGAGACAGCACACATGGGTTTAGATTGTGCATATTTAACAGTGATGGCCTTGCAACTTAGGAGACTGTGCTTCTGTCATCTCCTATTTTAAATGATGATAGCAGTAGTTAATAGTTTATCTGGTTGTTGCAAGGATTAAATGGTGTATAAAATGCTTAGCAGGGGACTGGCAGAAAGTAGGCACCTATAGGTGCTAGCTAGTGGTCCAGGTTTTTCCTCTGATCATTGCTGACCCATCGCTGTCCAGCCTTTCAAAAGCTTCTGGTTTATTATGCCTTTCACTTTAATAAAACTGATACAACCTGGCTAGAAAAGTTTTTTTCTTAGAATTACTGGTTTTATTTTCAACAGATGGACACTCCTCCCCTCTCTCCCTATCCCTTTGTAAGAACAGGTTCCCCTCGACGAATACAGTTATCTCAAAATCATCCTATCTACATTTCTCCGCATAAAAACGAAGCAATGCTCTCTCCTCGAGAGAAGGTTTTTTACTACTTCAGCAACAGCCCATCAAAGGTAAGACTACACAATGGCTTTAACTAACACTGAAATGCATTAGGATGCTAAGCGTAAGTACTTCCTAGAGGGATTACAATTGCTAGGCAATAATAGAAGGCAGTAAGTCAAAAGGGACAAAACCTGGAGTGAACAGGTTTATATTTTGAGGACATCAGGGTTAGAAATGAAGCAGGGGAACTAACTCCATTTTTCTTGCCTCCTTTCCTATCTGTAAATTTTGGACAATGAGTTTCCTTTCATTTATAAAATTTTATTTTTCTATTTCTGTTCAGGATAGAAACTTTGGACTCCTAAACTGGTTACCGTGTTCTCTTTCTGTAACAGTGTATTTTGGACTGTTTAAAGAAAAAAATGCAGAGCTCGATGTTAGACATATTGGTAGCATCCGTCTCGGTCTGAGAGCTGGTTGGTGAAGACTTAGTCTCTGAGATAGAGAAGTGCACTCAAGAAGCAGAGAGGAGGAAAGTGCTCTCCTTAAGGCGAAGGCTGTCATTGGTGACCATATAGACAGACTCAGATGGGGACTGAAGGCACCAAGACAAGCCAGATGCTGCGCTCCTGACTGAATTGTGCTGGGGGACCATGCTACACAGGGCAGGGTTGGACTTAGTGTGGCTCCTGCACTGGTGACATTGGAGTCACACACTGTATTTGGCTTGCTGACAGCTATCTTCCCAGTCCTCATACCTGTTTGATTCAGTTCCCTCCATAATCCATTTGGGAGTATATTTGGTTAAAATTGCAAGTCCAGTGTTAGAGGAAATACTGTCCAGGACAGAAATCTCATCCCACTGCAATTGCTTTTGAGATCAACTGATCTGTGGGTTTCACAACCCCACTAAAACAACCTGAAGTTAGATGTAAAAACTTAATGCAACTGTTTCAAATCGGAAGATACAAAACAGTTTAAATGATGGCAAAACTGCCTGTGGGTAGTGGTACATGCCTTTAATCCCAGCACTCAGGACTCAGAGGCTGGCAGATCTCTGAATTTGAGGCCAGCCTGGTCTACAGAGTGAATTCCAAGATGACAATCCAAATGCCTCATAGCTGATGAATGAAATATGTATGTGGCCCCCAAAATGAGGTTCTAGCACATGCTTCAGTGTGGGTGAGCCCTGAAAACATGACAGTGAGGTTAGTTACAAAAGACTACATATGATTCTGCTTAGGTGAAATGTCCATAATGAGCACATATACAGAGATACAAAGTAGATTATTGCTTGCCTAAGAGAAAATGAAGCATTTCTGCTAGTGGAAAAGATTTCTTTGGGAGCAGTAATGTGGGTGGAGATGGTTGTACCATGCAGACATCACTGGAGTCACAGACTTTAAATGAGTGAACTAGATAGTATGTAAATTCTATATCTTTCTTTAAAATAAGGCTGTTTTAAAGAAAGTGTTTAAAATGCCATGCTAACAGCAAGTAAACAGAGAACTGGAGTAGCTGTGTAACAGGAAAACTGGACTTCAGAGCAATGAGTATAGGACCAAGAGATTCATTTCCTGGGGTAGATATGTAGCTCAGTGCTAAAGCATTGGCCTAGCATGTACAAAGCTCTGTGCTCAATTATGAAATGTGAGAGGAGAGAAAAAAATACATTCATAGTTGACAATTGAACATAATTGACAGGATAAATGGTACAGAAAATAAATATAAAAAGATAGAAACATAATCCAACCCCATCAATTGCATGTGTAACGTTTTTACAAATGGTAGACTACATTTTATCAAGACTATAAAGACAGATCTTAGTTCAGTGCTGAGGACCAATCTAGTGACTTGGCCATGCTAGGCAGGTGCTCTACCACTAAACCACATCCCCCTAATTCTTAGTAAATTAAAGGTTTCAAATAATGTATTTTCCCCCCCTGGCCATGATAGTAATAAATCAAATTACAGACAAGAATGCTATCTGGAAACCTCTAAAATTTTGGAAGCTAAATATCAGATTTCTGTGGGTCAAAAAAAAAGAGATCATAAGAAAAACTGAAAGCATTTTATATTAATGAGAATCTACAATGTTAAAATTGTATGTATCATAGTCACTGTTGTATTGCTATAACGAGACACCATGAACAAGACAATTCTTAGAAAGGAAAGCATTTAATTTGAGGTTCAGAGGTTAGTCCATATCATGGAAGGAACACAGTGGCACACAGGCAGACATGATGCTGGAGAAGTAGCTGAGAATTCGTGATCAATGGGGTTGGGAGAGGCAGTTTGGCATAGGCTTTTGAAACTCAAAGCCTACCGCCAATAACACATTTCCCCCAACAAGGCCTTAGTTCCTATCAAATAATGCTGGTGACCAAGCATTCAAACCCGTGAGCCTATGTGGGTCATTCTCATCTAAACCACCAAAGTAGGTAACAGCTGAAATAGTACTATCAGGTAAATGCTGTATCACTCAACATTTCTAAATGACACACTACCAAGACACACTAAAAGTAGCTTGAGGGTTAAAGAGTAACTTTCATGCCTATAATGTGAAGGCACAGAAGAAATGGACAGACTGTGATCTACCTACACTAATAAGTAGTTATCTTAGGAACCTAGTATTGATTAAATATGCTTACTTCTAGATGTGTATGAGAATTTTGCCTATGTTTGTGTATGTGGACTAATTGTGTGCCTGGAGAAGTCTGAAGTGGGCAACAGATCCCCTAGAATTGGAGTTAAAGATAGTTCTGAGTCACCATGTGGGTGCTGGGAATCAAATCCAGAACCTCTGCAAGAGCAACTCTGAGCCATCTCTCCAGCCCATTCGTTTTGAAACAGGATCTTTCATGCTCTAGAGTCTGGGCTAACCTTAAACTCTTGCCAATCTTCCTGCCCCAGTTTCCTAAATGGTGAGGTAACAAGCTGAGCTACCACACCAGTCTTAAATTTCTAGTTTAAAAAAACATTTCAAATAAAATTGTAGCTGTAGGGAGCTGTGTTGGTGAATTCTACAAAACTTTAAAGGAAGAAATAATGACAATTCTAATAAACTCTTCAAAAAATGTAAAGAAATTTTTGTAGTTCAAAGAAATGAATGGATCCAAACTTGCTGATCCAACATGATCCCTAATGGCCCTCCCTTCTGGTGACTCTTCCCACTTCTGTTCATCTCTGGCCTGCAGAGTCTATCATGTACAAGGCAAAACAAAGAAGACATGTATGAATTATTTATAGAAAGACCACACATGTACAACTTGATACCACCCAATGTTAAGATTTGAATATTTCAACTGTGAAAAAAATAACACGTAATGAGTTATGCTGAAAATACCACATACTCTATGACGAATCTATAAATATGTACTTTATAAATGTGCTATGTGTTAAAGTATATAACTGCATGCTGCAGAGTACCTTTACAATTTATGTAAAATTCAATCAGCTGATGTAGTCAGTGAGCAATACAAAGAATACTGGGGTAAACTGGAGACCTGTAGAGACAGCAAATGCAGACTGGACTTCTTTAGGAAGGCAAAGGATAAAAGAGAAAAAAAAAATCAAAGGAAGCTTTGCTTATGCTACTTAAATTTTTGAAAAATAGGTATGCTGACAGACACATTGATGATTTGATTGAAATTTTCAGTTTATTTCAGAGTAAAGAATTAAAATGATGGGCTACGTGTAGCTCAGTGGTAGAATGTATACTTGGCATGTATTAGGCCCTGGGTTTAATCCCCAGAACCACAAAAAGGACGGGAAAGTTAAGTGAAATATGGCTAGGACATACCACTCTTTTGATGTTAGGTCTCACGTAGCCCAGGCTGGCCTCAAAATTTGCTGTAGTTGAGGATGACCTTTAACCTCTGATCCTTCTGCTTCTACCTCTGGAGTGCTGATATTCCCGGTGCACACTCCCATGCCATTTATGCAGTGTTGAGAATTGAACACAGGACTTTTTCCATGCTAAACTAAAACATTCTACCAACAGAGCTAAAGCCTTAGCCCTAGGATATCATTTTAAAATGTGAGGGATGAGAAATGAATGGAATTGTCTGAGTAGGGTGGTGTGAGGATTCACTATTCATTCACTACTCTGAAATTCCTTAAACTACGTATATGTTAACATCTCAATATCCTTTTAAAATAAGAAACAGGCACCAGAATAAAATAGTTTGAGACTTTGAGGCCCTGAGAAACAATGCTGGTGGTGTATTCTGGTAATGTTTTTCTTCATTGGAATGCTCATCAAGCCACTGAACATGAGAAATAATTTTAACAACTCCTCAGCTCTCCCTAGAAGAACCTCTGATACATCCCCCGTAATGAATGCCTCCAGGAGCTCAATCTCTAGTGAATTGTGGCTGAGAAGCACTGCTAGAAAACACGTGTCTCTGGCATGTTATCACATGGTTAAGTCCTGCTTGGTCTGTAGAGTTCTGAGCTAGTCTCAAGATGAAAAAGAAATCTGTCCTATATAGTAGCTCACTTTTAATTCTAGCATGTATGAGGCTGACGCAGGAGGAATGCTGTGAGTTAAGAGGCCAGCTTAGGCTACAGTGTTACAAGCTGGCCTGAACTACGAGGACACGGTCACAAAACAAGAAAAGAGGTGGGTGGTGCTTGAGACAAGATCTTGCTATGTAACTCCAGTTGAGCTTGTCCTCAATATGTAGGCTGTACTTACAGCAACACTCTAGCTTCTGCCTCCCAAGTGCTATCATAGAGGAGTCAACCATTCAACTTTTAAGTCAAGATGGCTCAGTGGTGAGGGCATTTGCTACAAAAGCTCCCATAAAGGTAGAAGGAAAGACACAGTTGTTCTCTCATCTCTCCATACATGTGGATGCACATACACAAAAATCTCAAAGTGGGACATGATCTAACTACGATATTGATGATAACTGCAAGTTGCTGACCATGTGTCTTGTAGATATGTGTATGACAACCATCAAGGAAGTTTGTTAAAAATGGAAATGCTCTGCCTGACCTAGAGTCATGAGTGTCCTGGCCAGATCTGCTTAGGGTTTCTTTCTGCAAAGATGTTCAAATGCTTAAACTGCTGAATTCACTTGCGACTCTAACTTAATACTGAGCAGTGTGCTTTAGCATTTAAGTTTTCTATGTATTTTTTTTCTCACTGTAGAGACTGAGAGAAATTAACAGTATGATACGGACAGGAGAGACTCCAACTAAAAAGAGAGGAATTCTCCTAGACGATGGAAGTGAATCACCTGCAAAAAGAATTTGCCCAGAAAATCATTCTGCTCTGTTACGTCGTCTCCAAGATGTAGCTAATGACCGAGGTTCACACTGAGGTTAGTCTCCCATATGGAAACTGTCTTCACATGAACTGCTCAGCAGTTAATGCATACAGGATTATGGAACCTTGCTCTTTAATCCAGCAATTTGATTAGAGCCTGGTAGAAAAGGGAAGCTCTTTGGGTGTAGCAGGATATACCTGTTATCCCAGAACCCAAGAGGCAGAGGTCAAGAGGACCAGGAGTTTGAGGCTATCCTGGGCTACTTGGGCTATATGTAACCTTGACTCAAAAAAAAAAAAAAAAAAAGGAAGGACATTTTGGTGAGAAATTAGACTTATTCAAGATATTTTTATTGATCCCAGTTAACTCTTCCCCTACTATTCACTGCTTACCTTCAACAATTCCCATAATCCAAACCTGATTTTTAACTCTGGTAAACTTTTACAAGTACCCCAGAAAACAGATCTTTAGAAGCCTGTGTAGGATGCCCCAGCAGAGGAACTGTATTTAAATTCATTCCCACTTATGTGTGTGGTCCAACCATATGTTTTAGGACAAGAACACCTAGGATTTTTACATTCATGGCCCAGAACAGAGGAATGGCCCAGACTTGGAAGTCTGCAGGCACTGGCCTAAGGTTCCTGTTCCCTTGTGCACTCCCCCTTCCCCAGTAGACATGGTACAGTGCCAAAGCTGTGCAATGTCTGAATGAACCTGTGGAACTGGTGGCACTTTAGGGCTGTAAAATGCATGGCGCTGTAACCTAGATTTTGCTGTATATTTATGATGGCACTTTCTTTAGTGTGGAGTTTAGTCGGTATAAGACTTATAGGCTAAACAGTAAATGTTTTCTTTAATGCTTTTCTTAGAGGACAAGATGCAACTACTCATTCTGAGAGCATGTAAAATGCTCCAGTTTGTGGTAGTGGTATTACATAGGGATCATCTGGCTACGCTTAAAGATTTTTAAATCAAATTGAATTGAGAATTTGAAAAATTATGACCACTTTCTTTTGGAGATAGTTATCTAAAAGAAAGTATCTTTGAGGGTATTCCTGGAAGTTAAAGAAACTAAGTTGGAGAATTTAGGTTTTTATAGTACCATTTATACAAATTAGAAAATTATCTAACAGCTAGTGATAATCTGCACATATCTTTATTAATCATTATTGTTCCAGTCGTTTTTTTAAATTGGATTAATAATCCTAAGAAGAAAATTCAATTGTAAATTGGATCATTAAAAGCAAAGTTACTAGGTAACTTCATACTGATCTAAATAGACGTTGCACTGATCACTAGACTGGTGCTGTGCAAAGTACTTAGAAGATCTCTTGGTACTGCTACTGTAATTTTATATGAAAATATGTGTATTTTTCAATAAAGCACTTATAAATTAGTCTGTTTAGTTATATTGAAAAAGAGCATTATTTTCCTGCATAAATGACAATCAATCATTTATTGGTTTATTTCATCTCTACTAACACATTGGTCATTCACCATTTAAATACCTGACTTCATTAGAAACCGTTTGAACACCTTTTTCTTCCTCCTGCCATAAAAATACAGTAATTTGCCTTAAAATAAAACAAAACAAAACAAAACAAAAACTATGAGCAAGCATCCTGGTTCTGCCTACTTTCCTAATGCTTCTGAGATAGACATTTACAACAAGTCAGCAGGCTGAAGCCGGAAAGCCAGTCTTCACTGGAAAGTGCCGCTTTCTATGATCTTCTCTACACCCTTCTTCATGGCCTAACATATGTACAGCTGAAACCACCAACTTCCAACTCCTACATAGTGTTCATTTCTCTCTCTAGACACAACTTACCTCTAACATATTCAGAAAAATACTTAAGCCTCAAGGTCCCCAATAATTTGGAGTACTGAACTAGATCCGCCCTGACACTTCTGACAGAAGTAACAACGCATTACTTAATGACAGTTCTCCACAAGCTGCTGTTAGAACCTACGCATACACAACACTGATAGCCAGTCACTGTTCACGAGGTTTACTCTTCAGGCAGTCCTTTGCCATTAGTCAGCTTTAACTAGGCCAGAGTCCAGCAGGAAAGTGCATGGTGCACCAGATCCACCATCTCTTAGGTTGCTACTGTTTTCTCTTCTTTACTGAAAGGTTGTACTGAGCCAGGCTTTACCCATGACAGGCCAGCAACATGAACACTTTTATTGTGCTGTTCGTCAGGCTTCTTCTAGGCACAATCAAAAACAAACATTAAAAAAAAAAAAAAAGGACTGATGAGTAAGCTCAGAATCATACTGACTAGTTTCCCCAAGAGTTAGCTCTATGTATCAGTGGCCTCAAATGCAGACAGATAAGAAACCGGGGTAGCCATTTCAAAAAATGGTTATGTTCTTACTTTCTGAGTCAGCATCTTCTCTCTGGCCTCATCATGTACAGAAGGGTTCCATGGAGAAAAGCTTGAAGGGCAGAAAATATTAAAAATAGTTCATGGCTTTTAAAACATGTACAGCATGCAGTTTTCAACAACCAAGACAATTCTAATAAAACTTAAGGAAGAATTTTTTTAATGTTTCTGTGTGGTTCTGGTTTCAAACTCAGAGATATACCTGCCTCTGCCTCCCAACTGCTAGGATTTAAGGTATGACCTTCCACCCCTGTTAAAGACCAGTCTTTAATCAATTACTATCATGTACACTGATATTATCTCTAAGTTTTTCATATCATAATTACCTCTTATAGACTTACTCCTGCAAACATATCACCCATGAAATATTAAAGATGAAGAAAGAGAGCAAGGCGGAGTCATCCAAAGCTGACAAGTCCATCAGCGGAGCCCAGAAAAAGCCCTGCAGCATGCTTCCCAGCAATACCAATGTCCACAAGAGCTATAGAGTACTCAAGTTATTGTGGACCTTGAGACGTATTTTTCTGAATACACTAGGAGTAAATTTTGTCTACTTAAACTAACAGAGAAGACAGAAATGAGAATTATGTAATACGTGAGAGTTGGTGATTTCAGCTCAGTTATGTTAGGCCTTGAAGGAGGATATAGAGAGCAACTCACACTGCCTTCTGAAAAGTCCTCACATGGAAAAATGGAAGAGCACCTGACAGAGATTCTCAAGAAACCAAAGCATCTCATTACTGACAGTGTATAAGCCATGCAAAGCTTTGGTTTAAGATCAAGAGCCCCAGTGGCATTAGGAGCTAAGCTGACAGAAAGCGAAAAGCTCCAAGCTAGAATTCCATATGTTCCTCTAAAGCCCAAGTGTAAAGGCCTAGGTGACATACCACTTACCTAATTGCATAGGGGTCTTCTATTTTCGGTTGGTCAAACAAACGAGCAGTACATACTTTAACACTGTCAACCACTTTACTCTTAAAAAGCTGAATGTCTTTCTCATACCTGTATTAAAAGTTTTAAAATTTTACCAGTTTATCTTAAATAATAATAGTAAACAATAAGCTTATCTTAAGTAACAAAGTAAAAATCACATACAGTACTGCTGCCTCTGGGTTTAGGGGGCTTGTTGTGTCGATCTTGTAGAAGACTCTCCTTGCGTACATTAAGACCTGCCATATATGATTATGGTTCCGCCTGCAGGGAAACAAGGCATGATTACTTCTCCTTGTCCCTGACAGCTCTGCTACTACAAGAAACATTGATACACTAACCTCCACTTTGCAAACGCTCTCTTCACATCCAGTTCACCTGAGGTGGAATCAACTAGCGGGTGAAAGACGGGAATATCAAACAGCAAGCGCTGTATGTAGAGAGAAACACTTCAGTGGGAGTGATGCTCTGCTGCTAGTCGGATCAGGCCCATCATGGGCCCTTAACTACAACCATGTTCCTGTAAACAGTTTTGCAACAGGGGCGATACTACTCTTCTCCTGCAGCATGGCCATTACCAGGCATACAGTGAATGGTGCAGCACAGCCCCCAAACTCACCACCCCCACCCCCAAGGGGAGAAAGGCTGAAGCTGCAGGCAGGGTAGCATGACCAGGGTAGTGTGAGCCCAGGTAACAGCACCAAACTCTGTTGGCTGTGGGAGACAATCATCTGAAGAGACTGATTTCATTACAACATGTAGGGTAAAGAGAAGAATCAAGAAATCTGTAGGCTTTGATTTTCCTCAATGACTTAAGCTCTGCACCGCTCAGCTGTAGTCCCACTTACTGGACAGTCACCATCTGGATAGTTATCAGGAATATACACCGTAAACTTGAATACGCCATCCTGATACAGCCCGTGTCGTATGAATATTACTCCAAACCACACTGCAGGAAACATAAACATGCTAAAGTCCCATCTGTGTCAGAAGACCCCTAACATCAAGAATGAAGGTGGAATCCACACCTTACCTAATGCGGAGCGATAGGACGGCTGTACATAGACACCTGGCAGCTTCTGCTTCACTACCAATGTACTAAAACAAGAGTAATGTAATAATTAGCTTGAGAAGATCCAGTGACACCTATAGCCAAACCACTGCACATTTTCTGAGACAAAGAACAGTCTCTGCTCCTCCTACATAAACAAGTCACTCGAGTCTTGCACCAGACTGTCCTAGATCAGCACCAACCCTCTCTTACTTCCAAACCAGCCCAGAAAAACCTGAGCCCATACAGGATCCTAGACTCAGAAAGCCAAACATGGACAAAGAACCGAGTGCTACTCTCAAACAGATAATTTTGAACATTAAATTGAGGTAAATAAACTGATGTGATAGACCCCACATTTAGTTCCAGCACTTGGCAGAGAGTGGTGGATCTTTATGAGTCAAATTTCTACATAGTGAGAATAGTTTTAAAAAAAAAAAAAAGGTTCACAAGAAAATTGATGTAATTATTGCTTTTATCGTTATAATTAAGAGTTCACACATTCAAAAGCTGTTCTTCACTATTAAAAATGTAGTGTTTTCCTTTTGGGCTTCAGAGTACAACATTTCTACTACTAAATGAAAAGCAAACTGTTTTCAGTTGCAATCACAGGTACTAAAGAAGAGTCCGGAGTTGCCATCACTGAGCTGTCCTTTGGGAGGGCAGGCTTTTAGGTGTGCAGTGTTGCTTAAGGAGGCAGACATCATTCTGAGCTCCCAAACACCCTGAACTTAGACTCTGTGGGCCTAGCTAGAGAAGGTGCATGCTTGACACAAGGCAAGACATGAATATTGTGGTAGAAAATTCTACTGTTTTTTTTCTGGGACCCAGGTACACACTGGCAGCCATTTTGCTTGGTTCCCTAAAGCTGCAGCTATGAGCTGTGATCTGTCACTGAAAAGAACATCGTTGACTCTATAAATAGTTACCTACCAACCCTGAAATGTACAGACAGTTATGGGACTTTTAAGATTATTTTTTTATGTGTATGAGCATTTTGCCTGCCATGTATGGAAATGCACCATGTGAGTCCTTGGTCTCCACAGAGGCCAGAAAGCACATCAGATCCTCTGGAATTGTCAAAACAAATGGTTGTGAGCTTCTATGTGGGTGCTGGGAACTGAACTTGGGGTTATTTGCAAAAGTATCAAATGCTCTTAGCTGCTAAACCATTTCTCCAGCCCCTGGTGCCTTGTTTATTCCCTAAACACCTCACATTATAAGCATTTTCTAAGTTTTCTATGTACTCTAAGCTGACCTTGAACACACTACAGATCTTACTACACTGTACCAGGGAGATCCATTCATTTACCTTTTCAAGTCCCTGACACTTAGGTCTATAGAAGCATGGCTAGCAGATAAGAGCTACCCACAGAGACTTTAGTCAGAAAAGGCCAACTTTTAGCCCCCACAATAGGAGCCTGTCTACTTCACTGCTAAGCCACAGAACACAAGGGAGCCATTCTAAGACTGGAGAGACCACTACTGCACTACACTGGGGCCTCACTCCCTCTGACCATTACAGCAGCAGCACTCTGGAGGAATGATCAAGATGCTTTGAAAATAACAACTACAGAAAAACTTAGATTATGGAAAATTAAGAATTCTCTGGGCTCTCTGCCCCTTTAACAAATGATCCAAACTACATGGCCTTAGTGTGTTGTTACAGAATATACAAAATGTTATTTTTGTTTATGCTCTGGAACATTTAATGATGCAAAGATGTGTCACCTTTGCTTGATTATATAAAATTCACCTGTGGTCAGAAGGCTTGTGACAAGTATGCAGCCCAACCTTCCACTCCTGATACGGACCTTTGAGGGTTGTACCAAGTGTGTCTTCTAATAACAGACCTCCCAACATACAAAACAACATTATAAGTACTTTCCTCAGGGTTGGCAAGATGGCTTAGTCAGTAAATGTACCTGCCACTAAGCATGATGTCCTGAGTTCAATCCCTAGGACCCACATGATAGAAGTGACTAGAAGATGCCCTCTTATGTCCACCTGTGCCTTAACATCTCCACCAATACACATACGATAAATAAAACATAATTTTAAAAAATTTTAAGTTTTTTCTTCCAAGTCAGTGTGTCTAGTTCCTTCACCTACTGACTGTGGTTTCCTGACCCTTTCCTACTATGATTACTCCTGTCAGAATGCTTCCTAAAACGTGAGAGCCAAAACAGAGCCCAAACTTCCCAATGTGTGTGACCCAAGAGAATGCCACCCAGCTTCTGCTAACTTGATACAGGAACCTCTTCCAGTTAAATGTTTCATAAAACGGAAGGCTGAAATTAATCTACCAAGTTTCTAATCCACTGTATGTTCTCAAAATCCTTCTTTCCTTCCTGTTCTCCAGAGTGGAGCATGCTGGGAACAATTCTCAGTCAAGATTTATTTACAAGTCTATCAGAAGATATGATCTCATTCTTAATTTTCAGGGAACCATTCATAACTGACCAACCACAAAGAACTCACAATTCTGCAAGAAGTGAATATTCCAGGTAGAAGGGTCCGTAAGAAGCATGGGTGCCATTTGTAGACTGCGCTGCTGGGGCCGGAGATGTAGGCTTTGTTATGGGCAAAGCACTTTTGGGAATAGATGGCAGCTGCTTTTTTGGTGCGGTTCGTGGAGGACTGGTCTTCACATCCCCTGCTAATGTCTTCTCTTCACTTTCAGCTCGCTGTTCAGAACAAAATTGTGAGAGCATTTATGCTGAAAACAGAGCACACTGAGAGGTCCATTTTAGCTTCTAAGCTGGAGTTACTATTTACATAGGAATTCCCTTGAGATGGCCGGTCACAGAAGGAGCAAGTAAGACTGAGGTGACTAAAGCAGTGGGAATCCCATAAGAACAATGTAGTCAAGCCTTCCACCCACAGGAAAGCCATTAACAGAATTAGAGAGGCCTCATGTACATGTAGACACTGCAGAAACGAAGTTCAAAATAAAGGGTAGTTGACTGAAATTAGTTGCTCCCTGCTGTAAGCACAGGGATAGGAACAAGGAATTGAAGGTGTTATCTCGATGTTTCCACACTTTCATCACTAGCATACACTATCCTTAGTCAACAAGCTCAGAATGACCAGAAAACTAGCTTCTCAATCTCAAATACAACAGAGGCCATTTAATTTGTTGTATAAAAACTCTGTATTATGTGCATAGGAAAAAGGTAATAATGATGTTGACCTACAGGTGTGATTGGGCTTTTAAATTACTGCTTGTATATTTTAAGCTTCCCTAGGCAGAAAATATATTATTTTTTTATTAAGATTTTTTTCACTACATTATTTATTTGGGGGTACGTATGTGCCATGGCACACATTCAGAGGTTAGAAGACAAACTCAGACCTGGCAACAAGTGCCTTCATCCACTGAGCCATTTTGCCAGTCCACAAATATTTATATAATTATTATATATATAATAAAACTGTGCATGGCAGCTCACACTTAAAATCCCAATACTCAATAGGCTAAGGCAAGAAAAATACTGTCTGAGGCAACCTAGACTACAGAATACCTGGCTATCTCAAGCTATATAGGAAGATGTTATCTCCCAAAAGTAAAAAAAGATGCTTCTTAGATCTTTAATACCTAATTCCTAGTTGACTTGGCTGAAGCTTCTCTAAAAAACAAATCCTGAAATTTCAACAGAGAAACATTCAGAATATGTCACAAATTTCATCGAGTATACAATCTAAACGATAGTGACTCATCAGAACTTCTGCTGATGTGAACTCATCCTGAGAAGCTGATCTCAATGGACAAAGTGATTTCTCAGGAGAAAACCCAGTAATTTTTGCTAAAGATTACAGGTGACCTTGAGAGAGATTGCTAGCCTTTCTATCAGAATGGCTATTTTATTGACTGTACCTACTTTGCGCACAGAGCCTGCAGACATGCTCCACAAAGGGTTCATAACTTGTACGCCAAACAAAGAACTTCAGTGCTGGGGCATCAAACTCTTCTGTCCTCAGCATTCACGCTGCCTTAAAACAAACGAAAGAACACAGCATACCAACAGCAACAGTTAAGACAGAGCCTACCACCGGGACACACATCATGCCAAGCAGTCCACAGATTGAGAGGCCTGGGAATGTCATCAGAGAGCTCTAAGAATAAAAATCCACTCTCCACACCTTTCCATCCCGTCAGAACCCATGTGCAAGTGTGCATCATAGCCAAGCACGCCAAGCCCGGTACTTAGGAGGTCGAGGCAGGAGGATCCGGAGTTTGAGGGCAGTTTGGATTATACAGTGATATCTGCTGACTCACACAGAACAACCAGGTTCCTGACCAGCATTGAGAATAGCCAAGAACAAGACTCAGCGTTGCTTTACACACACAGCTATGGCTGCTAGCACTGTGTCTAGGCACCTGACTAATGGGAAGGCTGGATACAGGATGCTTTAACACCTACTCACAAGCTGTGTCATGTCCCCAGGGTCAAGGCGGGTGACCAGGAACTTTTTGAATGAATTGTGTCAAGTACAAAACTAATAGCCAAGAAACACATGGGAGGCCAAGTGGACCTCTATCAGGGAGGGAGTTGGGCACAGTCCTGTCCCTATTATCCCAAGAAACTGCCCTTTAAAAGCAACCAAAAGACAAACAAAAAGGGGTCATTATGTGGCACAGGTTCGTCAGCTATATAGCTTGGGCTGGCCTCAAACTCCCAATCTTCCTGCCTCTGCCTTAAAGTAAGTACTGTGACTCCAAGTTATAGGCAAGGGGGGGGGGGGTGTTTAAAATACTAAAAATATAGGAATTGTGCAGTAGTAGGCACTTGAGGAATTGTGAATGTATAAATTCAGGAAGGGTTCAAGTTAGACATTTCATGAACATTAAGCCTGAAGTGTCAAGTGGTGGATAAGAAAGCAGGTTTCAAAGTCTCTGCCTTAGGTCACTTACTAAATATACAAAGACTCAAACCAAGAAGTAGCCAGCCCAGCTGTAAACTGTCCCCCCTCTGCCTCCCTCAGGCTCTGCTGTGTTAAAGTATGGTTCCTTATCTGAATTGCTGTTGTTTATCAGTAAAAAACTGAAGGTGAAAAGGGTCAAAACTTAGCGCTACAAGTTCTCAAATTCCTAAGAGGCAATGCTGTGCCAAAGTGTCTAATCAGCAGTGATTTATTTTCTCTGTATGCCTACGGCATCCATGGGTAGGTACTAGCTCCACCATGCCAGCCAGTGCCTATAACTGCTGTTATGCTTTCCAGGAGACAATGTCACCCAGTAATTAAATCCGGAGGACAGATATCCCATTTCCCCCACTAACCTGCTGACTTGCAGCCAGTTAATAGACTTCATAAACCTGTTTTTAAAAGTGGCTGTCACAACAGTACATCAAAAATGGGGGAGAAGGTATGTTCCTGTTTGGTTCAATGAAAACCACATTGTTTTTTCAGGACCAGCACCCCACTGTCTAGGTTCACCTGTTTTATTGGGGGGGGGGTCCTTCACCTCTTAAGAGACTTGGTTTTTCCTACTTGTAAATATGCGGGCAGCAGGACCTTTCAAGTCTGTGTCTTTTGCCTTTAAAAATTCGGTACATTGGGGCGCGGGACGGGGGTGGGGAGGGATTCAGTGCATTGTCTTCAGTTCCTCCAAGATGTACCTTGTGCCCTCCATCACAGCGATGTTAACTAAATGGTTCCATCAGTAACATAAGCACAGGGAACTATAGCCAGCTTTTCAGAGACTACATAGTTTACCAGACAAGCAATCTACCATAAGCATAGCATGACATCGTCCAATAGTAACGACTGATGTTAAGAAAAACTCCATCCTTGATCTCAGAAAACCAGACTTTCTGCTCCTTTGGCTCTGATAATTAAAAAAATGATTTGCGTGACTTTACTCCGCATAGCTGCGCGAAGTTAGCATTTTCACCTGTGCGACAATGGAGACACCGCAGAGGGCAAATGAGACCTTGCTACGTTCGTCCCTTCTCTGTGACACAGAGCTAACATGGGCACTATCAAATGTATCACCGCCATAACCGGCTTAACGAATCCGACGTTAAGAGACCACCAGGCAGAACCGAGGAAAAGTAAACAGCCCCGGCCTCGGACAGTCCGGCCGGGCAGCTACCTGGGCCGGCCACCTTAGCGGGAGCACAGACCCGTCTCGGGGCACGTAGAGAATGTGGACAAACCTGTCCCGAGGTGATGCAAGGCTGGTGCCCGGCCCTAGCTTCTAAGCTGACTGCAGGCCGGCCGGGCCCGTGAGTCTGCAACCGAGGCCGAGGGCCTGGGGCTTCGTAGCAGCCCCTCGGAGGGGCTCCGGGACACGGCGCGGGCCGGGAAGCCCAAAGGGAGAGCCACCGAGCCCGCCTCCCTCTTCTTCCACTGCCGTCCGCCCAGGCCGCGCAGCAGGTGCCTGGAGCGCACAGGTGCGGCCCCGCCCCCGTGTCCCCGCGAGGCCGCCGTCGCCCGAGTCCCCAGCGCTCCGCAGGGAACCGAATGCCGGGCCCGGACAACGTCCCTGGGCTCCGACGACTTGGTAACCACCGGCCAAGAGGCAGGACGCTCACCTGGACGCCCTCCTTGCGGAGCTCGGGCGGTCGAGCGCCACCGCGACCCGACTGCATCTCCGGCCGCAGCGCAGGCCGGCCCCTGCCGCTCCTCTCCCGCAGCGCCCCGCCCCGCCCTGCCCTCGGCGGGACACGCCCTGGACACGCCCCCAGCCTGGGATCTTCCGCTCGGGCGCCCGTGCCGAGTGGGTCTCTCGCTGTCCATCAAAAACGTACTTCCGGAAAGCGCAGGGGTCGGCGCTCCGTCCTGCCAATCAAATCAGCACTGCTCGGGTGGGGCCGCTCTCGTCCCTCCCCTTACGTAACAGCGCCCGAGCAAGCTGTCAATCAAAGAAGCATTCATCCCTGGTGTGGGGTGTGTGTGTGTGGGGGGGGTAACAAACAGGCATCCAGCCGCCATTGGGTTCGGCGTGTGCCAGTCACCATGGAGACCCGCCCAGAGGTTTTTGCGGCTACCACTGGAGCCATTCTCTGGCAGTGATTGCTGCTAGCTCCTGGCTCCGCGGGGCGCCGCCTGGTACCCTGGAAAGAGCTAGATCTCTACGTAGGGGACTCTGAGGCAGTGGCTGGAGCGGGAGGGTTGGCAGCTCCCTGGTGGGGGTGATGTAGGAGAAACTGGAAGTAGTAAAATTGATGTTATGCCGGATTTCTAAATAAACTAACTCCAAGATCAGTACTTACTAACCAGGGTTGTTAGAAATAATTCTATAAATGTTTGTTTCCGAGGATTGCCCATAACCAAAAGAGACAGCCCTAATTTACAACCAGCCATTAAGCCTATTTCCATATCAGAGAACTCACCTCTAACAGTCTGTTCAAGGGAGGGTAGAGGGACAAACATAAGTACCGACCTGAAATACCCCGGTTCTCTTCTGGAGGAAAGTATAATTCTGCCGGGTGGGCAAGATGACCCAGGGTAATAACTATTAGAAAAGAATACTGATACTTACAAAATAATTCTAGCTGGGTAATGGTGGTGCAAGCCTTTAATCCCAGCACTCCGGAGGCAAGAGAAAAAAAGAGGTGGGGGCCCAAGAGAAAAGTAAAGAAAAAAAAAAACCCTGGCAACATTTTGGTGTGTAAATCTCCAGCCTATAGTCTCTTTAAATTGTTTAAAATGTAACCTGGGGCCAGGACCTGAAAGAGATTTAAGGATGTCAGCATAAATTGTTTAATGTATAAGGCAAAGCCTATAGAAGTTAGTAAAATTGTTGGTTGGAGGCCAGTTTCTTTTTGAGCATTATTAGCCAGAGTCAGAAGCACACTGTTACTAAACCGCTTTTCGGTGATTTTCCTGAGTGTATAGAGTAAATTCTCACTGGAGGGCATATTCCTCTGCTTCAGGAGGCACATCCATTTCTGGCAGGTGAGCTGGTGTCTCCAGCAGTAGGAGCCCCTCCACCGACCTGTTAGGGCACCTTGAGAACCTGGGAGCTAAAATGTCACAAGGTCTCCCAGGGCAATGTTTGACCTGAAACATTTGTGACCTTTTCCTACTCAAGTACTCCCATTGGTCACATTTCAAACTCAATAAAACCCAAACCTCCCCTGGCTTTCAAGACACCTTTTCCTGGCCTCTCTCTGGTCTACCCAATTCTGTGAAGGCTGCCTTTAGACTTGATGCCTCTAAGTCCTCGAATCCATCACCACTGAACTATCCTGCCCCGCCCCCTAACACACACAGCCTTTTATAGGGTCCCGGGTCTTTTTTTTTTTTTTTTTTTTTTTGGTGGCCTCGTTGGGTGCCTTCCACTTGGGAGAAGTCTCATCTAAGCAGTTTACTTCTTCCATTTCGGTTGCCACTGAGATTCTGGTAAATGACTTACTAAGTGGCAGAAAGCCAAACTGATGATGGTAATCACAGATTGGTTCTGATATTCAACTTCCTCCCCCCCAGCTGTAAACAGCCATGAGCAGTTTCCTCTCATCAGTTTGGATACTTGTAAGAATGTTCTGGTACTGTTAGTACTGGTCTTAAAATAAACAGAAGGAGAGCTGGAAGTCTTTTTTTCCCTGGCCAGTCTCCTTTGGAATCTCTTTAGCCCAGTTTCTCCCAAAGCTGCTGTCCCCCTCTGAGACTGCCTGATTTCCGGCTTCCCCAGTTCACTGTTCAGAGTCGACTCACGAACATTCATCGGTGCAGATCTTTCCACTAAATTTGTTTCATGCTGGATACCCAGACACATAACTCCAATGCCAGAGTGCTTATTCCTGCATATGCCAACCAGCCTCCAACTCTATAGCAAGGGGGTTTCTTATGTTGTGAGATAGGCTCGGGGAAAAAAAAAAACAAAAAACAAAAACCAAAAAACTCTTGATAGAGTACTTTTCACCAGAAGAAATGCCAGAATGTCTCAGTGACCAGAAATAAGTCACTGGGTCTCTGAGTACAATTAAAGGAGCCAAAGTCAGGGACTAAGCAGCCATAATTAGGGGCAAAGTCATTTATCTTGGATCCCTAGATGTTAAGGAGAAGAGACACACACATTGCCACTAGAGTTTAGAACGTGTTACCTTCTGTGGAGAGCGATGTGGGGACAACCAGAGGACAGCAGGAGACAATCCCGAGTTTAATGACAGCTGGAGAACTGAATGACAGTGGAGAAAACAAGCCGTAGATCAGATATGGAATAGGGGCTACAGAAGGAAACTGGGGGTGGGGGGTCCTAGAGCAGTGGTTCTCAACCTGTGGGTCACGACCCCCTTTAAGCACATGACCCTTTTACAGGAGTCATCTAAAACCGTCAAGAAACACAGCTACTTACATCCCAGTTCACAACAATAGCAAAAGTACAGTTATAAAGCAGCAACAAAAATAGTTTTATGATTGGGGGTCACCACAACATGAGGAAATGTACCAAAGAGTCGCAGCATTAGGAAGGTTGAGAACTGCTGATGGAGATGTTTAGATTAAGTTACTGGCTGGTCAGACCTCTCCATGAAATGAGAAATGGAGCGGGGGTGCTTGAGGGGTTGAGGGGTTTGGTGGAGGAAGTGAGGGTGTTGTAGAATATATTTTAAGATGTGTTACATTCGTTTATGCTGTGGAACATTGTTTAATGATACAGAGATGTGTTGCATTTCTTTAACTCTGTGAAGCTGTGATACTTTGTCTGTGGAAAGACCTGATGGTTTAATAAAGAACTGACCGGCCAAGAGTGCGGCAGGAGGAAGGATAGGTGGGACTGGCAGGCAGAGAGAATAAATCGAAAGAAATCTAGAAGATCAAGGTATTAAAAAGGACAGAGGGAGAAGAGAAGGGACCGGTCACATAGCCAGCCATGGAATAAGAAGGAAATAAAAAATCTACAGAAATAAAGAAAGGTAGAAGCCCAGAGGTAAAAGATAGATGGAGATAATTTAAGAAAAGCTGGCCAGAATCAAGCCAAGCTAAGGCCGGGTATTTTAAAGTAAGAATAAGTCTCTGTGTGAATTTATTTGGGAGCTGGGTGGTGGATCCCCAAAACGACCAAAGAGTAAAAGTCCACTGTGGTGCTGGTTGAGAGTTGAGGGGTATGGTGTGTGTGTGTGTGGGGGGATAAGTGGTGATGACACAGATTTGCTTTTGTTGAATTCAACCCTTCTGAGGTTTCCTACCACAAGGAGATCAGACTTCTCATGATGGCTGTGTCTGACACAGCTGTCCCCAACTTCCCTGGGGAGTGTTCCAATACCTGAAGACCACAGGAGAGGGCATTGCCATATATTTTTCCTTCCATCTCAACACAAACGATTTGCTGCAGTGCAATGTGCTGCTTCTTTGGGAGCAGCCATGACAAGAAGCGTCCATCTCTCAGCTAACCAGTAAGCTCTGTGAGGGAAGAACTGTGACTGTTGGGCTCTCTGTGGTGTTCTTATATCCAGCCTCATGCCAGGATGGAGTAGAGACACATAAATTGCTGTAGTAATATCTCATGTGTGCTCTAACAAATAAAGCTTGCCTGAAGATCAGAGGGCAGAGCTAGCCACTGGTTAATCATAGAGGCCAGGCATCAGTGGCTCACAGCTCCCCCCGCCCCCCCCCCATATCTGGTTCTAGGTGTTTATTATTAAAACCAATTAGGGTTCAAGACACAAACAGCAAAAAATGGGAACGGTGACAGACACATGCACGTTTGTGCACTCCTCGCTACACCAAAAATGGCTTGAAATAGTTTGTCCTTCTGAAATTCAGGAAAAAATTGATTTCCAAAGGGACTGTGGTGAAGCACCTTTCAGAGGGGTAGCGTTCTTGTGGGACTCCATTAGCCTCTGTGTCGGCGGATGCTGTTATCTGCTTGACTACACCCCCAGTCCACCAAAACCACAGCTAGGGGACGCTCTTCTCTCGGGCAGATCATTTGAAACAGAAAGATCCACCCTAAATCTGGGCCCACGTTTTCTTGAGGCAGCCCAGATAAAAGGACACGGAAGGAGGAAACTGCTTTTTGCCTGCTCTCTCTCATTCTTGATGGCAAGCCAGCCTTGCATTTCTCCAGTACAACACATCTAGATCTGGTCAGCTGAGACACATAGCCTTGTGGGCTCAACAACCAGTGCCTCTCAGCCTCTCCAGTGCAAGACAGGCATTGTCGGACTACCCAAACTGTAAGGTAAATATATTAGACATGGGGCAACATTGTGTGTGTGTGTGATATTCATGTATATTTATGATACCCCATATACATAGGGGATATCATACATGTTTATGTATGTCCATCCTGTCATTTCTGCTCCTTTACGGTCACCACAATGATGTATTGTTACAAAGTGAGGCCACATGTCATGTCTTTTTTTATACTTTCCTGATTGCCTTTCCGCTCGCTGTCTGCCATGAAACGAAGCAGCACCAGCTCGATGCCAGATGCCAACACCACACTCTTGGATTTCAGCCTAAGGAACCATGAGTATAACAATCCTGTACTCTTCACAAATCAGCGCATCCCTGGTATTATCGTAACAGAAAGCAAACTAAACTAAGTCAGAGGTCAGTAAGAAAAGGACAGTGGGTACAGGCGTGCATGACTGTCATCTGAACAATGGATCAAGAGTTTGAGGTCAGCCTGTCTCAAAGACAGAAGAGAGCAAAAAACCAGGATGATTTATTTAAAGAGCAGCAAACGGGGAGGGCAATGGCAAAGAACAGTATATGGTTATAAAACGATGAGCTTAGAAAATAATCCATCCTAGACTTTGCCTATTGTGTCAAACAGAGCCAATCATTACCTTGAGCCATCTAGAATCACCTGGGAGACAGTCCTCTGGGTATGCCTGTGTGGGACCCTCTTGATTATATTACCTGAGGTGAGCTTTCCCGGCCACTGTGGGGGCACCATTTCCTGACTAGAACCCCAGACTAGAGAAATGGAGAAAGGGAGCTGAGCAGAGGCAAGCATTTGTTGCTCACAGCGTAGGAACAGCTACTTCAAGCTCTTGTTGCCTTCACTACCTGCCATGATGGAGCGAAGCAAAAGAAACCTTCCTGGAGTTGCTATTGCTGGGTATTTATCTCAGCAAAGGCCAAGCAGCTAAGACGCCTATTCACAAAGAAGTTCTCTTAGGAAACCCCTTTTTACATTTGTTTATGTGGAAATGGGTGGAATAGGCTCTCTCCTTCTAACATGGGTTCTCGGGATGAAATGGGTCACCAGACTTGGTGACAAGCACATTCGCCTTCCAAAGCACTCATTCATTTTATGGTGTTTGCCATTCTAAAGTTCTGGAACACATCGATATGAAAATGGCCTCAAAGGTCTTTTTTGCCAGGGTGTGTCACAGACGTAGTATCCCTGTGGGTGCTCAGAACTCACATGCATGCTCCATCCCTGTTCCCTGCAGATCCAAATGTGGAGCTCTCAGCTCCTACCCTAGCACCATGTCTGCCTGTGTGCTGCCATGCTTCTTGCTATAATGATTATTTAAATATAATTATTTTCCTTTATAAGAGTTGTCATGATCACGGTGTCTCTTCACAGCAATAAAAACCCTAATAAACACCCTTAGGTCACTTCATGTTACGTGTTACTATAGTAACTCAGAAGCCAACAGCAATGGTCTTCAGATGCATCAGAAACCATAGATCTGAGAAGAGCTGCTTTGGGAAGATGATGCCATGACTGTCCTTTCTATACATCATTATAGTAGTTCCTCACAACCCCTAGGTTTGAGTAAGTAGGTGAAATGCTGAGTGGACAGTTTAAAAAACAAATTTTACAGACAAGAGCAATTTTTTAAAAGTTAGACATAGCTTATAGACCATTGAATATTTGTGGCATAAAGGAGAAAAGCAACTCCCATAATGCACTGACACCCAGGCTGGAAGAGAAGCCATCTCCTTCTGCTGTAATCAAACAGCATCTTGACAGGACATAATGCTTGCAAATAACCTTCCTGTCTTTCAATGCTGACATTGTACCCCTAGCCACAGGAGCAGTTTGCTAGTTGACTTTATTTTATGGAAACCACCTCCTTTTGTGACTTGGAGCTTTTAAAATGTTAAGTGCTTAGTGTCCATGTAACCAGATCTGCAGAATAAGAGAGAGAAAATTGGGCATGGTTACTCATGTGTGCAATCTCTGTACTTGGGAGGCTGAGACAGGAGAATCGTTGCTGCTCAAGGCTAACCTGGGCCAGAGTAAGACCCTATCTCAGAACAAACAAATAAATGAACGGGGGAAAGAGGGAAGATAGAAAACTGTTGTGGAATATTAGTCAAAGGTATGTCATATTAATTTATGTTGTGGAATATGTGTTTAATTATGGATGCAAAGACATGTTGCACTCTTTTATGTTGAAGCTGTGTTACTGTGCTTGCCTAAAACACCTGATTGGTCTAATAAAGAGCTGAATGGCCAATAGAAAAGCAGGAGAAGAATAGGTAGGGCTGCCAGGCAGGAAGAATAAATATGAGAAAAAAAATCTAGATTAGAGAAGAAGCGGTAGAAAAGGAGAAGGGAGGAAGATGCCCGGGGGCCAGCCACACAGCCACACAGCCACACAGCCACACAGCCACCCAGCCACCCAGCCGCACAGCCGCACAGCCACACAGCCACACAGCCACACAGCCACTCAGCCACTCAGCCACACAGCCACACAGCCACACAGCCACACAGCCACACAGCCGCACAGCCGCACAGCTGCACAGCCACCCAGTCACACAGCTACACAGCCACACAGCCACACAGCCACACAGCCACACAGCCGCACAGCCGCACAGCCGCACAGCCACTCAGCCACTCAGCCACACAGCTACACAGCTACACAGCCACACAGCTACACAGCCACACAGCCACACAGCCACACAGCCACACAGCCGCACAGCCGCACAGCTGCACAGCCACCCAGTCACACAGCTACACAGCCACACAGCCACACAGCCACACAGCCACACAGCCACACAGCCACACAGCCACCCAGCCACCCAGCCGCACAGCCGCACAGCCACACAGCCACACAGCCACACAGCCACTCAGCCACTCAGCCACACAGCCACACAGCCGCACAGCCACACAGCCACACAGCCGCACAGCCGCACAGCCACCCAGTCACACAGCCACTCAGCCGCACAGCCACACAGCCGCACAGCCGCACAGCCACACAGCCACACAGCCACACAGCCACACAGCCACACAGCCACACAGCCAGCTACCGAGTCGGAAGGAAAGAAAGACATAGAATAAAGAAAGGTAAAAGCCCAGAGGCAAAATGTAGTTAAAGAGAAACAGGATAAATAAAGCTAGAAAATCTGGTTAGAAACAAGCCAAGCTAAGGCCAGGCATTCATGAGTAATAATAAATCTCCACGTATTTATTTGGGAGCTGAGTGGTAGGCCCCCAAAGAGTAAAACAAAACAAAACATTCCCTCAATGATAAATAGCCTTCATGGGAAGGACAATTCCCAGCACAGTCCAAACACTTCTATTGCATTAGGGTCATCGCCTGATTTTGAAAGTCACCAATAATGGAAATGACATACCTGTCTCTTCAACACTTTAGTAGGGAAAATTTGAGCTCCACCAAAAATAGGGCTAATTTCTTTTTTTCTTCTTATTTTTTAAATGCACTATAGTCATCATGAGCATCAGCTTTACACACTCATTAGGGTGGGATCATCCGAAAACAAGGGCATTCCCCACATCCGCACCTGACAGCATTCCCACAACACACCTAGACAATTGAATAGCAGAGCAGTTTAATTGTCACACACCAAGGAATTAGTTCTTATAGTCATTGGTATGGGGTGAATATTTATTTATTTTCCTCATCAAACTCATACATTGAAATTCTAATCACTTATATAATGATACAAGGATGGGACTTAGGGAGGTAAGCAGGTCATGAGGTTAGTGCCTATGCATACTGTGCTTCTTATTGCCCTAAAGTTAAACAGATGAAGGGAAGAGGGCTTTAACGTGGCTCACAGTTTGAGGGGATGCAGTCCATTATGGTATAGAAAGCATAACAGCACAGTCCGCCCCTGTTCACAGAGGCAAAAACACAAGCTTGCTCACTCTTAGTGGGTCAGGAAACAGCTTGGGCCTGTCTCCTAGTGGCCCACATCCTATATCTGCTCCCCTTTGGGCCATAGGCACTTCATAATGTAAAATGCTTTCAAACCAATGTGCTCAAAACTCCAGTGTCTTCTGAGATTTAAGTTACTTCTTAATTGTGAGCCCCATTTAAAACATCTTTAAAAAAACAAATTATAAAACAAACAAAATTAAATTAAAAAAAAACAAATCACATACTTCTGCTATCACTGCTGTTCCAAATAGAGCAGAACCAGAACACAGCCAAAACAAAAGCGGAGCAGGGCACACATTACACCCTACAACGTGAGGCACCTGAGTCTCATGGTGGAATTATCTGAGCTTAAATGTCCTTGGGAGCCCTGCAGCACACATTGACTCTCTAGAGTTTTCCAGGAAATGCCTAAAATCTCCTTTGGCTGGTGGTGTCCCACACTCCTGTATCTTCAGTGTCCTGGGGTCTCCGTGGCAATCTAGACTTCACAGTTTCAGGCACTTCCCACTCAAGAGCTCCACGTCTTCACACTGACCCCGCTACACAATGCTTCACTGCAGCAGCAAACTTCCAGGACCCTGCAATTCTTGCATCCTGCATTGCCTTAGAAAGAGCACCATGTGGCCACTTCCCAGAATCTTCTGCCAGCTCAAGGTATTGCATGCTCTTTTGAGACTAGATTACAGCAGCCTCCAGGCACCTGTGAGGCTGATCAGGGCAAACATTTCTCTAGGCCAGCAATTCTCAACCTGTGGGTCACAACCGCTTTAGGGATCGAGTGATCCTTTCACATGGGTCACATATCATATCAGATATCCTGCATATCAGATATTTACATTACGATTCATAATAGGAACAAAATTAAAGTTATGAAGGAGTAATGAAATTTTATGGTTGGGGTCACCACAACATGAGGAGCTGTATTAAAGGGTCACGGGGCACCCTGTAAAGGGAATCTCCTTTTTAATGAGTGCATATTTTACCATCCTGGGTCTTCATGGATGGGTGTTGCCCTTCAGATAACTCTGCTATCCCAGCATCTAGTACTTGTATCTCTTTGATTATGCTGATCCTTTTAGCAGTTATGGCCACTTTGTGTTTGCTCACCTGTGTGTCCTCCATGACCGCTGGATTCCGTGACCTAACCGTTGGATTCCGTGACCTAACCGCTGGATTCCCTGACCTAGCCGCTGGATTCCGTGACCTAACCGCTGGATTCCGTGACCTAACCGCTGGATTCCGTGACCTAACCGCTGGATTCCCTGACCTAACCGCTGGATTCCGTGACCTAATCGCTGGATTCCCTGACCTAGCCGCTGGATTCCGTGACCTAGCCGCTGGATTCCGTGACCTAACCGCTGGATTCCGTGACCTAGCCGCTGGATTCCGTGACCTAACCGCTGGATTCCGTGACCTAACCGCTGGATTCCGTGACCTAACCGCTGGATTCCCTGACCTAGCCGCTGGATTCCGTGACCTAATCGCTGGATTCCCTGACCTAGCTGCTGGATTCCGTGACCTAGCCGCTGGATTCCATGACCTAACCGCTGGATCCCGTGACCTAACTGCTGGATCCCGTGACCTAACCGCTGGATTCCGTGACCTAACCGCTGGATTCTGTGACCTAACCGCTGGATTCCGTGACCTAACCTCTGAATTCAGGGACCTAACCACTGGATTTCTTCTTGTTCTCCTTTCTCCTTTTCCCACCCCCCCTCCCCATCACCCCTTCCTCCCTCCCCCTCCTCTCTCTCCATCTCCATCTTTATCTCTCTAGCTCTGTAAGAAGAGCAATTAACCACCGTGCCACAGCTTGAATGTTTGGCTGGCTTGAGATGTCTCCACCAAATTAACTTTGCTATGTAAAAGCACACAAAAAGGCAGCTGGCTAAAATGAATGAGCAGCCACAGCACGGGACTTCCTGGCCTATCCATCTTCTAAGCCTCCAAACTGAGAGAGAGTTCTGTGTGTGTGTGTGTGTGTGTGTGTGTGTGTGTGTGAGAGAGAGAGAGAGAGAGAGAGAGAGAGAGAGAGAGAGAGAGAGAGAGAGAGAGAGAGAGAGAGAGAGAGAGACTCTGGTCCTCATGATTGCCCAGCTAGCACTTTACTAACTGACCTATTTTCCTGCTCCTAAGAGCTGACTGCATGGTATTTCATTACTGATCCCAAATAGGCTTGGAATAATCTGGTTTTCTAAATCAGGACCCAGCCAAGTTTCAGTCATTGCATTAACTGTTACTTCCCATTCTAGAACAACCTCCTCCCATCATTAGCCCCTAACCCTTCACTTGAACAGATCTGCCTCTTGGGCATACTCTGTGCTAATGGAAGTTACTTGACTACCCAGGACTCTACAGATTAGTAAATTTGAAATGTCCCAAGTTTGTTCTTGCAAATATCAGTGAACTCGAAAATTATAAAGTTCCCATACCCATTGCTCGGTACTTTATGCCAGTCAAGTTGTATCTAGTCTAAATAAGCTTCATGTGAGTTGCAGTATTAACATTTGTGAACAGGAAACAGCAGGACCCGAGCAGCAGACTCAATGATCTGCACTCAAACCTTTGCCACACGCCCCCATATATAACTGAGCTGATTCCTCTGGTCCCTGATAGTTGGCACACTGTAAACTTTTTAAAGAATTCTGTGGTTTATCTCTCTGATGCAACACTCAGTGTGTTCAATGAAAGAAAATGAATATTTTTTGACATGCTCTTAACACCACCAGACTATGGTTCTTTGCTCTGGGGCCGCGAATCTACACAAAAGCAAAAACAGAAAGAGAGGAATGTGCACCCTCACAAGCTCCTTGGAATGTAATTTGGTTTTCCCAGCAATGAATGCAGCTGTTTATATAGCCCTTCCCCTTCCAGCTGATAGTGTAACAGGTAATGCTTCCCGTTCTGGTCTAACTTGTCTGCAAAAACACTGGGTGAGTTTCTACAGCCCAAGAGGAGCTGACAGCTGCTCCTCCTGAGTAGTCGATTGCCCTCTGGTGGGCATCGGGAAGAAAGCAAGCAGCGAAGCGGAAAATCAATGTACCCATTAACTTCTCATAGAAAATCTTAAATGTGCGTGCTGAGGATGGTGGTGGAAACCTGCAGTCTCAGCTCTTGGTGGGGTTGAGGTAGAAGAATGTCAATCTCAAGGTAAGCCTTAGCTATGGGGCCAAAACCTGTCTCAAAAACAAAACAAAACACAACGCTTTAAAAAAAAAAAAAATCCCAATAGGCTGGAAAGCTGGCTCAGCCGTTAAGAGCACTGGGAACAGAGGACCCAGGTTCAATTCCCAGCAACTACATGGCAGCTCAGACCTGTCTGTAACTCCAGTTCCAGAGAGATCCAACACTCACACACAGACATACATGCAGACAAACCTCCAATGCACATGGAATAAAAAGTAAATAAAAGAAAAAAAAACCATGCATTTGAGTCCTGAAAATTCATGCTTAAGAGTCCTAAACAGGGCAGCAGTCTATGGGGTGTTTGCAAGAAGTCTTTTACAAAGCCTGTGTGTCACCTAAGCCACTCTAAACAGCCTATCTCAAAACTCCTTCCCCACAGCTGCCCCACCAAGGAAGTTCATTACTTTTTAGCTCCCTCTGACCCATGTTTTCATCTTCATTTTTTTCTTCAATCAACAAAACCAAATGACTAACAATTTCATTCCTTTAGATACAAGTGACAATGGTGTTCACTAGTCAACACAGAGTGAGAGCCCAAGCCGTAAATCAAAGGGATGAAGTCACACATAGCACAGCAGGAGAGATGGGGGGTGATGGATGAAGGGAGCGGGGTGACTACCCTCTTTTCTGGCTCCCACACTGAACTTTGTGGGAGTGTATTGCTATCACCTAGGGTGAGGCTAGTCCTGGACCTATCTGCCAGAGCGAGAAGAAGGCTTGTAAGTTGGGTGGCTCTGACTACCATGCCATAGGCATGTAGGTCATGTGACCCAGCATCTTTGGACAAATGGTTGCTTTAATTACTGGATGAATGAAGCCGATCAGCTCAGATAATGGACAGCTGGCGCAGCTCGGCTCCCACGAGGGCCTAAGAAGAGTCCTCACCCCCAGGCCACCTTCCACCCACAGCTTTAGGATGGCTGCCAGAGTTACTGGGGCTTTCTATCATTATAAATCACAAATCAGGGTGTGGCACCAGGCCCCAATTAGCTTCTGCAACCTTCTAGAAGGGCCATAGTCATTTAACCCTGAGCCAACTGTGCCAAGCCCTGCCCTTCCATAAATGTGAGCTGATGAGATGGTATGTGGCTATTGCTTCCTGACCAGAAATGCCAAAGTACAAATCCAGGCAGAAATGCATTCTGGGAGGAACAAGAGCCAGCTCGGGAAAAGTCCCCAGTCATTGACTTCTTCTGTCAAGTCATCTGAGCTCTGTCTTCTCCTTGGGTTCCATCTGGGGCTTCCTAGCTCCTCTCAGAAGACAGAATGATCCGATCTGTACACCTTGGTTAGGTTACCCACTCTTTACTCAAAGCAGCCAGTGATTTCTTATCACAAGTGGAACAAAGACCTATGAGGTCCCAGAAATCCATCCCTGTATCTCCTGCCACCTGTCCCTTGCTCATCCTCTAGCACGTCTTCCCTCCAGCCCATGGCCTCTGAGGCTACTGTAGCATGCCAAGGACACTCTTGCCCCAGGACTTGTGTACATGCCAATCCCTCTGCCCCAAAGTTCAGATTCTCTGAGCAATGGGTCTTAATGTTGGCCTTTCCTTTGTTTTGGACATATCTTTAATCTCCACTGCACTTCCATCTATACCCTTGTCCTCTGTTGCCACCTAGTATATGTAGGGGGATTATGCTGTCCCATTGTAAATAATTGTCCCACCTACTGGTTTAATAAAAAAGCGCTGATTGGCTAAAGGCAGACAGGAAGTGTGGGTGGGGCTACCAGACTAAGAAAACTCTGGGAACAGGAAGAACAGAGCAGAATGCCAGAGAGAAGCCAGAAGAAGCAGAGGACAACTATGCTGCTCTGAGAAAAGGTACCAAGCCTCATGGCTGAACAGGTTAAGAGTCATGGGTTAAATTAAGGGCAAAGAGTTAGCAAGTTATATGCCTGGGCCTTAGGCTGATCAGCCTAAAACTATTGTAAGCATCTGTGTGTCTCTGTGGGTCTGTGGGTCAGCAGGCCTAAACCTTGAGGCTAGGCCCAAAAGTCCGGATCAGAAACCTCCTACTATAGATGCTGCTTATGCCCCCTCTCATTTGCTCATCCAGATCACACTCCTCTGACCTCCCCTGGAGAGCCATGCTCCCCAGCTTGCTGCTTGTTATTTGATTGATTGATATTTGGTGTGTGGGTGTTTTGTCTCTGTGTGTGTCTGTGTACCATATGCATACATGCTGTGCCCTTGGAGACCAAAAGAGGGCACTAGATTCCCCAGCATAGCATTCAGAGAGCTGTAGGCTGCCATATGGGTGCTGGAAATTGAACCCAGGTCCTCTATGAGAGTAGTCAATGCTCTTAGCCGTGATCCATCTCTCCAGCTCTGCTGTGTGTTTGAGACAGGGCATCATGTAGCTCAGGCTGTCTTAAGATTCTATGTAGTCAAGGATAGCCTCATACTTCAGTCTTCCTACCTCCACCTCCAGAGTATTAGATTATAGGCAGGTGCCACCATGCTCTAGGACTCAGTTCCACTCTCAACCCTAGGTCTACATGAACAAGGACTGGCCAATCAGTTGTATATTTTATCCACCTTCTACCCAAGCCCTCATTGGCTCAAGGATTGTCATACTCTGTGACTTATGATGAATATAGCCTTAGGAGTTGAAGCCTTGATTCCCAACTGGTAGCACTGTTGAGAGGTGACTGTCTCGTGACGGTGCTAAATTCACTATGGATTAACTCACTGATGAGTTTGTTACCAAATGGGCTATTAGAAACAGGGTCTAATTGGAGGGAGTAGGTCACTGGGGACATTCCAGTATGGTCCTTCTTTCTCATCCTTTGATTCCTGGTTGCCACGAAGTGAGCAGGTCTGCTCCTTCCGTCATGTTATGTATCACCACAGGCCCACAAGAGTAGAGCAAGTAACTGGATTGACGCCTCTGAGCTCATGAGCTAAAAAAACTCAAAGTTGTTAACATTAGGTGTTGGGTGCTGGCATACCCAGACCCATATACTCTGTGTCAGGCTAAAAAAGCCTGGGCACGGTCAGTGCCCTTCTGTTTACTTCCCTGATCTTTGGTGATGTACCAACACCCTATTTGCAATCAGTGGTTTTCCTGTTATGATGAGGAGTCTTGCACCCGTTGCCAGAGAACACACTGACAGGTACAGGAACCCAGGGCAGGGGAACTTAAGGGGTATATAAACTTGCAAAATAAAGGCTGAGGGAGCAGAAGGAGCTGATCTCCCTGGATGCTGGAACTGACTGTCTCTTGAGTGCTGATTTAACCCTGACGACCCTCTCCAGGCTCGGCTACACTAGACCAGATGCAGCAATTAGGTATTCTGTCACAGCAGCAAAACACTAATACACGCTTATCCCAGACAACTCACTGTAAGTAGGAAGTGAAAGTATACAATGAATTTCTTACCCATAATTTACTGTACATCCACCTGAGCAATACAGCTCACTCCTTGCATATCTGCTCCACCTCATGATCATGAAGCTGAACAGGAGACAAAATTACAGCTACCACCACCCAGCAGTGAGAGAGCCAGCCTAGCCCTGTGTCATAGTTAGGGTCCATCAGCTTGACTCTAACCTGTGAAGAGTTGGACTCTCACGGAGGAACCACCTCCATCACATGGGCCCATGCACATGTCTGTGAGCATTTGATTGATTGCTAATGGATGTGAGAAAGTCCAGACCACCGTGGGAGTGGCATCCATGGCAGCTGGGCCTGGGTCGTATAAGAAAGGGGGGTGAGCAAGCCAGGGAAGCAAGCAGTGTTCCTCCAGGCTCCAGAGGTCTGAGTCAGTGTCTGCCTTGGCGTCTCTGGAGGATGGACAGTAACATGGAAGCATCTAAAATAATCCCTTGCCTTCCCTAGTTGGTCAGTGTTGATCACAAAAGAAAAGCAAACTAAGATGCTCTAGAAGAGATACAGTTTCAAAATTCTCATTTTTAAAAACAAGATTTCTCTGTGTAGCCCTGGCTCCCCTGGAACTCACTCTGTAGATCAGGCTGGTCTCAAACTCACAGAGATCTGCCTGTCTCTGCCTCCCGAATGCTGGGATTAAAGGCATATGCTACCACCACCTGATGGTATTTTGTTTTAGTACTGATTCTTTTTAGATGTTTTTATTTATTTATTTTCATTCCTCATATATGGGATTTAACCTGAATGTTAGGCTTTGTACAGTGTGCATACCAGATTCCCCAAGGCTATGCTGCCACAGCACTGCTGAGCCCACCTCACCTCCCAACCCCCGAACAGGCTCAGGCCAACAAGCCTGCACAGGTGAGTGACCCGCTTAGCAGCTGAACTGTGTGGTGACTGCTCCTCCCTCATTCTGTGTGCAGTGAGCCTTCCCCTAGCTAAAGCTGGTTTCTGACCCTGCTGCTGCTAGGCCCCCACCCTCAATACCAGCAGACTTTTGACAGAACCCACTAACCAGAATGAGTGTGACCCACCTATCAGTAGAACTGTACCCATCCCTGGATTCTGCACCCCTTTCTCCAAGCCCAGATCATCAAACTAGTCCCTGGCCCTATGACTGGGTCCTTCCCCCTACCCTAGAAGACTTTGGAGCCAAGGAAGCCCAGACTACAGAAGGCAGAACAAGTGACAGACTTTCCTATAACCCCCTGACACACACACTTCACAAGGCCAATGCCCATCCTTATTCCTGGCCCTGCTGCTAGATCCTACTCTCAACCCCAGAGGATTTCCACCACTGGGGGCAGAAAGGAATATTGGACAGGAGGAGACAGGGGTCCCTCTGATCTTCAGCTGAGGACTCGGAGGCATTCAGTCTGAGGATTTGTGAAGACCGAATCTACCCTCTTTGGCCTAAGGATTCAGAAGTGGTGAGAAATTTCTCTACTGATTTGTTCCTCTGTCTCTCTGATCTGTCAGCATTTAACCCAATCTCTGGCTCTGGGCTTTTTGTAATACCAATTATGATTCATGAAACACATAGAAGAAAACTTTACCAGCCTAAAGAAGAACATGCCTATAAAGGTACAAGAAGCTTACAGAACACCAAATATACTGAACCAGAAAAAAGAGCCTCCTCATTACATAATAATCAAAATACTATACATACAGAATAAGGAAAAGATATTAAAGCTGCAAAGGGAAAAAGCCAAGTAACATATAAAGGTGGATCTATCAGAATTACACCTTACTTCTCATTGGAGACCCCAAAAGCCAAAAGAGCCTACATAGACCTCTTACAGATTCTAAGAGACCATGGATGCCAGTCCAGACTACTATACTCAGGAAAATGTTCAATCACTATAGATAAAGAAGACAAGATATTTTATGACAGAGTCAAATTTAATCACTATTTATCCACAAACCCAGCTCTACAGAAGATACTAGAAGAAAAACTCCAACCCAAGGAAATGAGCTATACCTACAAAAACACAGGCAATAGATAATCCCATACCAGAAGGAAATAAACACACACACACACACACACACACACACACACACACACACACACACACACATCACTACCACCACCAACAAAAACAACAAGAATTAGCAATTACTGGCCATTAATATTTCTCAATATCAGTGGATTCAATTTGCCAATAAAAGGACACAGGCTAACAAAGGATATGAAAATGTAATCCATCCTTTGACTGCATACAAGAAACACACCTCAACATAAAGGACAGACATTACCCCAGAGTAAAGCACTGGAAAATATTTTCCAAACAAGTGACTAAAGAAGCAAGCTGGTGTAGCTACTCTAATGTCTAACAAAATAGACTTCAAACCAAAATTAATCAAAAGAGATGAAGAAGGGCATTCTATAATCATCAAAGAAAAAATGCTGAACATCTATTCCCTAAATACAAGGGCACCCAGATTGTAAAAGAAATATTGCTAAAGCTAAAATGGAATAGCGAAGCCCACACAATAATAGTGGGAGACTTTAACTCTCCCCTCTCACCAATGGACAGGTTGTCCAGACAGAAACTTAACAGAGAAATAAAAGAATTAACTGAAACGGATCTAAAAGATATCTACAGAACATTTCACACAAACTCAAAAGAATATTTCTTCTTCTTGGCACAGTATGGAACCTTCTCCAAACTCAGCACATACTCAGTCACAAAGCAAATCTTAACAGATTCAAAAAAATGGAAAACCCCTGCATTTTATCAGATCACCATGAACTCAAGCTGGAATTCAACAACAGCACAAACTATGGGAAGCCTACAAACTCATGGACACTGGACAGCAGCAACAAAGTCCTGCACAAAACTCAAGTCCAAGAGGACCAAAGACCTCAACATAAATTCGGATGCTCTGAACCTGATGGTAGAGAAAGTGGGAAAGAGCCTTGAGACGACTTTCTGAACAAAACACCAATAGCACAGACACTAATGTCAATGCTTAATAAATTGGTTCTCATGAACCCGAAAAGCTCTTGTAAGGCAAAGGATGCTGTCAATAGGACAAAACGGCAGCACAGAATGGAAAAAATAATCTTCACCCCACATCTGACAGTGGACTGATCTATTAAATTACATATAAAGAACTCAAGAAACTAGATCTCCAAAAAATCAAATAATTCAATTTAAAAGAGGTACTGATCTAAAGAGAGAATTTTCAGCAAAGGAATCTCAAATGGCAGAGACACACTTAAAGAAATGTTTATTATCTTTTGTCATCAGGGAAATACAAATGAAAACAACTCTGAGATTCCATCCTACATCTGTCAGAATGGTTAAGATCAAAAACACAGATGACGGCCTATGCTGGAGAGGATGTGGAGCAAGGGAAACACTCCTCCACTGATGCTGGGAGTGCAAACTTGTACATTTACTTGGAAACCAATATAATGTTTTTTTAGAAAATTGGGAATCAATCTACCTCAAGACCCAGCTATACCAATCTTGGGCATATATCTGCTGGGTCTGACGGAGGTATGTACAAAATAATGGGATGCAAAACCACAGCCAGAAGCATAAACTTTATTTACCACGAGCAGAAAACAAAAATTATTATGGGTCCTTCAATACCCAAAGGATACTCAACTATACAATAAGGACACTTGCTCAACTATGTTTATAGAAGCTTTATTTGTAATAACCAGAACCTGAAAACAACCTAGATGCTCTTCAATAAAAGAATTGATAGAGAAAATGTGGTATGTTTACACAATGAAATATTACTCAGTCGTTAAAAACAATAACATCAGGAAATTTGAAGGCGAATGAGCTGAACTAGACAAACTGATCCTGAGTGAGGTAATCACAGACCTAGAAGGACGAACAGGGTATGTACTCACTTGTAAGTGGATATTAACTGTAAAGTTAAGGATAATCATGGGAATTAAACTGGACCGTTGAAAAAGCAGTGAGTGTTCTTAACCTTTGAGCCATCTCTGTAGCCCTAAGCTGAGGGTTTTTAACTTGAACTCTCGTGTGCTGGGGACCAGCCGTAGTGTACAGTCTTTGCCATGGAGTTCTAAACTCTGGTAGAAGCTTTAGGGTCAAGAGACTCCCATCACTAAGTTGATAGAATGTTAGCTCTGAACATGACTTTCAGCAGGACTTAGTTCTTCACATCTTTGAGACAGATGAGGAGTGTCTTAGCCTGTCATTGCTGTGATAAAATACCATGACAGAAGCAACTCGGAGGAGAAGAGGTGTATTTCAATTGACATTCCTGTGGGGACATAGTGCAACATGGTCAGGAAGACATGGTGGAGAAAAAGCATGATGGAAGAGGCATGTCGGTGGCTGGTTATATTGCAGCCACACCTAGGAAGCAGAGAGTGAACAGGAAGTAGGGTGGAGCTATACAGCTTCAGGGACCCCTTAAAGATTTCAACAACTCTCCAAAACAATGCCACCTGCTGGGGACAAGTGTTCAATACATAAACCTATGAGGGATATATTCATATTCAAACCGCCAGGAGATTCACCTTTTCCTGGCGCTAAAAGGACTGTTAAGAATCACTATTAATTATAAGTTCTTCTTATAAGCATGCCTTCTGATGTTTACTCTGTTGTAAATGAGCAAAGATGGTAGGACATGAGTGTGATTTGACTTCCTAATTGACAGCTGTACAGACTCTAACCTGGTACCCTGGCTACCTTGAAGCAAGAAATGCCAATCAAGCAGGCAGCCAGACTAACATAGCCCCAGCTGTTCTGAACATTCTACAGATATCTTGAGGAAGCCGCACAACAATTGCACCTGATAACTGCTGACGTGTCACCCCAGCTATGACAAGCACACTGAAATGCCATGAAGCCATTCTCACACTAGGCAAAGGGGAAATATTTTCTGGTGTCCCAGCAAAGGGATGGTTGTGACTTTTGCCATGACTGGTGTAAACACAATCTTTCATTTGCACACACGTCTGTTGGTGATGGGTGCAAACCAGTAAGTGAGTTCAGCTCACTTCCTGGGCCATTTGGGAGACACCCTACCATGCTGATCCTGCTGTTGTGACATTAAACCCAACAAAATGATCCTCTCAAGTGGCCTTTTCTTGTCTACCATTTATAGTCATCAGTAGTGGGCTGGGAGAAGCTGACGGAAGCACAGATAGTGGTGCAGACAGCGGAATTGTTGCAACACAGGGGCTGGCTAGTGACCTCGATGGCCACAGAGATGGTGCCACAGGAGTAGTTCCCACCTACAGGAACTGTTGGTGGCCTTGTTGGAGGAAGTATGTCAGGAATGGCAGGCTTTTAAAGTTTAAAAGGCTTGAGCCATCAGTGTGTCTCCCTCTGTCTTCAACCTGTAGATCAAGAGGTGAGTTCTCAACTCTTCCTGTGCTATGCCTTTTCTCTGTCACCGTGGACTCTAACCCGTTAAAACCATAAGCTTCAAATTAAACATTTTGTTTTTATTAGTTGCGTTGGTCATGGTGTTTTAACACAGCAATCGAAAACAGAGCTCCCACTTAGCATCAAGATCAATGCTGCAAAAACACAAAATGATACAATGATCGTGGAGAGGGTCACAACCTCTCAGAAAGCAAAACTGGGTCCCAACAGCTCATGATCTTTGCTGATAGCCCAGTGGCAGGCAAATGGCACCTGCGTATAGGGGCTCCACCAGGAATGTGAATGTGTGAACCCAGCTAGGTGTGAACCAGGTGATCTAAGAACACTACCTCTTAATTAACACAGACCAGTTGGCCATGTGAGTCTTTATCTTCAGGCCCAGCACTCAGGAAACTGAGGCTGGAGGATTTGGTTCAAGGCCACAAAGTGAGGCTTTGTCTCAACAAACTAAAAACAAACTAACAAGCCAAAGAACAAAAAAATAAAAAAATAATAATAAAGCAAAAACTAGGGGTTAGAGTGACGGTTCAGTGGTTAAGAGCCCCTGCTGCTATAGCAGACATGGGTTCAGGTCCCAGCACCCACGTGGTGGCTCGCAGTGGTGTGTAACTCTGGTTCCAGGGAATCTGATGCTCTGTTTTTGCCTTCTTTAAAACCCTATTTGTGATTTGAGTCAGAGAGCGGGGGGGGGGGGGGGGGGGGGGGGCAGAGGGAGAGAAAGAGAGAGAGACGGAGAGAGAGAGAGAGAAAGGGAGGGAGAGGAAGAGAGAGAGGGAGGGAGGGGATAAGGGAGGGAGGGAGAGAGAGGGAGAGAGAGAGAGAGAGAGAGAGAGATATGATAGAACAGTTACCTCAGCTGTTCTGCCTGGGATGAGCCCATACTAGGCTCTCCTAAGGTATTAGAGGTAGCTACACTGGCCACAATTTTAATTTGGCATATTGGTCTTGCCCAGGTGGGAAGCACATGTCAGAGAAGAGAGGCATCTGTTAGTCTTCAAAGCTCTCTGCCCCATGTGTCTAGCAGACATGTGGTTTGACTGTGCGACACTCCCTCCCCCCCCCAAATCTGTGACCTCTCTCTCTGCCATTCAGGAGAAGGGGCAGATTTGACTGTTAATTTGCACTATGCAAACAAACCCATGGGCAAAGTGCCATTGTTGGCATTTAAAACACAACTTACAAAATATGAGAGAACAGTGCACTGAAGAATAAAAGCATCTGTCAATCAACCGTGGCCTTCTGTACATTCAGCCTATTGTGCTCTGCCACCTAGACCTGATGCAGGGGAGCTTTTCAATTAACAGGGTCTTAATGGGAAGATGTGGTGGCTTGGTGAGAACTTTGTGGAGCCTCAGGGAGGCCCCAGATTGCAGGGTGCTTCTCTGCCTGCATAGGTCACAGCTCTTAGCTCTGCTTTCCTGGGACATACACCTGCAATTCACTAAAAGGATGAATGTCAGCACACACAGCCTGCATAACAATAAGCCCCATAACAGACAGGGGACAGTGTGAAGTTTCCAGTGATGCACACCCACCCTGCTTGCTCCCTTCCTCTTTCCCACCCGATAGAAGAGGCCTCAGATACAGTCACAGGGACAGCCTGTTGGAGGCGAGATCATGAGAAATGACACCTTTTGGCTCCTAACACACCACATGCAGGTGACCAGGATCCATTTCTGAAGGAGCTGGACCTGTCACTCCTTGGGTAGGCCAGGTCTATGGGTCACTAACCTGGCAGCTTAGACCCATCGAAGGGTTGGGAGGCTAGACACAGATTGGCTCTCTCTGGTCACGATTCCACACAGACTCTCAGGCTGACCTTGCACTGTGGAGCCGTGATGCCCACTTTCTTGGTTTCTAGAAGTTATATCTATCACACACCCATGATTGGAGGCATCTAGGAGAGTGGGGTCCTGCTTCAGGTTCTCCACACAGCTGCTTATATCCTCCATATGTGATTTAAATAGTTTCAAAAGACTTCTTTTCCCTCATTCGATGTCTCTCTAGCCAACCAATTGTCCCAGCCACTGTTGTTGAAACTGCCAGTGGTCTCTGGAGTTTTTCTGCTCTTGTGAAACATGATAGAATACAACCACCAGCAAAGGAAGGGGAGGCCCCGTTAAGGAATGGAGTCAAAGTGCAGTTCTACTGTGATTGCCAGCCACTATGACCCATAGGCTGGTCACCTCATTGGTAGGAAGAGCTCCAGTTTCCCACTGTGCAGAGTGAACTGGGAGCATCTGGATTCCTTCATCCCTTACAGCCTGTCATCTTTGGTTCTACAGATGTCGAATTAGAACCAGATGTGTTATTATAGACTTAAAGTCTCAGCACTTGAGAAGCTGAGGCAGGAGAATCATGAGTTTGAGGCCATTGTGGGCTACGTTGGTAGGTCCCTTTAAAGACAAATAAACAACACCTCAAGCTAGAAAGGACTTCAAAGAAAAACTTTTCTGATTCTGTAGGAGAGGGATGTTTAGATCAAGCGCTGGTGATTAGTTGCATTATAGGAATCTGTCTGCTGACTGATGTGTGCATGCATGAATGGAAAGGGATGCAAAAGGTGGTAGAGATCACCCCCAAACCAGCCCAGGTATACTCTAGACTTCACAGGTGGATCTGAAGGTAAATGGATTATCCAGGTAAACAAACTTATATTAAAAAACACTCTGAAAAAAATTGATTTGTGCAAGAAGATTTGAGAAAATCATATGTGATCAGTTGTTTCAGGCAGCTGGCAGAAAGCGATTCTGGCTACTCTGGCAAGCATTTTTTGATCCACAGCTGCAGTGTCTCCTCCCTGAGATAGTTACCTTAGTAACTGAGCTATGTGGGATGGGACCAGGTCAGAATGAAAGGCATTAAAAGTGATATTGCTCCATTTGTTTGTTGAGATCAAAATGATCTCAACACTTTAGGCCTGGTGAGGCATCAGAAAATGCTTCTCACCCCTTCCTTAAACTAGACATGGAAATGACAAAGAGCTGGCATCTCCATTCCCATGCATGGTGTCCCAGGCACAGGGGCAATGAGTGGGCCATTAAAGGAGCAAGATGGGGTGGGCATGTGATAGAGTCAACACACAGTAGGCAAGCAGTGAGTGAGAAATTCCAGCAGTGTGTGAGGACAAAGGGATTCCTACTGTGCTCTGGGTACTCCACACAGTAATGCATTACCGTAAAAGGACTAAGTTAACTTTAAAAAACAGACCAAGTTCATTGACCAAGGGAAAGACTTAAAATGTGTTATGCCCCTTAGCACAAAAGGCAGGCAGGCTGTGGGAAGGACATTGGAGCAAGAGCAGGATTGATCCTCTGGTAAAGGTGTTACAGGCACCTTGGAGTTTCACAAATCCAAGAAGGTCCACATCAGGGTGGGGCTATAGATTAGGATGCACAGGGTCCTAGGCTTAATCCATAGCAGGCAGGCTGGGAAGGAATATCACATAAACAATCTAGAATGTTCTAACTGTGCTGTCCAAGCTGAGTTCTAACTTTGGGACTCAAACGATCCCCCCTAACTCAATTTCTTTAGTTGCTGGGACTCACACGATGCTATTCTAACTGCTACACGTTGATAGACTTTGTCCATTCCTCAAAGTCCAACAAGGTATGCATACAAACGAGGGTCTGCCCACACAACTGTGTCACCGCATGTCAGAATGCTCAAAATAAGCAATTTAAGGAGAAGGAAGATTTCTTTTGGCTCACAATTTCAGAGACTGCATTCACGGTCAGTCAGCTCTGTCACTTGCAGACTCTCATAGTGAGGCAGAGCAACACTGTCACATAATGGAGGAGATGTGGTAGGAAGCAGAAAGGTCTCTCTATATAGCTCTGTCTGCCTGGAAATTGCTATATATACTAGGCTGACCTTGAACACACAGATCTGCCTGCCTCTGCCTCCAAGTGCTGAGATATAAGGTGTACACCACCATGTCCAGCTATTGTTTTTGTTTGTTTTTAAAAGACAGGGCCTCCCTATATAGTCCAGGGTATCCTGGAACTTACTACATGGACCAGGCTGGTCTTAAATTCACAATCTTCTTGTTGAAGTCTTAAATGCTGGCATTACGGATGTATGCCACCATACATGACTGTATGTGCTTGTTTATACTTTTTCCAAAAAGTAAACTGTAAAACACTTCACACCACCATGTAATGTCAGCGGCACCTCACGTTTCAGTCACCACACCTTCTGTTTACATCAAGAGGCACTTGAGTGACCGCTCTCTGGGTGTGTCTCACCTGTGGCCTGCAGACCACATGCATCCGGGTTAGCTATGAATAAAGCCATCATACTTGTAGATGATAATTTCATATTGCAACATCAAAAGGCATCTAAGCACGCCATTGTTTTCATATAATGACTGTGTTAATTTTATGTATCTGTGATTGAGATATCTGACAGGACGACAAAAAGGGAAGAGTTATTCAGGTTTGGCTCATAGCTGTGGAATGTTCAATCCGTGGTGCTAGAAAGCGTGGCAGAGAAACCCATCTCTTTCTGGACAGGAAAAAACCAAGGAAATAGAACATGCGGCTCTCTGTTTCCCCCCTTCATTCCGTTTGGGCCCCAGCCTGGGGGACAGTGCCTCTCACATTCAGGGTGGGTCTTCCCTCCTTAGTTAACCCTCTTTAGAAACACTCTCAGAGACACACGCCCTGCCCAGAGGGGAAAGCTACCGGGTGAGCCTGAAAACACCAGTTACAGAACCTGGTAACTGGAAGTGAGGGCACAGTGGACCACCAGCTGGACCACTCACTCCATGGCTAGAAAGAAAGGCTTATTGAGGATCAAATGCCAAGGCTACCTCTTGGGAGGGACAGACAGAAGCCAAATGGTGAAAAAGCAAGCAGATTTAATATGACAGTCAGCAGGGTGGATTTAGAGCTGATATAGACCCTATGTTTGTTGGTGAGGTGGGGCTCAGTCTAGGTTAATATACTTGGTGTCCTTGGGCAGTATATATACTGATGGGCTCCATCCTGGGTATCCAGTTAAAACCTCCCCTGAGAACTTGGCATTTACAACCAAGTGCTCACTCAATATCTTCCCTTGGATGTTGTCATCTCAAAACAAGTAGATCCAGTCACCTGCATGTAATGGCTCTCTGACTGGTATATGAAGGTGCTACTCTACCAGCTGGGTAGGTCTAACTTCAAAGCCAGTTTCCTCCTAAGCACCATATTTAATTGTCAGCTCTACCTACATCCAAACTGCAACCCTGCTCACCACCCAGCCTGCTCCCCACTTTTCCTTCTCTTCTTGCTACCTTGGATCATGGCTACACCCTTGTGTTAACAGGCCCTTCTGTCGAAAAAGGACTTTAGAAAGTCAGGCTAAGGGAGGGAGAGGGATTTGGGCTCCCAGTTTTTAACCCATGGTCACTTGTTCCATTGCTCCTGGGCTGTGGTGAGGCTTAGCATCACGGGAGGAGTGTGTGATGTAGTAGAGATGCTAACCCCATGGTAACAGGAGACAGAGAGAAAGGGTCCAGGGACAAGACACACTCTTCAATGTCATGTTCCTAGGGACTTCCCTCTCTTCCAACTAGGCCACCACCACCACCCCACCCCACCCTGCAGCATCCCCAGCAAGTTCAAGCCTTTAACACAGGGGCTGTGGGAAGGGATTGAGATCTAAAGTATGATAAGCTTTTCATCCGGTGCGTGCGTGTTACAGATCCAAAGACTTGCTGTGGACAACAGACAAGCCTTCCTGTCTTCCTGGAGAGGCCTTTCAAGTCCAGGTGAGTGAGTGAACATGTGCCTGATCCACAGCTGAAATGAACTGCCAAAAAGGAGGGAAGAGGTGTAGAGATGGAGGTGAGCAGAGCCATCGGGGGTCCGGGGTACAGGCAGAGCACCCCAAGATCCCTATATGTGCTGTCTGAAGAGAATGGGGGAGTGGAGTCTCATAGTCTAGAAAAAGGAGTTTCCTGGCAGAAGGCACAGCATAAAGGTTCTGTGCTCTAAGTACTGAAGCAAGATGCCAGCCAGGCATGGTGGTGTCTGCCTTTAATGCTGTCACTTGGGGGGCAGAGGCCCACAGAGCTCTGTGAGTTCAAGACTAGTATGCTCTGCAAACAACAGAATCCTGCTAAGACCTAATTTGGATTTGTTTGCTGAAATTCCTATTGGTTCCAATATACATCCCATAACTCTATACCACTGGTTCTTAACCTTCCTAATACTGCGACCCTTTAATGCAGCTCCTCATGTTGTGAGGACCCCCAACCATAAAATTATTTTGTTGCTACTTCATAGCTATAATTTTTGCTACTGTTATGAATTATAATATAAATATTTGTGTTTTCTGGTGGTCTTAAGTGGTCTTAGGTCTCTTTGGATTTCCTAAGAGAAACTGGAAACTTGGTTGCTGTGTTTGAAAAAGGATGTAGCTAGGGATGGCTTCACATTCACTATGCAATTGAAGATGGCCATGAACTCTCAGGTGCCAAGATTACAGGCCAGTTCCACTGTATCTGGCTTGGTTTTGTGAAAGGGTTGGTCAACCCCCAGAGGGGTTGAGATAGACAGGTTGAGAACCACTACTTTAGACAACCTCTTCCTCCTTCCTGATTCCAGGTTCAACAGCTTCTGTATTCTTTTGCATAGGCTTTCACTCTGTAGCCCTGGCTGGACTGGAGCTCACTATGTAGGCCATACTGGTCTTGAACTCACAGAGTTCTGGAGTTCTGGATATTTAACAAGCACTTGAGGAAATGAACAAGTCACTCTCTTGTGTGGTTCTCTGGGCAGTGGCTGTTACCATCCTGTATGGTCTGTTGTTGAAGAACATCTCTGAGTAGCTTCCCTGCCAGGCTCTCGCTGTGACCTATCCATTGGCTTTCTGTTCAGCATCTGGCACCTGCTAAGCAGTCCCTGGCTGTGCCAACCTCCACATTCCGATGCTTGCTTTGTCTTCGGGGCTGCACTAAGGTCTCTCCAGAGCCAAAGGGCAGTGTGGTGTGTGGACCAGTCAAGGGTTGGGTAGTCATAGGTCCAGCCTGAGGGGCAGGGCAGGAACTGTCCAGTGAGTGCAGACACTTACTCTCATCAATCTGTCCCAGTCATTGGTGGGGATTTGGGTTTCCTAAGAAAAACTGGAAACTTGGTTGCTGTGTTTGAGAAAGGGTCTTGTGTAGCTGGGGATGGCTTCACATTCACTATGCAGTTGAAGATGGCCATGAACTCTTAGGTGCCAAGATTACAGGCCAGTACCACCGTATCCGGCTTGGTTTTGTTTTTACATTGTAGGAGTCCCAACTTTGAGAAACAGAACACTGAAATACTTCTTGGTAATTATGGTTTTAACTAATGATATCCCATGAGCCACTAGTTTGTGACCTCCCTATACTGTGCTGACCCTGTAGGAAACTGATTCTGTTGCCTGGGTTGTCCCCAGGATGGGGTTCATTAAGAGTTATAATATTGCAGGAAGCATTTTATCTTACATCTCATTGTTTTATAGTGATCCTGGTAAGTGAAGACCCTTGTTTACGGAGTTCAGGATTGTCTTATTTACTAATGGCCTTTTCTAAGGAGCATGCATCACGCACAGGCAAGCAACCCTGTGGGAGCGAAGCCTCAGCCTGGTTGCACTTAAGAGTAGCTAAATTCAAGGTTTAAAGACGGAGACTGAAGTTACATGGGCATTGGGCAGGAGAGAGAAGGAGGCTGGAAGCCATGAGGTCTCTGTGGAAGTCTTTATTCACTAAGAACTAGGGCATTCGATGCTGCTCATTCCTTGGTCTTTATACCGTATCGTTAGAAAAATCCTCACAGTCGATAAAATATTGTACCGGTGGAATTTGTTTTGAGGGAGCTTGATTCTGAAAAGGGGAAGTGTGGCATGTGAGTCACCTGATAAACAGCAACAGGAAGAGGAAGCCATTCTCTTCCTCCTCCAGAGTCAGGGCTTCAGCTTCCCACAGGTACCCATCACACATACATGATCTACTTCATCAACTCAAATTGGCACCTAAGAAAGGGTCTGTGCATTTACAATTAAGGTCTCTTTAAAACCAGGAAGTAGCTGGGACTCAGCCAAAAGCAGAGGAGGGGGTTCTTAGACCTCTTCTCAATATGTGTGACTTGGAACCCAGGGACCTTGTGTCAGGGATGTGGGCCATTGAGGGTCCTTCTGGGAAAGTGGCCTGATAGACAAATGGAGCAGAAGTTGGGACTCAGGGGTCTACTGTGTCTAATTCTAAGCACAGGTCCATGTTTTCCCTTTGAGAAAGAGTTTTGCTGTGTAGCCCAGGCTTGCCTCAAACTCACATTCCTCTTGCCTCAAGCTCCAGCGTGCTGAGTTTCAGCTGTGCCACCATTGCCCAACAAAATACTGGCACTAGTTAGCCAAGGGCACTGAAGACACACTGGCTTCCCAGGGCTTGCCTGAAAATCTAAAATCTCTCTAGACCATGGCTGACTGAGATTCTCCTTGGGGTTGGCCTGGCCCTGGCTCCTTGAATGCTGCACCTTTTGGGAGAGCAAAAAAAGCCGAGGTCTTTAGGGGTGACCCAGTGGGAAGAACATGGTGGCAAAGCTGCTTATGGTATCCTTATAGCCTCGGCTCGGTCTCCTCCTGGTGACATGCTTTGCCTTTGCATCACCTGTGAGGCTTCTATGGATGGTAAGGCTGTCCCACCCAGCTATTCTCGAGTAGAGCAGTTTCTGAGTTCCTTGTTGCTTACACGCCTAGGCTTCCATGAGGCAGGCAGGCTACGTCTCAAGGAACAAGCCCTGCTTCCAGACACCTGTTTATGTTCCACAAAGAGCAAACCTTTGTGAATACCACATTCCTGAACAACACTGGCCATTGCTGTGGCTCCTCCCCAACCATTCCCTGTCTGCTCCCTGACTTCTCTAAGAGGCCCACAGCAGCCCCCCTCTCCCACATCTGGTTTAAACCCCTTTGCAATATTACCCAAGCCGGGGCATGAGACCCCAGCAGCCCCCAGACTTATAACTCTTTCCGAGCATCAAGAAAACCTAAGTAAGGGTACTGAGTGGGCTCTGAGTGCAGCCTCAGGTTCCTAGGCCACCTGCACACCTCTCTCCTATGAACACCCACCTGGGTGTCCAACCACAGTTAAGGAAGCGATAAAGTGCTAAAACCGTGTGCGTTCCTGAAAAAATAATCACGGATCCCCTTTGATTTCCAAGGCCACTGAGACTCCTGTGCACTTCCTGTCAGGCCGGTCCTTTGAACAAGCTCACTCCATAATTTAGAGTTTGAATCTCGTTTTAAATGGCAGTTAAAAATTGTATGTGGCAGTTCACAATGAAATTTAGCTTGACAGCTTGGACATAAAACTAAAAATAAATGACTTCACATCCAAATAATAAGTAATAACAATGTTAGCCTGCATAAGAATAGCAGGGCTGGATTCAAATACAATATTAATTTTAGGGATATGAGTGACTGGGGAGAAAGTCATAGTGAAGAAACAAATCCTTCATATAGCAACCGTCTCCTCTTATCCCCCAGGCAACCGGATGCCTTTCACCTTCGCGGCTCGGCAATTACGTGGTGTAATGGAGGCAGCGCAAATAAGCAGGAAAGATTTTATTAAACCAAATGAGCAAATCATCTGCGTATTATTGCGATTTGATTGACACTGACAAGTGTCGAGCAGACGCGGATGTGAATATGATAAAGAAGCCTGCAGAAAAGCTCTTGATAATGTTACTCTTGATAAAGTTGCCTGGCCACCCTCACTCCGCAAATAAAGGGGAGAGGAACGGATACGCATATTAATTCACCCAGTTTGCAGCCCACTGGAGGATGGGAGGGGAGAAAAGTTGTGATGACTTCAGTGTGTGGCATTTTATATGAATACCAAAATTGCATTCATGATTCACACAGACTTTACGATAATATATTAATATTAAAACTAAAGGTCATCTCACATAACAGTTAAGCTGCCTGAGCTTCAACCTTTATACCAATAACAGACTCTGGGAAGTAAGGGAGAGATATTTGAATATCTAAAAAATATATATATATATATTTTATTTTATTTTATTTTTTTTATTTGGGAGGATTGCTGGCTAATGCCAGCTGAGATAGCCCTCACCCATCTACCCTCTCCAGGGACAATTAAAGGGCTACCTTGAGGATGGCTGCAGTAGACAGCTGAGGCTGCCTGGTGAGGCGAAGTGATTAATTGCCACAGGCCTTCGGGCCCTCCCATGCCTGCGTTCCACTAATGATTCCCTTCTGAGCAGGTGGAGTGTGCTGCCACCTTTGGTGCTTCCCAGATGGCGTCAGCACAAAACTTTACCCGGCTCTCGGGGCGCTCCAAGCAAATGGCCCAGCCCAGGCAAAGCTCTGTCTAGGACGATTTAGGGAGAGACCTGCCTGGAGGCAGAGGGACAGCTGGGGTGACCTCTGGAGCTTCCCCCAGGGGGTGGTTTGCTCCGATTCTGTCAGGTGGGGCGGGCTCAAGAAGTATCTTGAGGTAGGTGGGTGGGACCTGAAAATGGCCCGGGAAGAGCTTGGAGAAGAAAGCGGGAACTGGGAAGGGTGGTTGGTCACCTTACCTAAGGGCTTTCCTCAGAGCCAGCAACACCTGCTTCTGGAGAAGGTGACTTTTTTAAGTGCTGGAAAGTTCATGCGGTCCTTGGTGACCCAAGGAAATGACAAGTCTGGGCTGCAAAGATAGGGTGGGCCAGGAGCCCAGTGGGCTCCAGTCAGCTCACACAGTCCTGCAGGTATCTCAGAGCTGTGTCTTTCTACTCTTGTTGAACTGACTGGTAGGTTGAAGTTGACCATGGGAAGAGGAATTTACACCACCACGGAAATTGCCACACACTATAAAGCAGCCCATTGGCCAGTGGGTGATGGGCAGGGTAAGGGGACCTGACTTTCACTGGGTCTCTGTGTTCTTGCAGTCCCATCATTACCCCATGGAGGCGTGGGAACATGGCTTGTTTTGTCTAGAACCAATCATGCCTTCATGAACTTCAATGTGGTACTTCAAAAGGGGAAAGGAAGCTAGACCGAGTCCCGCCGAATACTGCCACAGCAAAGCATCTCAGATGTTATCTGCCCAGCGGGGAAGGAACGGCTTCCGTTTCTGTATTCTGCAGCAGTGTCTCTGGTCCTTTATGGCAGTCTTCCTAGTCACTCCCTGATTGTCTCAACCTCACCTTTGGCAAATAGACAACCACAGTGCCCCTCATTGTGGCCTAATTCAGGAGGACTAACCCAGGAGTTTAAGGAGATGCTGGGCAGATATGCCCTTTCCTCTGCCCTGGTCCACTGCTTTCTGTCACAGCTTTCCTTCTCCAGGCCAAACTAAGGGGCAGGGGTCCAGGAGGCACATGCAGCTGCCTCCTCAACTACCTTTACTTCCACACAGCCTGGCGATTCCCAAACTCTGAGACCTGGCCTGGAGGAGGAAAGGAAAGTCAGTGGGTCATGACCAGCATCAGAGGGACTGCAGAGATGGCTTAGAGGTGCTGGTCATGAACACATGAGGACCTGAGCTTGGTCTCAGCACGTGTGTAAAAAGCACAGTGTGGTGTTTCATGCCTGTAACCCTAGCCCTGGGAAGTAAAGACAGTGAGATTCAGTGGGCTTGCTGTCTACCCAATCTAGTCAAATTCACGAGTTTCAGGTTCAGTGAGAGGCCCTGGAAAGGGGCGGGGGGACACGTGTTTGAGGATATACCCACACATACATATATAACTCCAACCCTACAAAATAGAACAAAGAAACTGTTTGCTAAATGTTTTCGCCCTCCAGCCATGTACCATGGATTGAACTTGGAACACTCTAGGCAAACACTCCACCCCCACGAGCTGTATCCCCAGCCCTCTTCACTTTTTATTTTGCAGAAGGTTTTTTGTTAAACTACCCAGGTTGGTTTCAGCCTCACAGAGTATCCACAACTGGCTGAAACTTGATGTCCTGCCTTGGCCCCTTAGCCAGGATGGTGGCTATCACCGAGTGGCATATTTCATGTCGAGGGGATACTAGAGCATCTTCTCCACGTTGGGGGACATTCAAATAGTGAGGCCTCTAGGCTATGTGCTTGATCTGCTGGGGGAGGAAGAAGGGAGAAGTGGAGGGAGGAAGGGAGAGAGAGAAAAAATCTAATTTTGGATTTTACAAACTGAGCATAATTTCTTCTCTCTTATTTCTTCTGTAAGCGACTGTGACCCTGTCACACTCGCCAAGGAAGTCTAATACCTTCAGCTAATGATGGAGAGATCATATTCTACAAGGCAAAGGAAAAGTAATTAGTGTTTTTCCCCAATGACCTATAGTACAGGCTCTTGGGAGTATTTTGTTGCCCACACCTGATGACTGAGACTCTCTGCCCTCTCTGTAGTGTATATGACAACCCTGGGGACCTTCCTCCAGAGCAGCTTGGAGCACCACTAGGTGGGGTTAACCGCATCCTCTGTCTCGATGCCTACCAATACCAGACATGCTTTAATACAGGTTCCCAAAGCTGTGAAGAAAGCTATATCAGGTGACTGGTAGGCTTCTGCTGCAGGACAAGGTTGGAGTCATCCTCAGGATATTGTCTGCCGTCTACCTTCTTCAGACTAAGCTGTAGGAGGAGAGAGTCTGTCACCCTTGCCCCTCCCCCAAACGACCAAGGGTACTTGGTAGGCTGTGGATAAAGTTGCTATGAACAAGTTGACCCTTTCTTAACATCTCTACAGTGGTTCTGGGGAATGGTGTCTGAGGACTCAACTTGTCCCACGAGGGTAGATCCAAAACACCATTGGTGCATTATTTATGAATTTGCTGAAAACTGAGAGATAAATTGAGTGACTTCAAGCTTCTCTTTAATCAATGTCATACATTCACCATTTTTGTTATTGTTCTGGATGAGTATTTTAGAGGCCCATCAATTAACATGAATTCACAGAACCAAATGGGATGGTGAATACCTTAATCCTCGAGGCAGAGGTGTGGGGGGAGGGTAATTTCGGGGATAGCCTGGGCTGCATAGCCAGACCTCGTCTTATCAAAGCAAAACAAATCAGAATGAATATATAGTTCATCGTGCAAAGCACTGTCTTGTGTGGGCCTTATCACGTCTTTACATGTATCCTGTTACCGTTAGGAAAAGTGGGATACACATGTACCAATACATTTTCCATCCATTGTTGTGGGATATTGGTACACTGTGTAAAGATATATTGCTGTGATTTAATAAAGAGCCGAATGGTCCATGGCGAGGCCGGGGGTATAGGTGGGACTCCAGGCAGCGGAAGGGAGTAAGAGGAGACAACTGAGGCATAGGGGAGATGAGGCTCAGGGAGGGAGTCAAACATACAGATTGAAAGAAAAGTAAAAGACCCACAGGGAAAAACTTAGATTAATAAAGGCAGGTTAATTCGTTATAAGACCTAGTGTGACAAGCCTCAGCTAAGGCCACGCTTTCATAATTAATAAGAAATCTCTGTGTCACTATTTGGAAACTGGCTGGCAGGACAGAGAAAGACTTGTTACAATTTATCAACTCAAGAATATGTATGATGACTTCCCCTATTTAATTCTGATTACTGGCATAAAGGAAAAAATTAAGCTAGATATTGGCGAGATAATAGGTCTCTAAACTCTATAATATTTTAAGGATTAAAATCAATCTAATCTATTTGAAGTGCTAACTGACACATCCCTGGTCTATAGTGTCAGATACTCAATGTCTAGAAACGATGTGTACACTAATCCACGCTTTTATTACCTACTGAAACTAAAGCTTTATTTGTTATGAACAGTCCATTTTCCTAAGGAATGTTTTAAAGCTGTTTCCCATTATCTATGGGGTTAAACCTTGTAACCCAGCCCTAAAAACCAAGGAGATGCTCAACCCCGAGCCCCTTTCTTGATCTTATACATATACTAACTCATTTCATCAGAGAAATATCTGTTAAATACCAGTGTAACTGCCAAGGTTTTATCAAGGAGTTATACGCTGGAAAGAAGACACAAAAAAAGTGAACAAGACATTGCAGATTGAGTTACAAGGGAAATACAGGACAAGGGACAGTGAGCACCCAAGAGGAGGGGCCTTTAAACCCAGGAGGTCCCTGAAGAGCTGCCCAGCCTGTGCCCAGACTTAACGATGGGCAGCAGAGGGGAGCACCCTGGGAGAGGTGTGAGTGGAGCCAGTTCACAAAAGGTCTCAAGGATCAGAAGGAAATACATAAAAACCATGTTAAAAAGTTAACATAACTTTGAGAAGACACAAAAAGCAGCAATGTTTTTTAGCTCAAGCATCTAACAATAATGCTCCTGGCACTTCAAGGCTCCCCAGCCAGCAACAGGAAGAGCTGGTGCTCTGCAGCCGTGTGGGGAAATTTGAAACACTTTGGACTTTGGAGGCAGGGGTGCATCTCGGTGGAGGACAATTGCTTGGCATGCCAAGCCATGGGTTTGATGCCCAACAGCAGAAAAAGAAATAAAAGGTGAGGTTTATATTAGTTGCCTATTCTTGCACAACAATATTATGTCTAAAGCCAGCAGGGGCTGGAAGCAAACTCCTGCTCAGCATCCGGAAGGAAAGCCTGCGGAAGCTGCAGGATGCTGTCTTACTCTCAGAAAAGTTCTGTGATTCCTCACAAATGAGACTCCGTCCTTGGAGCTTTCTGAAGCCGCCGTGACAGAGCTGAGGGATTAACAGCACTCATTATTCACATTACTGGAAGCAAAATGTGCTATCTTATTGAGACAGCTGGGAAAGGAAGAACACCCTCTGACAGACACACAGGCTGCCGCTGGGACCAGAATGCCTGCCTAGCCCAGTCCACAGCCACAGAGCCTGGGGCTGTTCCCTCAAGGACAAGGTGAGGACCCTAGAATTTCAGAGCCTTAGTTTCCCCTACCTGTAAAGAAACCCTGATGGCTAATGTCCCTGTCCACTGTATAGATGCTTAGCCATCTGTCTGTGGTTTTACAGCAAGTAGCTTCCTGTGTGATAAGCTGGGGCCTCCCTCAGCCCCAGAAACCCGTCATGGATACTTCCTAGGTTCCTTAGGGCAACATCTGACACATCCAGCTCTACTGTTGAAGTAATTGCTTTCTTCAAATAAACTCAGTTTTTAAAACTTAAAATTAAATGTGTATTTTAAGAAATAAACTTTATACTACAACAGTCGTGTGGAGGATCATTGTGTAGGTATGTACACATTAACACAAATGATCACAAAGGCTAGAAGAGCATTACCCTTTAGGTGGTGGGTACTGGGAATTGAACTCTGGTCTTTTGACAGAGGAATACATATTCTTAACAACCCTCCCTCTGGGGCTATGATCAGAGCCATCTCTCCAGCCTCATTAATTTTACACACGTATACAAAGAATCTTGATCATACCTACCTCCTATCACCCCCTCCCCTTGATCCTCCCCAGATGTCTTTGTTTTCACACCTTTATGAAACTCTTTTATAAAAATAACTTACTGGGTACAATTAGTGTCACCCACATGCATGTGTGTAGAGTCATGCACTGGAGCAGGGACAATCTACAAGTGGCCACAGCTTAAAAAAAAATGGCTCTCTGCCCAGTACCCATCAACTACCAATAACTCCTCAGCTAGGAACCGGGCCTTAGGAGCTGCTGCCGGATCCAAAGTGGAAGGTTGATTGGCTTGATTTATGAAGGTCTTGTACAGGTGAGCACATGTGTGCAGAAGCATGGCGTTTCATAGGACTTTTCCGATTTTCCAGGGCTTATATGTTCCCCTTCTTCCACAGTGGTCCCTGAGCCTTGAGGGGGGAGGAGGTGATATACATGTCCCATTAGGCTGAGCACTCAATAGTCACCTATACTCAGCTCCTCCACCAGCCATGAGCCTCTGCATTAACTGCTTGTCACTATAAAAATTAGCCCTTCTAACCAAGGCTAAAAGCATCACTAGTAATACGTAACATAAGGGTATATGTTTACATATTTAGAATTCAGTTTGACAACATGAGAATTTAGCAAAACAACAATATTAGGTCCTCTCTAGAGCCTGTGGCTGCTCAGTTATGGGCTTTTGCCTACATTTATAGTATCAGGCATGAGCTCCCTCCCATGGAACAGGCCTCAAAACCAACCAAAAAAGTTGTCTATCCTCGTAACAGCCATGCTGCTTTTTGCACCAATGAGCACACCTTGCCTGGAAGATAGGTATTATAGCATACAGGATCCAAAGGTGAGTAATACTGACCTAAAAGCATAAGAATAAGGGAGCTGTGAGGGGTTTAATGGGAAGAATGAGTATTGTGAAGTAAAGACAAAAGCCTTAGATGGGATCGGAAGGTCTTGCATAAGCTGATGACTTATGCCAAGCAAATGGTCGAGGTCAGCAGAGAGCTAAACCAGACGATGTTGAGAAAGAGAACAGAGGATACTTCAGACAGAGCTGCCTTAGGACTGACAACCACAGCCCAGGGGGAAGGGTTGGGGGTCCCCCCAAACCACAGCCTTGACTGTTTTGAGGCACTGGCCCCAGTCTCACACTGGCCTTGCCAAGTCCACTCCTGAACAAAGATACAGAGCTAATCTTCCGTTTTATCATTTCATCAGAGCCTCTGAGACAGTCTGGCTCCCAAGGAAAAAAAAAAAAGCACCGATTTCCATAGTGGCTTGCATAACACCTTCCACCAGCTAGCAGGAGGGAAGCTTCCAGTCAGTTGCAGATTAATTTCTATATGGGCAGCAACCTTAAAGTGTGTGGTGTCTTCAACAATAGTATCTTATGTTGACTGGTATATTTAAATGGGTTAATGACATGGGGATTTGAATTATCACAGTAAATAAAGCTTTGTGAACCAGCTGGGCTTGAGCCTGGTAGCAGGTGGTATGTGACATATCCTGGTGTTTGTCTAGAGCAGTGTTTGTGGCCCTGGCCCTGTAAGAACCATGCTGGGTTGGCTTCAGAGTCCCCACCTGACTCCACCAGACTTTTCACAGCACAAGTTTCAGGGTTGCTAACACCCATAGTTGGGGGCTGGAGAACTCAGCAGATAAAAGCACTGATTGATTTCACAGAGGACCAGAGCTCAATTCCCAGCATCCACATGGTGGCTCGATCTGTAACTCCAGTCCCAGGGATCATAGCTCTCTTTGGCCTTCATGAACACTGCACACATATGCTGCACAGAAATACATAAAGTACAAATAAATAAATCTTAAAAATCAAAATTTCCCCAGGGATTCTTACAGACAGGGATAATGGTGAGCACTGGGATGCAGAACTCCCAAATAAAGATAAACTCAGCTGTTCATGGTAGCATGCATCTGTATCAATGCTGATAACACCTTACCCCCCAAACATATAAGATTATGTCCATCTTATGAACTTTGAACACAAGTTAGGTATAGGAACATCTATGATCACAAAATAATGTTGACAAGGATGCAGAGAAAATATACTACCGATAGCATGCCACAGGAAACAGCCTTGGTGGGGGCATGCAGTGGTAGGAAGACCCTCCCCCAAGAATAGTGTATACATAAAGTTATTCAGCCATAGAGAGGATATATTTCTCATATGAACTACAAGATGGGTGAACCTTTAAAATGTTGGGGCTGGAGAGATAACTCTGATGGTTCCTGAGTTCAATTCCCAGCAACCACATGGCAGCTCACAACCATCTGTAATGAGATCTGGTGCCTTCTTGTGGTGTGCAGGCATACACACAGGCAGAACACTGTATACATAATAAATAACGTATTTTTTATTTACATAAAAATAAAAAATGGTAATGAGAATAAGAAATACTTAGAAAGCTTAATGTCCACTTCTCATCGCTGAAATGAAATGCCTCATAAGAAGTTGGATGTTGAAAAGTGCCATGCCACCCTGACTCTGATGAGGGCTTCTCTTGGCAAATGCTCATGGCTGGCAGTGCCAACAGGAAAGGAGAGGCCACACAGAGAGGCTGGGGAAGCTGTCCCAAGGGCAGTGCCTCCAGGAGGTACCACACTATCTTCCAACACTTGTCACCCGCAATCACATTTCCATCACACAAATCTTTAGGAGACAAATTAGATCCAAACCAAGGGCTGGAGGGAGGGAGGAATAAACTTAGTGTCTGATAAGTGCAGAATTTCTTCTTTACTTTCTAATTGGGTGTGTGTGAGTGTGTGTATGTGAGTGTGTGCATGTGTCTATGAATGTGTCTGTGTGTGTGAGTGTATGTCTGTGAGTGTGTGTATGTGAGTGTGTGTCTGTGAGTGTGTGTATGTGTGTGTCTGTGAGTGTGTGTGAGTGTGTGTGTGAGTGTGTGTATGTGAGTGTGTGTATGTGAGTGTGTGTCTGTGAGTGTGTATATGTGAGTATGTGTCTGTGAGTGTGTGTATGTGAATGTGTGTATGTGTGTGTCTATGAGTGTGTGTATGTGAGTGTGTGTCTGTGAGTGTGTGTATGTATCTATGAATGTGTCTGTGAATGTATGTATGCCTGGGAGTATGTAGAAAGTGTGTTCATGCCCGTGAGTGTGTGTGTGTGTGTCTGTGATTATGACCCTGTGAGTGTGTGTATGAGTGTGTGAGTATATGTGCATATATGTGTGAGTGTGTCTCTGTGTGTGAGAGACAATGTGTATGTGAGTATGTGAGTGTGGGTGTATGTGTGTATGAGTGTGTGTGAGCATGTCTCTGTGTGGAGTATCTGTGTATGAGAGACAATGTGTATAAGAATGTGTGTGTATGTGAGAGTGTGACTGTGTGTGTGTGAAAAAGAGAGAGAAAGAGAGAGACTGTGTATGAGAGTGTGTTATGAGTGTGTGTGTGTATGTGAGTGTGTCCTGGTAAAGGTCAGAGGCTTTTACTCCCCCTAGAGCTGGAGTTGTGAGTTTAGGAGTCAAATTCTTCAGAATATATGCTGGCAAAAACAGTATATATTTACAATCACCGGGTCACCTCTCCAGCCCCCCAATTTTCATTTAGGATGCTTAAATGGGTAGTGATGATGGATATATTTACAGTGTAAATGTTCTTCGTCCTACCAAAGTGCACACTCAAATGACTAGAATGCTGGCATGTTACACATATTTTGCCATAATAAAAATCTTAGTATGGCTGGGCATGGTTGTACATACTTTTAATGCTAGCACACAAGGGGCAGAAGCAGGTAGCTCTCTGAGTTTAAAGCCAGACTGGTTACCTAGTGAGTTAGTTCTAGGGCTATATAATGGGACCTTGTCTTAAAAAAAAAATAATGAATTGTTAAAAGAATTAGGTAAACTGGGCAGTGCTGACATGTGTCTTTAATTCCAGGACTCAGGAGAAGCAGATGGATCTCTGTAAGTTCAAAGCCAGCCTGGTCTATAAAGGTGGTCTACAATATCTAAGGCTACACACACACACACACACACACACACACACACACACACACACACGCACGCACGCACGCACGCACCTCAAAAAAACCAAAAAAAAGAAAGAAAGAAAGAAAAAAGAAAAAGGTGGGCATGTCACTTGTAGAGAGATTTCACACACCAGATCCAATACACCGCAGAAAGGAAAAATGGTACAATCTGGGACCTGATCTCAAGCATTTAACAATATCACCCACCTATTTGGGTTATGGTGTTGATTGCACAGAATATGTATGCATATTCCATAAATGTGTGCCCACAAGCACTCACTCAGCACAGTGTCAATATGGCACATAATCAATATAGTACCAATATTTATCACCATCCATGTCCACAGTCATGGTCCACCTTGGCTCTGATCACCACTCAGAAGACAGGGTGTATTTAGAAGCAATGAAATGTTCAGGAATTAGAGAGAATGGTCTCACTGCATTTAAATGCTCTATATTAGATGGTGACTTTTTTTGGTACAGATTTATACAATGATAGAATACAAAGTCACAGGAAGCACTCATATTGTAGATGTAGTCAAATGCAAGCAGGGCCTGTGTTTGGTAGGTAGCACAGGCTTCCACACTTGGGACCCTTTTTTCAGCACAGCTGGGCAAAGAGTTTCCTGTTGCTGGATTCTAACAATTTCCTCTGGGAGGGGCAAGAAGGTACGGATTCAACGGCACAGATCCTGGCAGTCAGTTGAAAATTACTAACTCCTTTATTTAACAATGGGGAAAACCTTATATGTCCTCCTCCCAGCACCCAGGCTATGTCACAATCTGGTGATATTGTATGGCTGTCCCTCAAGAACTCTGGGAAGTGCCTGTTGCTGGGCATATTCCAAGCAATCAGGAACACTGGACAGTGGCTGTTGCTAGTCCCTCAGGCAGACTCCAGGTTGGCTCATAAGGAAGTACATTATGTGAATACCTTGGCAACTGCTTTGAGCCAATTTCTTTGGCCCTAGGGTCCTGTCCTACTACATATCCACCCTTTTTATTTTATTAGTGGGTGCTCAGAGGCAGTCAGAGTTCTTTGTCCTGACCTTGTTGACCCCACTTCAGGAGGGCTCAGCAACTGGATTGTGCCTACCGTAGGTTGGCTTGCCTAATAAGCTCCTACCAATCATTGACCACCAGCCCTCAAAGAACATCCACTCCTGAAGAACTGCCCAGGTAGAGAAGATTAGGCAGTAGCCTTTTGAATTTCAGAGAACCAGGCATGCATAAACTCCTGTGAAGGGCTGTAAGCAAGATGTCTAAGAGCCATTAAAACCTGAAGAATCTCCTTAGCTATTGCCTGTTGCAAAAGACACTTAAAAAGGAGAATAATCATTAAGCGCTACCTCGCCAATCAAAACACAAGTGAGAATCCAGGAAGGGATAAAACAGCCTTTTTATATTATGTGAAACATTAAAAAAAAATAAAGAGTGAAAGGCTATAACCTCTGTTCTTGTCTGATTTAATTGGAATTTTTTGTGCATTAGCTGTAATGAATAATATAGAAACTTAGCTGACCATGACCCTTAATATATTTAGCTTGCTCTCAAAGTGCTAAGCTAATGTTTCTCACTTCAAAGGGCATTATACAAAATGAGAAAAAGCAAGGGTCCACATGTCTTCAGCTTTTAGGGAGCAATCAGTGTAAGAAAGAGGAGTATAAATACATTATCCATCCGGGGCTATTTCTTCTTTGGTGGAAGCATGCCGATCCATGGCTGGGTGCACATTCTTGCTGGGATCCATACTGATCTCTGAGGAAAACACTCAAGCATGCCCTCTCCCAGGGGCCAGCAGAGGCTGATTGCTGCCATTGGCGGGAGATAGGGTTTTTCTATCTTACTAGGGCAGAGATGTGTCTCGATTCTTATGGCCATGTTTGGTCTGGAGGGCACTGTGTTTGCCCTCAGAGGACAAGAACAAATGAGGAGTGTCATAGAAGAGTGATCGCTGCTGAACTGGTGAGCAGGATGAACACTTTGCTACTGGTTCATGCATGATAAATGTGTAATTGAAATCAGATGTACACAATATATTTACATCCTTAACAGGACAATATAGTACCAAATATAAAGGTCTAGTAATTTGCCACTTGTCCTTCTCTGTAACAGTTACTATGAAATGAATCAACTTCACTAAAATCCAATAACTACAGCCAGCTATTATATCTATTAAATTGAGACAAAAAAATTGAACTAGCTCCTTGAAGTTGTTTCAGGAAGAACTCCTTTTCAGAGTTTCAATGACATAAAAAAATACAAAGTAGTATAAACTGTATGACATAAACCATAACAAAACAATGTTGAATTTTAAGTCAAAAATATATAAAAAATAGTAGCTTGAAATGAACTATTAACAAGCAAATTCTACCACCTTTTTATTTTCCCTTAGGTTAGATGCTGTAAGTTATTCATCCAGTACATAAAACAAAGATTTGCCAAATACTTTCTGCCTATAGTGATAGGATGACAGTCTATACATATTTGTTGCAGACTTTTTATAGACCATTGTTGCCGATATAATAATTAATTCTATGTGGAGTCCATGTGGCAAGACACTGGTATCTACAATAGTAGATCCATTTTTACCAACATCACCATGGAGAATCACGTGGAAATAATTGGAAGAGAAAAATATTGCTCCACCTACTACTCCAAGAACTGGAAAGATCTTCTGATTTATTTCTAGAATAGATGTCATATAGTCCCACATTGTTGCTCCTTCAAATGCAGATAATATAGGTTGACCACTAAAGCTACCTGAATCTCAGTTACATCCTCTCTTCCAAATCTAAGCACCCCTAAGATGTAAGTCTGCCAGTGAGCACAGTAGAACATGTACATCGCAGCAAAGGAGCAGAAGAACAAATCAGGATTTGTTTCCAGGTGAATAGCAACCACAGCTCCAATGGTTATAAACACTAAGCACCATGGCCACTGACTTACCAATCTTCTTCGGGTCCATGTTTGGCGCCACTGCCCAAGAGGTTGACAGGGTTTGTGGCCATGTTGTTGGTGTTTTAAGTGTCTCACCAAGGTTTCTTCCTTTGTGCCAGCCCTTGGGAAGCCCACAGTGTCCATCCATGATGTGTGTGCTCCCCGGGTTGGGGGAGGCGAAGTGCAGGAATAGGCCCATAGCCATATCCTGTGTGTGCTCTGGACCCTGATCTCATCAGGCTGTGTTTATGTGAATTTGTGTGCTCATGAATGCCTGAATGTGTGTTTGTGTGTGAGGGGGCTGGGGGAATCCCTCCTCTCTCCCCTAAGGTGCTGTGGCCTGTCCTATCTAGGAATGGGTCTTTGGATCCTGTTCCCAGGATGCCATCACTGTCAATACTGCCTTCTCCACTGCCACCCCACTCCCCTCACACTAGTCCACACCACTCCAGTTCCAGTTAAGGCTTAATCTAGCCACCTTCTGAGTTCTGGGAGATTAGCGAATTGCCTCAATGCTAGATGGTGTTGCTGCAGGAGAAGCAGGAGGAGGTGGCAAGCAGTGGAACAAGAGAGCAGTGAGAAGGAGGAGTCCTGGCTCTGTAGCACCACCCCTGCCACCTTCTTTCTAAGTTCCGAGATCAATCATGGCTCACTAGCACTTCCCCTGTTATTGCCTCCAGCACACCAACAACACAAAATAAAAATGCCTCCAGATGCTCCTGTAGGCCAATCTGATGGAGGAAATGAAGGTCTCTCTCTCTCAGTGTGTCATGTCTGAAATCTTTTTTTTTTTTTCTGGGAGCAGAGACAATTCTTGCCCACAATAATGGAAAGACCAGGAGGATATTGGAGAACCCGGAACTATGGACAGTGGAACTGGGATGTCTCAGGAAAGAGAAGGGCATAGTCAGTATCCTTATCTGGAGGATCTTTTATGAGGCCTAAAAGTATTGGTGCTCAGGGAAAATTTCCAGAGCAATGTCAACCTCATTGCCATTATAATTATCCAGGAAGAATATTGTAGTTTAAAAATCGGCAAGTCTACACTGTTTGCCTCATAAACTTTAAAGTTGGGTTTTAGTAATGTGGAGAAAGGACAAATCTGATGTGATGAGTAGCAGGTTCCCCTGGCATTCAGGCTATCATCTTTTCGGGGTCCAAAAGGATGAAGGGCAGAGCTGAGCATCTGGATCCTGCCCCTGTGCAATTACTAAAAGTAATTATGAGACTGATTGCTAAAGAAAGTACTGGAAGATGACAGGGTTATCAAGACTGGGTTCCACTTGGGATTTGCCCTCAGTTTGTTGATGGATCAAACTCGGCTCCTTGCTGTAAAATAGAGTAATAGAGTGGAGAGAGAGAGAGAGAGAGAGAGAGAGAGAGAGAGAGAGAGAGAGAGAGAGAGAGAGAGAGAGAGAGAGAGAGAGAGAGAGAGAGAGAGAGAGTGAGATCTTTCTCTGCTCTGGGACCCAACGGTGACTTGTAAAGACATTTTCTAATTTCAAAAGTGATGTAACCTCTTTTTTGCTCTTGCGTATTAGAGAAAAACCTACTTCTTCCCCACCCTGAAATCCACTTTCCACTTTCATGCTCAAGGTCCTCAAGTTCAGAGTATTCTAAATCAATCTCTTGGTCAAGAAAGTGCTGCCAATAGTTCTGTGACCCAAAGCACATTTTTTACCTTAAGACAATAGGTTTGAGTATCTGTGTGTATGTGAAGAAAAACGAGACGATCAGTCTTTAGAAAAAGTCAGCTCACTCTGAGACCTCCTTGGCATTATTGCCTCCTTTAATATTGCTGACAGCCTCTTGCAAATGTATCACAAGTTGGCATTTATTAGTGTGAGGCACAAGTAAGGGCCATGTTATTTGATTTGAATAACAGCTCGGAGCTACAGTTTGAGTCCAGAAATATATTAGTCAGAAACAATCTCATTTAATAACACAGAAACTAATAAAAGAAAAGTATTCCAACTGATTCAGAATTGAATTTATGAATATTGCTTTAGCAGGATTAATGATCAAAACCCCAACCTGTTTGTCACGTTAGAACTGACTTTTCCATTTAAATGCAAAAGCAGAAGTCAATGAGTCCAAAAGATTGTATATTGCTTTGAAGAAAACCAGTTCATTTTACATGTATGCCTCCAAATTGGCAATAAACTTTAATTACAGGGTCAGATAATCAAATTATAATCAAATAGGCTCACATAAAAATCTATGTTTGAAATTAATGAGACACCAGCCTGCCACACGGTATCACAGTACCCCTGTAACTTACTAACAGACATTTCATTTTCATTTAAAAGTCACCTTAAGGACTTTTGCCTCAATTTCCACCATGTAGCTTAATTTGATTTAGAAAACATTTCATTCTGAGACCATACAGTGCTATGGAATTTCATATTCATCTCTGAATTTTCTTTCTCTCACCTCCAGGGAGGTCTGCTTTATAATTGACTATGAGATTTCCAAATCCTTGCTATTTCTAAGCTCTGCAGCAGAGACTGGTCCATCCCTCTCTGTGGCGGGAGGCCCTTACCCTGTGCAGCAGAGACTGGGTCCATCCCTGTCTGTGTCAGGAGGCCCTGGTATCAGATGTCATCCTCACAGCTCACACACTGAGGTGCTTGGAAAACTTTTGTCATGGAAAAAATGTGTATGGCTTAGAAAGAAATCATTTTGATAGTAATAAATACTCTGGGAAGTGAATGGCACTGATGCTCCAATCCACTTCACAGCCTCATTGAAAAGCTGAGTTGTGTTTTAAACTCTCTATCTCAAAAATAAACCTTCTTTGTCTTTTAAGTTTTGTTTCTATGCAGAGGAAGAGTGAAGGCTGGGGCTCTTTCTTCCAAGCAGACAGGTGAGTGGTAACCACATCAGTAGTGAGCATCCGGCATGGTGGTGCACAGCTCTTATCTGCTCTTGGAAGGTGGACACAGGAGGATGAAGAGTTCAAGGTCATTCTGGACTATATCCTGAGTTGGAGGCCAGCCTGGGCATGCTGAGCCAAAAGGCCTCCAGAGCTCGGCTCAGGGTGTCCACCCTGCCAAAATTGCTGTGTGTTTTCCTCCAATGATTAGACATTTCACACCAGGTATGTTCTTAGCTACCTGAGGGGCTTAGGAGAGGGGATCATATGAGCCCAGAACTTTGAGACAAGTCTACACAACACAATGAGACTCTTCTGCTTGTCCATAATCTGGGGCTCAGAGCATCTGCCAGGCTGGCCAGGTAGAAGGAAAATTTTAATATATAAGTATGTCCTCCAAATCACACAGGATAGACTTCAATAATTCCTTGTTTGTCTGAAGTTCAAATTTTAAATGAACATTCTGTGTTTTCCCACAACCATATAATCCTTTGTTTTCTTTTACAAATGCTAGCACATTTTCTGATTTGACACGTCATTCATTACATTTTAACATAATGTGTTAAACATTTTATTAAATATATGAAATATTATGTATATATACCCATATATATGTATATATCTATACATATATACATATATGAGAGAGATTCTTATTGTGTATGTTTAGTATTTCCCTGAATTAAATCCTGTAAGTAATAAGGTAATGTTTATTCTTGGACATTAATCTTTGGCCTTGGGTTTTAAAAAATTATATTTAAGATATTATTTTCCATACCCTCCACTGCTCCCCCCTCCCCTCCTCCCTGTCCTCCCCCCATCCCCCATCCATTCCTCAGGGAGGGCAAGGAATCCCAAGGTGAGTCAGTTTGGTCTGGCATATCCAGTTGAGTTAGGTCCGAGTCCTTCCCCCAGTATCAAGGCTGAGTAAGATGCTCTTCTGTAGGGAATGGACTCTGAGAAGCCAGTTCATGCACCAGGAATATACTGGTCCTACTGCAAGAGGCTCCATGAACTGCCCACACTGTTCAATTTTGGTCTACATTCAGAGGGTTTAGTTCCTTTCCATGAAGGTTCCTCAGCTGTCATTTTCAGAGTCAGTGAGCTCCCAATAGCTTCAGTCAGCCATCTCTGTGGGTCTCCTCCTCACGATCCTGATCCCTTTGCTCATACACTCTCTCCCTCTCACTTCAGTTGGACACGGAGCTCAACCCAGTACTTAGCTATCAATCTCTGTTTCTGCCTCCATCAGTTGCTGGATGAAGGTTCTATAAAGAAATTAGGGTGGTCATTCATTTTATTATAGGGGAAGTCCTGTTTGGCACTGTAGGGAAAAGTGGCCAGCCAAAGAAACCCACTCTGCCTCTGAGAGCAGAGCTAGTGAAATAAACCCACCCTGGCTCTGAGACGAGAGCCAGTGGAAGAAGTACTTTATCCTTGAACTCAGAATCAAAAAGAAATGTGCCCTGACTCTGAAACCAGCACCGAAGAAACACACTTTGGCCCTAAAATCAGAGCCAGTGAAAGAAATGTGTCCTGGTCCTGAAATTAGAGCCCCAAAGCCCAAAAGAGCCAGTGGAAAAAACCACAACCACCCTGGAAGTCTCCCTAGAAAGCTCTGCCCTCCATGAAGCCTGAGCCTACAGCCCCCCTGCCCCTCCCCACCTCTCCCACCCTGGGCTAAGGCAGCCATACTCTCCTGGACCTTTCCCTTCTAATAAATCTCTTGAATGAGGTTTGAATGATGACTATTTCCCCAGAGCAGCAGCAGTGGAACCTAGATGGAGATAACACTCTCGCTGCCCAGGGAACCCTCCCTGGCTGGGCTAAGCTGTTACATTCCCTGAACAGAGAGCAGCCAGCAGTGAAGTGAAGCCTTCAGTCGGCCACTGTAGCAACTTTGCCTGAGAGACCCTCCCTTGCCAGAGCAGAGTTATTAACAATGGGAAGCCTTTCCCTGAAGCAGAGCTGTAAGCTGCTGCCTATGCTTTTGGTAAAACTCAGTATTCATTGGTTACCGAATTCTTTTCCATTCGAGCTGCAGTGTTCGGCATGCCTGGGTTCCTGACTGCCAGGTCTCTTTCCATCTGAGCTGCACTGGGCTGCATAAATACCTACAGACACCCTCTCTACTACTGCTTGGAGTCCTAGCTGGGGAAATCTTGTGGGTTTCTGGATGTTTCCCTAGCACCAGGCTTCTCTCCAATCCCACAATAGCCCCCTCCCGCAACAGCTCCCTCTATCAAGATATCTATTCCTTTATTCTCCTTCTCTGTTGCTCCTCCCACTCAGCCATCTCCTCTCATGATCTACTCCCACCTCCCTTGCTTGCTCCTTCATATGATCCCAATTTACTCAGGAGATCTTCCCTATTTCATCTGCTCAGGGGGATCCATCGATGTCTCTCTTAGGTTTCTTCTATTACCTAGCTGCTCGGGGTTTGTGGATTGTACCCTGGTTATCCTTTGCGTTATGTCTAAAATCCACTTATGAGTGAGAAAATACCGTATCTATCTTTCTGGGTCTGTGTTACCTCACTCAGGATAATACTATGTTTTAAAGGTTTATCTATTTATTATGTATACAGTGTTCTGTCTATATATTTGCCTGCACATCAGAAAAGGGCACCAGATCTCATTAAAGATGGTTGTGAGCTACCATGTGGTTTCTGGGAATTGAACTCAGGACCTTTGGAAGAGCAGCCTATGCTCTTAACCTCTGAGCCATCTCTCCAGCCCACATTCTGTGTTTTTATTTGTTAAGGGCAGCGCTATTGTGCTGTCATAATGATAATCAACATTCCTTTGAGTGTGGGTTGGTGTCTTCTCCATGGTTAGCTCGACATTTTCCAAATTGGTCAGATCATCGGATCAAGCTGGGAACCTCAGCCTTAGGATGACTAGGCCCCTCCTACAGTTCTCGACTCTGGGAGCCTAACACGTGTTCCATATGCAGACATGTTTCCAGGTAAGTCTTGGCATTGAACGAGCCTGGGAAACACTGTAGATATCTGTAGTCTTTCCATCTGAGAAAGGCCAAGTGCAATTCCTTGCCTTCATTTCCAGATGGGTGGAATCAAGGCCAAGGAATGTTGTCAGTAATCATACATGACCTGGGATCTACTGACATGTCAGTCTCAGATAGTCTACTATGGTCTGGACAGATGGCTCCACGGTTAAGAGCTCCATCTTCTCTTGCACAGGATGGGTTCTAGTCCCAGCACCCACATGGCAGCTCACAACTGTCTGTAACTTCTGGGGACTCAAATGCTCTTTTCTAGAAAAACACTTAAACACATAAAAAAATCAATCTTTTAAGAATTTAAAAAGTGCCCCCCCACATAATAAACAAATTGCCTCAAGTTCAATAAATAATTTTATTATAAAATAAATGGTGAGAAGCTGGAGAGACAGCTGAGCAGTTACCTTTCCTGCTTGCTCTTCCAGGAGACCTAGGTTCAATTCCCAGCATCCATATGGTGGCTCACCGTGTTACTCCAATTCCAGGGGTATCTGATGACCTCTTCCAGTCTCAGTGGGCACCAGACACACACGGTGCACAGACATACCTGAAGATAAACATCCACACACATTTAAAGAATAATCTGAAATGTGTGTGTGTATATATGTACATTATCTATATCTATATACAGGAAGAGGTAGTTGCCCCTAGAACTGTCATTCTGCCCTTGCTGTTTTATCTGGTATGCTTGAGGGTCCATGGTGGCCGCTGCTGGACTCCACTTTGGCTTCATCTCTTTCCCTGTCTTAAGACTTTTTCACCATTTTTCCACTGGGGAGCGAGAATCAGAGCAATGGACCGAGAGAGACTGACAGCTGCATCCTCCGGGGGCACAAAAGATGGAGGATGAGTGTCTTGTAGGACAGTACCCTTGCTCACACAGCTCCTTTGTGCCCCTCCAGGCTCCTAGAAACCCATGGAAGACGGTGGTCAGGTAGAAAAGTTGAGCCTCCAATGTGGCCCGACATGTGCACATTGGGGAGGAACTAAGAATGTCAACATGACAGGTCTGGAGTTGTGCCATTTCCCTGTGTCACAGCCAGGGCTGGGAGGTGTTTGAGGGCAGCCATTCAACTTTCTCCTACGTGGTTGTTACAGCAGTGACATCAGTGAGAGAGAAAAATGAGGTCAGGTCTCCCTCTGCCTTCCTGGTCCAGTGTGCTGGAGAAAACTAGACAGCAGGTAGTTTCTCTGAAGAAGATTCCAGCCTCCTCATAATTCTCATGGTCCCTCCCAGACTGTCAGAGGGCAAATCACCTTCTTCGGAGAATTCCTGGACCAGTAGTCAAGAGCCTTGTGCTCACTTACTCCAGCCCTGACTTGGAACAACCCTGCCTCAGTTTCCACTCATGAAAGATGTTTGGTTCCAGTTTCCTGGGAGTTTCTGCTAAGACTGATGTTCTTTTTGCCACTGTCTCATCCTTGTAAGATCTTTCACTAAACCTTGAGATGTTTTCTCAAGAAGACAGGAACCCAGTGACTAAAGGAGACAACATGGTAAATGCTTCCCAAAGAAAGATCATCCTTTAGCCATGCACAGGTCCCCAAGGCAAGGTCTTGTCTCACATCGAGAACAACCTGAGTCCATTCCAAACCCAGAGGAACCTCCCTGCACATCCCAAGCCTCTGCACCTGTGGATTCAACCAACCATAGATGTGAAACATTTGAAGTGAATTGTGTCTGAAGTGAATATTTATGGCTTTTTTTCCCTTGTAATTATCTCCTAAATATACCATAAAACAAACCACATGCACAGCCCTGACATTATTCTGAGTGTCCTATGAAATCCAGAGATAGCCTAGAGCTGACGAAGGATACACGGGGGTTCATGCAAACCTTTAGGGTTTATATAAGAGACGGGAATGACCTTGGATTTAGGGTCTTGGAACTGGTTGCCATAGCTACTGAGGAGCAACTGTAGTTGCCTCTGGAGCAGACTATGGGAGAAGAAAAAAGCAAAATGAGGGTAGCATTATATGATTCGTGTGGGTGGGGCTGCTGAAGACAGGGAAAACAATCCTGAACCCCAGCTAACTGTCCACTGACTCAGCGCTTACCAGGTCAAAAGCATGCCACACCCCCTGTTTTACCAGTCTGGGCTGCTCCAGCCAGCCTCTGCTGTGATGATACTAATGCCCCTCCCCATCCCAAGGAACACCACTTGCCACTCTTTGGGCCCCTGAAGGTAGACTTTGGTTCAGACATGGTGTGGAAGTCCAGGAGGTTGAGCCTTGTCCGTGGGGAAATGGATGTAGGAGGGCTGGAAGCACTCATGCACTCCATCTGTAGATCTGTTTGGGGATGTTGGCAGGATCTATACAGAGCCCAGTGACCACGAGCAGCTTGTTCACATATTCTCATAGTAACTCAACGTCACAAGGAGCAGGCAGAGAATTCCTCTTCCCGGCCAGTGGAAAGGCCACACCATGTTTATTATAAAGGCATAATTTAGCTTTATTTAGTAGGAATTCACAGCTTTCTTTTCGTCTTTTTTTAAAAGCACAAAACAGTTATTTATTTAGGAAAAAGCTAACTACATCTTATTTTTGGATACAGGCTGGCCTCAGACTTGAGCCCATGCTGACTTTGAACTCATGATCTTCCTACTCCAGGCATGCGACACAATGACTTCTGAGGGAAAAAATGACTGAAAAGGAGGAAAAACATCTTGCTGATATACAAGGCTGACTCCCACCCTCCCTTGTGTATGTGAACTAAAGGATCCAGTGACCTGGCTCTGTTTCTGATACATTCATAATTTGGGTCTTTTTCTTTCTCTACTCATATGGAAATGTTTCACCCAAGAAGAGGAGCCCCCTCTGATGATGACTGGGTTGGGTTCAGACTCAGTGCTGTACCAGCATCACAGTAGGTGCTAATTAAATGTTTGTTGAGTGAATGAAAGAATATGCAGTCTTGGCATCTTAAAGCCTTGTATGTGTTCTGTTGTTACAATAGAAAAGCCAAGTGGCAAAGGCTATTTAACTCAACTCATAACAAACAGTGGCTTAAAATGGAGATTCCAAGCCAATTTTGGCTTAAAGGGTCCTAATATATTCTGAACAGCTGTTCCTACAGACACAATAGGACACAATCTGAAATAAATAACTTCCAGCCTAGTCCATGGCTGCGATGAATAAACTGTAGCTAGAAGAAAACGCTGGATTAGTGTTAATTGCAATGAGTCTGTGCTGCTCCCGGAGAACCCCAGTGTGGATGCTCCTTCCTCAGGCTGTAGATGGAGCCATAGCATTACAAAAGGCCATCATAGTGCACATGCTGGGGGTGCAGGGCTGTAAAAGGCAGATGTTTGGAAGTTCTCTGGCTGTAGTTTCTGAGTTTCTGAGTGTGAACAACCAGAAAAGTCTGGCAGTTCCATACAGTTTACAGGGTGGGAAGCGAGACTAGGGAGATGGGGTTTGCCTTCGTTTCCCCCCAGTCAGCACCCACTTGACCTAGGTAGACTTCTCTAGGCTTGGGGAGAAAAGGCCTGACAGGCCTGTTGACTTCTTAAGCCTGTGGTCATGAAGAAGGTTTCTGGGACACAGAGTCTGGCCTGGCAGCAGGGTGCCTTCTCTCCTGCCAGAAAGCCTTACACCCAAGCTGTTAGTGCCTGGGTCTCTCCACAGACGGGTTTCTCTGGTTGCTGGAGGTTGCCTGATGAATGCAGGCGGGCTACAGTTCTAGAGACCTAATCTCCAGCAGCGCTGGTCTGTCCTGCAGGCACAGGAACATCACCCTGCTTTCTTAGAGAGGAAAGGATCTGCAGGGAGGGGAAGAGAAGGTAATAGAGAAGAAAACGGATAGTTACCAAATGTTTCTTTTCATGCTGAGCCTAGATGTAACCACACACACTATGATGTGTATATAAAAATGTTATAATGAAACTCATTTTATAATGAAACTTATTATTTTATGTAAAGCAAAAAAAAGTACAAAAAAATCTTTGGTTGGGTGTGGCTTAATGGAAGAGTATGTGCTTAGTACATTTCTAGGTCCTGATTTAGTTCCAAACATGTACACACACATACAGAGAGAGAGAGAGACAGAGACGGGGTAGAGAGAAAAATGGAAAAGAGAAAGATCTTTAAAGAAAAAAGTACATCTGTAGTACATACACATAGAAAACCTCTTTCAGTTCCTGCCTCCCACTCCTCAGCTTTTCTGCTCTGAAACAATAGAGACAGTTTGTTGGGACTTGGGAGGGCATCAGCAAGCACTGGGAAGGTGCTTTCTGCCCACACCTACCTGTAAGGCTTCCAGGGATCACTTCAGACTGGGAAAAGCCTTCAGGCATTCACTGGGTGTTTGAACACATTCAGTACCCTGCACTGCCTGGGCTTCCTGACCTTTACTGAGTTCTGGGTTTTGCTGAGTGCAGAGCCGAGTGAGTCCTGGGTTCCAAACCTGTAGTGCAAGCTTGGGGTGTGAGGGGCAGGGTGAAGGGGACCTAGTCCTCTTTGCTTTCCTTGATGGAGGGAGAAAGACATCCAGATGGGGACTGGCTGTAGTCGTCTGAATTAGGGTTCCTCTTCCTATGATAGGACACTATGAGCCAAAAGCAACCTTGAAGAAAAAGAGTCTATTTTAGCTTACACTTCCCTATCACAGTCCATCCCTGAGGGAAGTCAGGGTAGCAACTCAAACAGCACGGGTACCTGGAGGCAAAAACTGATGCAGAGGCCATGGAGAGATGTTTCTTCTCCTTGTTAGCTCAGCCTGCTTTCTTATATACACCAGGATTATTACCTGCCCAGGGGTGCCATTACCCAGAATGGGCTGGGCCCTCCGCATCACCAATTAAGAAAATACACTAGAGAATTGCCTACAGGCTAATATTTTTAAAAAAAAACTTAAATTCTTCTCTCACTTATTATATCTCCATCACATTTTCCCCTTAGTTCCTCCCTCCCTAGATCAACTCTCTTAAAAAAATAATAATAATAAGAGCAGGCCTTGCAGGGTTATCTACTGAATGTGGCCTAACAAGTCACAATAAAACTGGGCACAAACCCTCATACCAAGGCTGGATGAGGTGGCCCAGTAGGAGAAGAGTCCGGAGTGCAGGCAAAAGAGGAGTCAGAGACCCTTTCCCCACTCCCATTGTTGGATGAACCACGAGGACACAAACCAAGGGAACCACACAGAAGATCAGGAGGAAGGATTATAGGAGCCAGAGAAAGCGAGGACACCAGGAGAACACAGATCATAGAATCAACTAAGCAGTGTTCATAGGGACTCACAACAGATACAGCAATCACGGGGCACGCAGGCAAATCTTCTGTAGGCATTTTCTTTATTGCAAGTCCCTCTTCCCAAATGACTCCAGCTTGTAACATGTTGACATAAAGATGAGCTTGTTTTATATTGTCTGAGTTAGTGCAGAAAAGCCTTCCTGGGCAGAGTGTGTTTCCCCAAAAAATGCAAAAGAAAATTATTTAGGTACAGAACATTAATGGCTGAGAAGTGACTGGCCCATTGCAAGATGCCAGAGAGGACGAGTCCATCCATAGAAAACAGGCTGGCTTCTGAAAAGTGGACAAAGAAATGGGGTTGGGGTTGAGAATGTAGTGAGTAGCCTTAGCTGCAGGAGGGAAATTTTCAGGACAAGTGTCTTCCCTGGAGGGAAAGAGCCAATTTATTCCATGGAGTACATGCTCTTCTTAGGCAGAGCAGGCATTGGGGGGGGGGGGGGTCTGAGCATTGGGGGGGCAAGGCTTGAGCCTGGGGACAGGGCAAAAATGGGGGGGGGCAGGACAGAGGAGTGACCTGGCACCCTGTGCTGTGAGGCAATCCGGAGACTGTTGGATCTGGGCCTGGTGCAGCTTTACAGACTCTAGACTGATAAACACCTGGTCCTGGGACTGCTGGACACATTGGGTTAAAGAAGTCAGAGAGGGGTGGAAAGCCCAGTGCATCGCAGAGGGTACGGCGCCGTTTTGTTAGGAAATGAACTTGACCTTGGGTTGGAAGAAAGGTCTTGCCTTGCATTTGGGTAAGTGTCTGAGGATAGCTGCCTCTTATCCACCTCCTAACACTTGAGTGCATGTGTTCCATTGGAACCCACTGACTCTGGAACAGGTTTCCCAGAGTGTGGGCTGCCTGCCTAGATGTCTGCTGTGCTGAGATGGACTGTTCTGAGCAAGGGCTGGGGAAGAGATGGGCCAGAGCGATGAGGGGTAAGAGCACCTGTCATCAAGTCCCCAGCCCCTTTGGTCCTAGCTAGCTAGCATTTCCTGGCATCAGTATGTAAGGTTGGTGAAGCCAGTTGGCCTGCACCTCAGAGTCTGGCTGCTGCTTGGGATATGAGAATGCTGCTGGAGAGGGTTGACAGTCCTTCTGGGGCACATGTGCAAACTCTGGCTTTCTCAAGGCGCCGAAGATGAAGGGTAGGAAGGTAAGGCTGCAGGGGGACTGCAGAGCAGATCTCACAGCCAAAGCAGGTCCCAAGGGCTTCAGCTGGGCATCATTTCCGGTACAAAAAATTCCTTGCTGCCCTGGAAGCAAACAGCAGCGCCTTTGCCCTCCTGTTGGCAAGACCCAAGGGGCGGGTTCCATCTGGAATATTAAGACTGGCTTTTGCAGTTGCAAAGACTTCTGTGACCCAGTGTCCACGAGGCTGGCTTTTCTGCTGACAGAGGAGGCTCTGCAGTCCGAGCTTTACACGCATCCTGTCTCTTTGAATTCCTGTCTTCAGCACACCAGTTCCGGCTAGTGGGAGCCGGGAGGGCTTGTCTCAGTAGTGGGGATCCGTTACAGGAGGGGTTATTAGCATACCCGATTCCCATTCATCAGGCCTTGTGGTCCTTTGCATTTGAACTTTTTTATTCCTGGGAACAAAGAGATAGTTTCTAAGGAACTTCATTTTCTAATGCTTGGGGTAACCAGGAGTGACTGGTGCTCAGGCATTTTCTCTCTCGTTTTGTGTGTGTGTGTGTGTGTGTGTGTGTGTGTGTGTGTGTGTGTGTGTGTGTGTGTGTCCAGCTGCTCTGCCTGCCACCCACCCTTTCCCTAAAAAGACGGTTCCAATCAGCCTTGAGGGAATAAGTGTAGGGTGCACACCAGGCTACTGTGCCTTTTAAGTGCTTTGCATCTTTTTTTTTTTTCTGTCGTCCTCATGGTAGTAACAGCCGATATGCATGTGGGATACAGAAGTGAGGCAGAGAGGGAGGAGGGGAGCACCACCCATCCCCATGGGGTTAAGGAGGGGAGCACCACCCATCCCCATGGGGTTAAGGAGGGGAGCACCACCCATCCCCATGGGGTTAATGGAATTTTTCTTTTTAAATCAAGGGATGAACTTGGCATTCTATTCTGCAGAGAGGGAAATAGGCTGGGAGACAACAGAACAAGATCTCCACCAAGGCTCTTTTCTCTCCCCAACTGTGCAAACTCGGGTGTGGGTTTGTGCTGCTGAAGCACCTTTGGGTGGGGGGGGGTGTCTTGGTATACATATGAGGCTGAAACATATTCTGGCAAAAGAGGTCTGGCCTAGGTTCTTCCTAGACACCTTTTAAGGTTCTGGAAGCAAATAACACAGGACAAGCTGCCTAACTGGCTATGCATGTGTTCATGCCATTAAACTGCAGCCCTCTGCTGCATACTGAACCAGGATTGGGGCTGAGAACAGATGCAGATGACATTACCTTTACACTGTGATTCCAAGCAAGCCCTGTGCATAGGTGGTTCAGTCACTGGGAGGTGCTTAGGTGTAAATCACTGGAAGTGAGCAGGGGCTGCTGGTGAACTGTTGGTTTAGTGACTGAATTCTTTCCCATGGGTCTGCTAGATTAAGGAGTGTCCCAAAGCCATGTCCTAGAGAAAAAGAGGCTGAAGGGTCATCAGAGGACTTTAAGGTCTGTAAGGTCTTGGGAGGAAGTACAAGGTTCTGGAAGAGAGAAAAGTCCCCCAACCCCACCCCTAGTATTCTCTTACACTGCTCAGGTCTGTGCAAGGTCTGAGGAATGTAGCATCTGGCAACTCGAACATGCAGCTTCCGGCCAACTTAGTAACTGACTCTAAAACAGTTTTGCTGCTCAAGCCCTAGCTGCATGACCTAAACACAGGCCACCTGAAATAGTATGGTCTCTGAAGATGGTGACATTGTAGCATGCATAGGACCCCTGAGGCAGGACCAGGAGAGCTGGCTAGAACATGCATGGTGGCTAGATAAAAGGCTGTAGTGCTGTACAGCCAGCAAGTGAGGCACTCCCTTGTGAGAATCAAGACAGATCATATTCTAATGCAATATTTGAAAAACACACAAATCTAATGCAAAATCCACAAGGAATAAAATAGCAAAAATTTAAATAAAGACAGAATTAGCATGACTGACTTTTGCATTAGGTTTGAATGTAGCTGAACAATGCTGTGTCATAGAACCTATCTTTATTAAAAAGTTTGATGGAGAGAGATAAAAAAAAAATAGAGTTCCAGGCCAACCTGTGCCATGGCTTTCAAAAAGGAAGAGAGAGAGAGAGAGAGAGAGAGAGAGAGAGAGAGAGAGAGAGAGAGAGAGAGAGAGAGAGAGAGAGAGGAGAGCGGGAGGAGCAGAGGAAGAACCTCATAATTAAGTGGGTTTGTAGGGAAGGGCAGACACCTGGGTGACGCACCTGCAGCATACTGCTGTCCTCAGAAAACAGTACACCAAATATGGCGCTATTGGTGAAAAGTGCTGAGCCAAAGATTCCCACCCCCACCCCCATCAGCTTCTTCTCTACTGCCATGACCATGGCCCAAAGAAAAAAAGGGTTTGTTTGGGGCTGAGGGTTCCAAAGGGAGCATCTGTAATTGTGGAGTTCCCACAGTAGGTGTCCTGAGACAGCAGCTGAGAGGACTTGGAAGTGGGGCAAGGGCCACTCTGCATTACCCGCTCTCTTGTAAGGCTACTGCCACTTCTGTGAACAGTGCCACCCACTGGGGACCAAGTGTTCACATACCAGAACCTATGGGAACATTTCTTATTTGAACCACAACAGATACCCTGGCTTTGACTCTGTATACTCCTCTCCAGAAGCAAAAGGCAGGCTTTCTCCGAGACATTTCTCACTCGGGTAGGGGAAGTTCCCCATAAACATTGTAACTACTGATTGCAATGAAGCCTTTCTCTGGACTCCGCACAAACATTGTAACTACTGATTGCAGTGAAGCCTTTCTCTGGACTCCGCACTGATCAAGAATGTCAGTGACTGAAAGCTGAGCTCTGATTTTAGAGCCCAGGAGACACCTAACCGTCTGTCCCTGAAGATCATTTACTCCTCCTCTGAAATTGCCTATGTTCCACATTCTCCACTCACCTAAGGGGGCTACAGCCATCATTCTTTGTATGAGCCCATTATCTGTTGTAATATACAATAAAACAGTGGATTCTGAGTACTTCACAAAGAAAAGAGATACACAGTTTGGATGTTCCAATATTAACCCTGTTCTGCTGAGGACCCCGGAGAGGGTGGCATCATGGCAGGAGAGGTCACATAGTGACAGTAAACTAAGCATGATCAGGAAGGAGCCAGGCTTGCTCTGTTATAACAACCCTCTCAGAACAACATTAATTCCTTCCAAGGCCATGCACTCCATGACCTAACACTTCATACCAAGCCATGTCTTTTAAGGATCCTATGAGCTTCTGAATTGCCACAGCAGGGACCATGCTTTTGGGAACACAGTTAAACAATTTTTAAACCACAGCACCTTTTTGTACGTTTTGTACTTGTGATCTCTGGGTTCAAAAAGAGTAAGTTTTGAGATTTAATGCTGGAATCTTTACTCTAAAGCAGTGGTTCTCAACCTGTGAGTTGCAACCCTTGGGGGTAGTTGCATATCAGATATTCTGCATATAAGATATTTACATTGTGATTCATAACAGTAGCAAAATTTGTTATGAAGTAGCAACAAAATAATTTTATGGTGTGTGTGTATGGGGGGGGTCACCACAACATGAACTGTTGAGCATTAGGAAGGTTGAGACCCACTGCTCTAAAGGTTTAGAGGGTGGTAGGAAAGTTCTGTGTACCTCTGGCATACTTCCTGAGACCCCTTGATCACCACGAGGAAAAAAAAAAGTATTGCTTTAGAGCCTCAGGACAGGGACAAGCCACATGTTCACAAGTTACTGCATGCACCCAGGCTTCAAGGGACTTTGGAGGCAGATGTTGGGCACAGAGCCAAGGGGCCCACTGGTCCTTTTGAGGTCCATTGATTTTGTCTCAATGGGAATTTTCCTTGGATCTTTCCCTGACTTCACTGCACATTTCAAAAACATCATTCCTTTATGCTCAGGCCCTAGGACATCAAATGCTTCCACGCCCTATACTAGGAGTGCTTCGGGTCCTCTGTTCCTTTCCTTTTAAAGAGTTCCCATGTAAAATCAGATGTTAACTCTGTGCATAAACTTAAGTGGAAAAGGTTTTCTTTCTTCTGTACTAACATCAGCAACAATCAGGACAGGTGGAAGGAATATGGGATCCTTTGCTGAACAGTGGATAAAAGTTTAGAGGGAAAACACTAAGTTGTTACACATGTAACCAATGGTTCCTATTTACTGCCAGTGAGAAAAATGGAGAACAAGGCTTCAAGGGAGGCCCAGCAGGAAACACTGATTGCCTCTTTAAACACCGCTGGTTTCTTGTGGAAATGAATTTTGTTTAGTATCCTAGTCAACACCAGCTTCTCCCACTTTCTGGGTACTAAAGGTTGTGTCAGGCCATCATTTTCTGAAGGCAATAAACCCCTAAACTAGACCAGAATTTGAAGCTTAGTCCATAGTCCCACATCCTGAAATCTAACATCCTGGAGAGGACTGTGATCTGCCGGGTGATTGGTTTAAAGAATCCTGACCTTAGAGCTGTCTACATTCCAATCTACCCTGAAGAAAATGAAGCCATGAAGGAAAGAGGAGTTTTGGACCAAATGGTTGGCTGCTGGTGGAAATGGATCATTTTTTTAGAGGTTTTTTTTTTTTTATTTTTTTTTATTTTTATTTTTTTTTGTAGCACGACTCTCTTAGCGTCTTCTCTGTTGCTGTGATAAAAATACCCAGACAAAAGGCAACTGAAAGAGAAAGGGTTTATTTTAGCTTACCCTTCCATCATGGCAGAGGAGTCAAGGTGGGCAAGCCTGAAGCAGCCGTTCACATCCACAGTCAGAAGTGGAAAGCAATGGATCAGTGCACGCACTAGGCCAGTTTGGCCTCTCCATGTATACGGCTTAGGGTCTCCTCCAGGCAGTGGTCTTGCCCATCCTCCACTCACAACAACTGAATTAGATCATTACTCACAGGCATTCCCAGAGGTTAACCTTACAGGTGTGTCCAGAGACTGCCTCCTCGATGTCACATTGACCAACCGTATTGACCGTCACTCAAAACCTAGACACTTCTTTCCTCTTAAGAGCTGTATAAAAGGACAATTTCGTAAGCTGTCACTGCATATGGTACACCACACTCACTCAGAGTAGTCAAGTATACACCCAGGCTTGTTTCTCTCCAAGGCTGCCTCACTAATTACCTTCATGCTGTGTGTTTCAAGCACTCCACTTCATGCCCAGGGCCAGAAGGGTTAGCCTCAGCAAGAACCCACATCACAGATAAAATCTACCTGTGGATGGTTTCGAGGTGATGGAAGTAAACAAATGATCTTTCTGTCCGCGCTCATGAGTTCCAAAACTGTTGACATGAGCATCGTGAATATAGAAAGTTGCATTTCCTGAGAGTGTCTCTTCTTTGGGGTAATATGCATATTTCTTTTGCTAAAGCAATCAGTGGGTAGGAAACAGCCTAGCCTGCACTCGTACGGAATTCTCCCACCTCAGAGCATGGCCTTCTGTTCCCACCCATGATGCAGCACAGCCCTGGCCCCAAGTCCTGAGTCCTTCTCATGGTTTTATGTCTCCAGAGCACGGTCCTAGAAGCCAAACAGCCACCATCTTATCGGATCATCCTACTTTCAAGATATAATGGGGGTGGGATGTTGACTGACATTCCCTCAGAAGGTGGCATGGAGAGCATCCTCAGATCTTCACCTGAGACTTCAGCCACTTTTTCTAGATATTTGTGTGCAATTCTGCCCTAATTGGCCAGCCTCGGAGGCGCTGGTGCCGTCTGGGAGGGGTAAGTGTGTGTCTGTACCAATACTCAATAAGTGAGCTCCCAAATTCCCTGGTCTTTATGGAGGAAGCTCATTTTGGTTGACTATTGAATAGACTATATACAGATGGAGTGGACATTGTTTACATTTCTCCAGGAGAAAAATTCTCATTACATTGCCGTTTGCCTGTTTTGCTTTAGAAACTTTTGTCCCACAAATAATATTCACTCAGATTAGAAATAAAAGATGCAGATAAAGGACTAACTTATGATCAAGCAGCTGACATCACACCGGCCATTCCTCACTATTAGGCCTGTAAGTCTCTATCATGTCATTTCACAGCTAGACTATGTGTGATTTAAGCGCCCAGCCCTTGGCCTGCTAAAGACTGTCTCGGGTGAGCTTCTGTGAATGACCTGCGTTGTTTCTTTTTCGTGACCACGCCCTCAGCCCCTTGGGACAGCTATCAGATAACTCAATTTCTGATTTCAGGACAAGACTGTGTTTTGTCCGGCAAGAAGCTGCCAAACTATCTTGCAGGGTGATGGTACCATTTTGTATTCCCATTGGGCATTCCCATCATCCGTTTCTCTGCTGCTTCACCAGGAATTTTGTCTGTATGTTTGTTGTTTTGTGGTACCGGGATGCCAGGCAAGTGCTCTGCCACTGAGCACTTGACTCTCTTGTTTGAATTTATACTTTATCACTTGCGTGTCTTCCTTGGTAGATATTCGTCTAGGTTTCTGTTAGTTTATTTATTGTGAATGCGAGTGCAGCACAGTGTTGACGTGGGCAATTAAGCTCTCAGATCATCCTCCTGTCTCTGTCTCCTGCCTTATGGTCACAGCTGCGTGCTCACCCGACTTTTCGCAGGGATGGGACTCCGTGTCAGGCTTGAATGGCAAGTGCTTTTACTGAATCTGATTATATTTTTAAAAAATCAATGCACCGGACTCTCTGAGTGGATGAATCTTTTATGTGAGGCATGTTTTAACAAACTGTACGATACGGCAGGGATGGTAAAGTCCTCATGGACCTTCTGTCATCCGCTGTCACAGTCCCTTCCAGCAGAGGCTGCAGCTCTTATCTCGGCATTTCCAGAGATACTGTGTTTACATTGTAGCGTATGCTCAAACACCCTCTTAAATACTCAATTAATAAGCCACACATTATCCTTCCCCTTACTGGTTTTACCTTAAAATGTGGTTTGGAAATGCACACAGAGGAGCAGTCCCAGTAAAGACAGTGGCAGCTGAAGTGATTGACTAACACACAAGGAACACCAAGGACTGAAGTAACCAGGCGCCAACACAAGGGTGAGAGCAGGTTTTGCTCCAGGCCCCTCAGGGGTGATGATAGCTCTGCGGAGACTTTTAGGACTTCTAACCTTTAGGACCATGCAAGAATAAATTTCTGTGATAAGCACGATGCCAGCTTCTCTGAGTGGGTCTTCGGGCATGATTACATACAGGTGTATTTAAGGTACCACTTTGTTTCACATAGCTGTATACTCTTCCCTTTCATAACGTGTTTTCCATGAGTGAGAACCCTGGTGGATATGGAGTGTTTTTGATTTGATTTTTCTCAGACACTGTGGGGACAGCATTCTCATCTGTTACCTTTAGGATAATATTTTGGAAGTGGATTAAAAGTTAAGCAGGGGCTGGAGTGTAGATCTGTGGAGGGCTGCATCCTTAACATGCATAAAGTCCTGGTCTAATTCCCAGCATGGAAAAAAAAGTGTGTCTTTTCCAAGTTCATCTGCACAGTATCCATAGGAAACTCTACTTCCAAAGAGGATAATTTCCTGCTGTTCCAAAATACCATGTTCTGTAAAACAAAACAATTTGCTTCATGTGAATGGATACTTTGCCTGCATGTATGTCTGTGTACCGTGTGTATGCAGTACTTGTGAAGACAAGAAGGGAGGCATGGGTCTCCCGAAAGTGGAGTTAGAGTTGGTTGTGAACTGCCATGTGGGTACTGGGAATTGAACCCAGGTCTCTGGAAGAGCAGCCAGTGCTCTTAACTGCTGAGGCATCTCTCCAGCCCTCCATAAAATTTTTTACCTCAACCATGCGACAGAAAACTGTGTCCTTGTGGCTTCACTTTGTATTTTAATTTTTTATGTTTGCTCCGACCCTAGTCAATAACATTGTGTTCATCTTTTAAAAAAGGTGCAATTTGAATTTCCATGTCTCCTTTGAAGAGCTGCTTGATATTTTAAAAATATTAGTATTGATTAATTTGAAAGTAAACTGGGATCAAGATTCCTGATCACAGTAGTAACAGGTACCACAAGGCCCTAGGACAAAGTGAGAAGCTGGCAGAATCCAAGGACCGCCAACACTCTTGAAGTCACCTCCTGCAGAGCGCTCATGCTCACTGAAGTAGTGCACACAGCAGACTTCAAGTCGAACACCTACAAAGCCACTTCAACACTAGCAGTGTGGCTGGGGCTACAAGAGACCAGAAGGCGGCTCAGGGCACAGTAAGGAGAGGGAAGTGACAGCAGGGACATGCACAGCTGTCCTGCTTGTCCCGTCTCTTAGTCTTTTAGTTGGTGTACAAATAATTTGCATTATGACATTTTCTCACACATGTATCACGTCTCAAACTCTTATTTCCATCCCTCACTTGCTGATCTCCTTCCTCCTCCTAAACAGTCCCCCTCCAGTGTAAATGTTACATCACACACACAGACACACACACACAGACACACACAGACACACAGACACACACACACACACACAGACAGACACACACACACAGACACACACACACAGACACACACACACACAGACACACACACACACAGACACACACACACAGACACACACACAGACACAGACACACACAGACACACACACACATACACACAGACAGACACACACACACAGACACACACACACACAGACACACACACACACACAGACACACACACACAGACACACACACACAGACACACACACACACAGACACACACACACATACACACACAGACACACAGACACACACACACAGACACACACAGACACACACAGAGACACACACACAGACACACACACAGACACACACACACAGACACACACACAGACACACACACACACAGACACACACAGACACACACACATACACACACAGACACACACAGACACACACACACACAGACACACACAGACACACACAGAGACACACACAGACACACACACACATACACACACAGACACACAGACACACACACACACAGACACACACAGACACACACAGAGACACACACAAACACACACACAGACACATACAGACACACACACATACACACACAGACACACACACAGACACACACACAGACACACACACACAGACACACACAGACACACACACACACACACACACGCATACAATTTTACACAGGAGAGGAAAAATACGTTGTATTTATTATTCTGAGTCTGGCCTATTTTCTTTATATGATGGCTTCCAATTGTTTTCCTGCACATGACATAATTTCATTCTTCTTTATGGCTGAGTAAAATTCCATTGGGTAGAAATATACTATATTGTCTTAAAATAAAAAAAAAAAAAACAATTATTTTATGTGTGGAGGTGTTTTGTCTGTGTCCTGACCAGTTATTTGCCAACTTGACACAAGCTAGAGTCACTTGAAAGAAGGGAACCCCACTTGAGGTTCTGACTGGGCTGTAGGCAGGCCTGTAGGGAGGGCATTTTCTAAATTAGTGATTGTGCATCAGCTCCCGCCTCCAGGTTTCTGCCCTGTTTGGATCCCTTCAATGGACTGTGACTCAGGCTATGTAAACAAAATGAGCCCCTTCCTCCAAAAGTTGCTTTTGGTCATGAGGTTTCATCACAGCAGTAGTAATCATCAGACAGCCTGCCCACACGCCTGTGTACTATGAACCTGCCTGGTGCCTCTCAGATCCTTTGGAACTGGAGTCACAGTTGTGAGCAGTTATGTGGGTGTCAGGAACCAAGCCTCAATTGATCCTCTGGAAGAGCAGTTAATGATCTTAAGCATTGAGCTGTCTCTCCAGCCGCCACATCATTTTCTTTGTCCAGGCCACTGTGGAGAGATATCTAGGCTGGTTCCGTTTCTTAGTTGTTTTGAGAAGTGCATCAATAAACACAGATGTGCTATCCCTGTGGTGCATTGCCCGGAAGTCTTCTGGGTCTATACCACAGACTGAGGCAGTGGGCAACATGATAGTTATTTCCTGCTTTGTGAGGAACTTGACCACTAACTTCCAGGAGGACTGAACCAGTTCATATCCCCCAGAGTTGTAGAAGGCTGTCCCTTTCTCTGCACTTCTGAAGCATCTCTTCTTCTTAATGATGGCCATTCTAACTGGGAGGTGTGAAATCTCAACTTGTATTTCCTTGATCACTAAGAATGTTGAGATTTTCTATTCATTGTCCTTTTTTTATTTCTTCCTATTTTCTTGTCTTTTGAGAACTAACTAAGTGCTCAATACATTTGCGTCTTTACTGGTTAGATGATTCCTTCTTTGGGAACCTAACACTTGGCATTCTTTATAGATCCTAGTTATTAACCCCCCATGAGATATATGGTTAATAAAGACATCTTTTCTATTCTGTAGGCTGTTGCTTCGCTCTGCTTACGGCTTCCTTTGCTGCAGGGAAAACTTTCGCCTTTTAATTTCATACAATTTATTGGCCAGTTCTCAGGATTATTTGCTATGCTATCGGGGTTCTTTAGTAGAAAGCCCTTGCCTACATCTTCAAGGGTTTTGTCTGTTTTTCACTAGCAGTTTCGCAGTCCCAGCTCTTACATCTTGACCTTTCCTCCGGGTGAGAGAAAGGATCTGTCCTCCTTATACGGAAGTCAGTTTCCCAGCATCATCTGCGGAAGAAGCTACCTTTTCCACAATATTTTTGTTTGTTTGTTTGTTTGGTTTTCTTTTTAATTGTCAAAATTATGTGGCAATAGCTCTGTGAGTTTATTTCTGTTCTCCACTGCATTCTATTGACTTATGCGTCTTTTTGTAATAGGGCTATGCTGTTCTTATTACTGTAGTTCTGTAGTGTAACTTGAGGCCAGGTATTACAGGGTCAGCTTGCTCTTGCTGCTTAGAGATGCTTTGGTATTTAGGGTCATTTTATTTTCATGAGCTGTTCAACAATTTTTAAGCGTTCAGGTGTAAAGAATACACTCTTACCTTTATTTATCCAGTTTTATTGAATTGTGATCAGACAGGACTGTTGATTTCATTACTTCTTGGTAGAGCATATTAAACTTTTCTAGATACTGCACTTATGGCCAATTAACATGAATGTTTCCAAGTACTTACAAAGCAGGCGCTTTCCCTTTTATAAGGCTGAAGAGTTCAGTGTGTATTTATAAGGTCTGCTTAAGCATTATATCTTCCCTACATGCCCCATCTTGACAGAGTGGACCTGGCCACACCCTCTAATTAATGTGCATCCCTGTGTTTGTCCCTGAGCTCTGTGTTTATGCTTCATGAAGGCTGCTGCTGTGATCTTTACTATCAACTATGCCCTTAGAGTCCGAGATCTGGTAGGCACCTACCGAGAGGGATATCACTGAGTTTATCCTGGGCAATAGCAAGTGCTTTTTGTGAGTATCTGCCTGATGTTTTTCCATCCTTTTGACCCAGTCACTGTCTTTTAGAAGTGCCTCTAAAGTGAACAACTGTTTCAGGGTGAGTCAAGCTGAAAATTTGTTTTTTTAAGTGTGCTAAGATGATTTATGTTTATTACTATTTATTAAAGCTCAGTCTCGGTCCTGCCATTTGCATATATTTACTGTGCTGCTTCCATTTATCAGTTTCCACTCTTTAGTCTCAGCTTCCGTATCTGTTAAAATAATTTTTGGTGATCGGAATATCTTCTTCCTGTTTGGCTTTGGTGCTTCGCTTCCACTCACAGAAAACATTCACATGTTTTCTTCTTTCCTTCCCTTCCTGTGTGCTTTATCTACCTCAAATGATGCCTTTGAATCATTCATAATCTAAGGTAAAATTAATGAACATATTCTACTTTCTTATTTTCCTTTTCCTGTAACTAAAACAACTTACTTCTATTTTTTCAGAGCATAAACCAATTATCAATTCCCTCTTATTTTTATCTCCATCTACAGTTTGCTTAACATCTTTGGTTGTCTACTCAATGCTCATGACCAGTCCCCGAAGGTTCTTCCCTTGTATATTATCCAGCTGAAGACCGTCTTCTAGTACATTCTCAGAAGGGTGTCAATAATCTAACACTCCCTTGTGTTTCATGTTTAAATTGTTCTATAAAGAAGCGCATGAAAAGATGCTTAGCATTTGTTAGTAAGGAGATGGAAGGAAAACCCCAGGAGACACCTTATTCTCAAGATAGAGAAGGCAGAACTCTTACACACTGTGCTGGTAAAGTATCATAAAATGGTTCAAAGGCTGTGGAAAACTAAGGTAGGTATAAAACCGTCACATGGCCCAGCAATTCCATTTCTGGATATATACCCAGAAGAGTTGAACAGAAGCAAATGGATTCTTTTACCCAAATGTTCACAGTGGTATTATCAGCATCCCAAAGGCAGAGACAACCCAGATATCTACCAAATGATGGATAGAAAACATTTGCAGATCTACACAATGGCGTATTGCTAAGCCATACAAATAAGAAAGTACTGATGCATGCTACAACATGGAGGAACCCCTAACACCCTTAAGAAATCAGGCATCTAAGATCCAGTTGCATGAAATATCTAGAATAGGTAAATCACAGAAGGAAAAAGCATTCGCCCCAAACTGGAAGTGGGCACCCAGGAATAAATGATTATTTTGTGTGGAGCGAGAGAAATGTCTGCAAAATAGGAAGAGGCGGTTGTATGTCATCATAAAAGAACCACTGTCACAAAACTGTTCACTTTTACATAGCTCATCTATGTCATGTGAACTTCACTGCAATGGAACTCCTTTCCCTAGACCCTCGATATCTGAGGACTGGTGGAGTTGGCCTCTTGGCCTGTACTCTGAGATTTGTGACAGGTTTCACTGCTGTCCACTTTGCGTCTTTCTCTAGAGAACTCTAATGACGATCTCATTTCTACTTCGTGTAAGTATCCTCTCCTGCCTGGGAGGCTAGAGGATTGTTTCGTTTTGCTGTAATCTTGAGGAGTTTTACTTGAACAACTGTTTCAAGCAATTTCCCTACATTCTGGGTCCTTCAGGATTCAAGATCCAGTGCTTTCTTTTAGGGGCGCTGCCTTGTACTTTTCATATTACTTCTAATTTACTCTTTTTTTATTTTTATTTTTTTTAGGATCTCCATTAATACTTTTGCGTACCAATTCTATGCCTGTTTTTTTTTTTTTTTCTCACTGATCCCTTTTACTACTTTATTTTATATCATTTTCTTGTCTCTTTATTTCTACCCACTATCTTTCCTGAGTCTACTTTGGTTGTATTTTTTTCCTCTCTTAGGTATCTTGTAACCTAGTTACTTTCAACTTATTTTTTTCTTTTTTCTTCAAATCCTTTCCAAAACCAACTTTCCACCTTAGAAAGCCCAGGTTGGTGAGTGGCCAATTTTTAAAGTCCTACCCTTGTGTTCCAGCTTTCTAGGGCCACTTCTGGGGGTGTTTGCTCAAGATTTTAGCCTGGCTTTCCTGGAAGATTGATGATTTTCACCAAGGCTTGCTTGCAGACACAGCCTGCAGGGAGCCCAGGTAGGAGCTGGGAGGAGCCGAGGCTCAGATGGAGATGCGAGTGTAAAGTTGTATTTTTAAGTTGATCACCTCTGTGAGTGACAGTGACTTGATACTGCTAGACCCTTTGAGGAACTGCACAGAATCCATTGTTCCTGGGAACAATGGAGAAGGTGAGTACATACTCTTCATGAGTTTGCTTGTAAAGTTAAGTTGAGTAGTTGAAGGGTTAAGAATGAGAGGTAAGGTCTAAAACATGTGTCATACTATTTCTTATGCTTCTGAGATTCAGCAGCTAGGAGCTTAGCACGCTTGAGAATGTGAATCATCGGTCTTTTAAGTAAACTTAGTGTTCAGTTTTTTTCTTCAAACTGTTGGGAGGCGGTGTTCCTGAACATGACCCTTTTATTGATAGTTGCCACACCCTCCCTTATGCTTACTTTCCTTGTGTGGACCTGTTAACTTAGCTGTCCCCCTTTGCAAAACTGGTTAGCCTTTCATTATGACAACTTGGATGCTCTGAACACCTTCCATACGCCTTGAGAATATTCACACTGCAACTGGAAGGAACATGGCAGCCATTGCTGCTGTTGAGACTGTAAACTTCTGCCTCGCTTCAGTCACAACTGTCCCAGCCAAAACTAGTGCTGGAAAACTTCATTCTAGTAGCCTCCAGGTGACGCTATCTTCAGAGCTCCAGATGGTAACAGTGGTCATCAGTAAAACCGACAGGAAGAGGACCCCTTCTCCAGGACGGTTGGCAAATGGCCCGTGATTGATGGGAAAAAGGCAGTGCTTGTGTGAGGCTTGTGATTGGTTATACACACATACACTGTATAGATATTTTTTTCACACAGCATATACTCATCATGATTTCTTCTTTGACTCCTAGATTCCCCCCCTGCTCACCTACCCAATGCTATACTCTTTCTCTCTCTCTCTAGCAAACAAACAAAAGGAAGAAAAAAAAGAAGGAAAAAGAAAAAAAAAACACAAGAAACACATGCACAAGACCTATTAAAACAGAAAATCGGAAACCATAATATACAATCAAGAGACCAGTAAGACAAAAAACAAAACAAAACAAAGCAAAAAAAATGCCCAGACAAAACAACACGAAACAAAATGGTGACAAAACTCCCATTGAGTTCATTTTGTGTTGGCCAACACATGGGGCCTGCCTTTAAATGTGGTCAGTATACCCAGTGAGGCTTCATTGGAGAAAACTAGTTTTTCCTTTGCAAGTGGACTTCAGTTGGAGGTGGTGTCTTGGTTAGGGACAAGAACTCGGATCTAATTCCCTCTCTCAGCACTGGGACGCTGTCTGGTCTGGCTTGAATCTGTGCAGTCCCTGTATATGCTGCCGCAGTGTCTATGGGTTCATCTGTGCAACTGTCTGGAGGACACTGTTTCCTTGGAGTCATCCATCCTCATGGCTCTTACAATCTTTCCAACTCCTCTTCACTACAGCTACCTGAGCTCTGAGGGAAGGGCGTGATGAAAAGATCCCGTTTAGGACTGAGTGCTCCAAAGTCTCTTATTGTCTGCATATTGCCCAGTTGTGTTAGTTCCCCTGTATGAAGAAGCTACTCTGATCATGGCTAAGACACTGATCTATAGTCATAGAAGACTGTTGTTAGGCATAATTGTATTGCTATGTTCCTTTAGCAGAGCAATAGTATTTGGCTTTCCCCTAGGCTGTGGACTCAGGTCTTTGCCACTGAGCAGTGTCAAGCATGGATTCAATCTAATTGAGTGAGCCTCAAATACAACCGGAGTGGTTGGTTATTTCTACCAGGTCTGTGCCATTACTGCATCAGTGTATCATGCAGGCAGGTCACCATTTTAGATCACGGGAGTTTTAGCTTGGTTAGTGGTAGTGTGCAGAGTACCTTCTAGTGTCATGAACACTAGCCAGTAAGTTGTGATCAGTTCTTATGTGAGGTTCATGACTGGTGAAAGTAGATGTTATGCTGGCACTAGCTGGATTATACTCTGAGTACTAGCATGGCCTGCCCATTTCTAGTTAGCTTAACAGGCTGTTTCCCAGTCTTCTGCTACTCTGAAGGCTTCTTTTCTGTGCACTGGTTAATGCCTCTCTACTTGCACACACACACACACACACACACACACACACTTCCAGTATTATAACTTTTGGCTCTAATAAAATATTCTCCCAGTAGGCCTTTTGCCTATTGTCTATTTGTGGCCTTTATGACTGGCAAGGTGGGATAAACTAATTTCAAGAGTAGTAGACAAAAAATGTGGGACTTCTAGCCTGGCATCAGTAACAACAGTGGGGAGGTTGCTGAAGAGTCCATTAGAGACACCTGGAGCCAGGGGTCCCATTACTCAAAGTTTCAAGTTGTAATACTGAGGAAACTGAGCTCCAAAGAACCCCATCCCTGAAGCTCTTACTTGGAGCCAGCAATTGATGGCAGAATCAAATGATGGCAAAAAGCTAGAGATGATCACCGTATTGGGCTGGTCAAAGATGGCAAAGTAACTGGAGAGATTGTAAAGAGTTGAAGGTGGGAGCTGAGACTCTACACGATGCCAGCTCTGGTCCATTAGAAGAGTTCCAGAGAGCCCTGGGAACAGAGTTAGTGGCTGTGATACCTAATGAAACTTTGGCTACTGTTAGTACTTTAAACCCAATGAGCCTTACCTGAGGGTCCAGCACAAGAACTCTTTTCCTTTGGAAGCTTCTGGGTCTCAGGACTTAGAGTCATAAGCCTCTAAGTTTGGAGGCCCAGCCTTTGAGCCTTTGGAACTTAGAGCCATCAACAGCAAGGGAAGGGCCCCTTTGCCTGCCTGTCTGTGGTTCCCATCCTTATAGAACAAAAGAGCCCCTCACCAGCTGTTTGTACCATTTCTGGTGATTTGACTGAGAAGCTATCTCTCCAGTCTGCGTGTTGTCTTTCTGGGCATGTGTCTTTATCTCTACTTGGTTTTAAGATTTTCTTTTTCCGTTGGTCTTTCAATTTCTCTATAATGTATCATAAAATTTTCTGTGTGTTTAAGAATCCTGGACATACAGGATTACATAATTTTTAAAAATTTAGCATTACATTAAAACTTAAGAGTTATTTTGTGTTTGTGTGGAATTATGCATGCTATGGTTTATGTGTGTGTATGTGTGTGTAGATCAGAAGACAATTTGTAGGGGTTGTTTTTCTTGTTCCGCCATTATTAGTAATAATTCAAGGATGTAGAGGGTAACTTCACTGCCTCTGACAGTGACAGGCTATGGTTCTAACAATCTGACAATCCTTGATCTACGCAGAGATGGGAGATTGAAGCCATGGCTCCAGACCGGACAGTCTGCTTCCCAGTCATTGCCATCTTGATAATTTAGCTTTTCAGAGACCCAGCTCCAATTGTGGAGGACTTCCTTGGGTCATAATTCCAATACCAACTTTCTCCCTTCAAGACCCAGAAGTCTAAGAAGGTTCTGTGTGGCCTTTCATTCTCGTGTTCAAGCTGGTAGGTGCCTTTGAGGGGAGACCAGCCCTAGTGCTAGGCTTGTTCTCCAGGCTTTATCAGGCCGGACCATGTAGTATGACAGCCAAGGTAGCCAGATGGTATTCTGACATTTTCAAATTATGTCTACTTGTTCTCATCAGAGGGTGGTTCAGACCATCAAGTTCACTAACACTGGGTAAATAGCCATCCTGCTAAAGAAGGTTCAGCTAAAACCACAGACTCCTCTATTTGGGCACTGAAATGTTAGAAACAAGGGTGGACTTCAAAAACATGGTTTAAAAATTATATGGAAAAAAGCAAGCTGTATAAACAATGTCTGCACTCTAACACTTATGTAAATAAAAAAAATTCTATACATATTTTCTGGGCAAATGTATGTGTTTACATACAAATGGTGAACTGGTGGTGGGAAGGTTTGGATTATGGGTGGCACTTAGGAGACTTTAACCATCTGTATTCTGATTTCTAATATGGGCATATGGTACTTGTACTATTTTGAAATTTTTATTCATTAAAAAATAAAGGAAACAGGGGGCCGGAGGGATGGCCCAGTGGTTAAGAGCACTGGCTGCTCTTCTAGAGGACCCGAGTTCAATTCCCAGCAAGCACATGGCAGTTCACAACTGTCTGTAACCCAAGTTCCTATGGATCCGACACCCTCCCACAGTCATGCATAAAGGCAAAACACCAATATACATAAAATAATAGCTATGTTTTAAAAAGTAAGGAAGCAAACATGCCCAGATACAGATGACTACTTCCGGCTAGTGGGGTGACGAACAGCCACCCTTTCCTTCGTCCTTTCTAGCTTAGTGTCCTTCAGCTGACCTCCTCTGTATTCTGTATTCTTACTGAAGATGGATGCAGGGTTCCTTTCTGTTTTGGATTTTCTTAGAGCAGCTGAGACAATTCCCCATGGAGGATTTGGGTGCCCTCTTCTGATGTTACAGCACTGTTTAATTACTTTAACAAATGTCCACTTTTTATTGATAGATTTTATTTATTGTCTTTCTAGGGGAACCAGTCGGTTCTCCTTTACTTCACTACATGTCTCCAAGGAATATCTTCCTCTTCCAAAATGGACTTCTTTCCACTGCATTTGTCCCAGCAAACTCCACATTGCTTCTTTTTCTCCAAGAGCTGACTTTACCAAGTGTGATCATCAGCTTCCTGATGTCATGGAAAACCACCTGAGGTAAAATTAATTTTGACTCATAGCTCTGGGTTTTCAGCCTGTGCTCACTTGGCCCTGTAACTCTAAGCCTGTGATGAGGGTGAGCATCATGGTAGAGAGTAAGTGACATCTAGGGAGCAGAGAGGGGGGAGGGGCTAGGGCTCCTCATCAAGAGCATACCTCTAATAACACAACTTCTTACTGGGCTCCACTCCCTTCCAATAGCAACCCAGGCCGAATGACTACACAGATGTGAACCTCTACAGGACACTCTAGATTCTTATTGTAACATCGGGTCTCACCACCAGCTCCAATACTCTGCTGCTCTGGTTAGCTGGTCCCTCTCTGCTGGAGAAATCTGTGTTTCTCCACCACTTGAATTCTGTCAGACCCCGTCACGTGCAAGCCATACCTGGCCAGTAGTGGGTTTCTGATCTGACACTGACTTATCACCCTCACTCACACACAGAAAACTTATCTGTAGAATGTTCTTTTCCCCACTCTTGTAGGAGTAGGGGTATTTCCTGTCCCATTAGAATTCCAAACAATAACATGCTGTGTTTTCAACTGAAAATGAATACATGCATTTTGACTTTTAGAAAGGATTGTCTTAGCCATTTTTTCTTCTTCTTCCTCTTTTTTTTTTTTTTTTTTTTTTTCTTTGCTATCTGCTTCCAATTTCATTGCTCTTTCCTTAAGAGTAGTGTAGTCTGGACCATCTGAGGCCTTCGGAAACGGAGATTTCCTTTGTGGCTGAGCATGCTGTTGGTTTTCCTTTGAATGTTCCATGTGTGTTCTATCTCTGTCTGAGCGCGTTGATCATGCTAAACAAATCTAGACTTTTTCTACATCTCTGATCTGTCATGTCTGTGGGTTAAAACCAGTGACTAAAATCACTGCAGCCGTAACATCCTCCAGCCCACTGGCTGCTCTGAGTACTTTGAGACTAAATTCCTTGGTACAGGCATGCTGGAGTGCACACATCTGGGCCCCACTGGTCTCTTTAACAGCAAAGCCTTTGTCTTAGCTTCCACTGTGAACTCTCAGCTAAGCTGCTCGAATGTTTACAGATTCAGTGTATCTGTCTTGTGTTTGATCTTCTGTCTGTCTTATTTGGGTCAGAGGGAAGCCCACCTACTTGTGCAAACAGTATTTTAAGTTTTCTTCCATAATTTTTCTGATTTCCTTGATGGTAGTAACATGTGAACCCGTGCCAAAGCATATATAGACCAAGGACAGCTTGAGTTTGGTCAACATTTCCTTAGACATTTCTAAAACTTCCCTTTTGTTTCCTGACCAGGGCTGCTGAGAGCTGCCAGAGCCCCTGCCTATGTGTCCGGAAGCTCAGGCACAAAAATAAGTTCCAGAAATGTACAGGTACCTTGTCACGTGCATGAAAACAAGCCTGTGCCATGTATGTTGGCATGTAGTGCCATCCAGCTACTTGGGAAGTTGAGGCAGGAAGGCTTCAAATTCAAGCCAGGAATGCCAAATTGGCCAGAGAGCAGCCCCAGCCCCAGTGCCATCTCAAAAGAGAGAGACGTACAACGAAGTGCTTTTTGAGAGGCTCCTGAACTATTACAGATGCCCGAAGCAGGGGGAATGCCAAGCCAAGGAAAAGGAAAAAGCAAAAATGGTGGTGCTTTCACTTTCAAAATTGGTGCACAGGGCAGGAGTCTCACAAATTCAAGAAAGCTGGGGCTCACCAACGGAGTACAGGCCAGTAGGAGCTGCATAGTGAGATGGTCTACAAAACCAAGGCCAAGCTGTCTGGCAATGAATCAGGCAGAGAGACATCGGGGTGTTTGGCTGCAGAGAGCTATGAACAGAATACATAATAGAAAGGTAAGAATTAGGGTAGTAACTTTTAAAAAAAATAAAATAAAACAGAGGTTAGAGAAAGGGCTCAGGAATTAAAAGCACTGGCTGTTCTTGCAGACGATCTGAGTTTGGTTCTTAGCACCAACGGAGCGACCCACAACTTCCCTTAACGCCAGCAGATCTAGCAACCTCTTCTGGCCTTCGCAGACACCCCTGCTCACAAATACCCTGATAATGACAAACACATATACATAATTAAAAATACAATTTTAAATCAAACAAAGACAAATGGTTTTTAGTGAACTGAGAGACGGTGCTGTTATAGCAACAAGAATGTGACTCTCTGGAGCGTGTCAAGGGGATTAAAAAGAGGCATGTTCTTGAAGGGGAAGCCACATGCTGCCTGACAGTGCCAGACTTCACTCCAGAACACAGGCCATATTTGAAGGTTATTTGGAAAACAAAGGGGTGCCAGGCTTGATGGGGCATGCCTGCCTTTGCCTTTAATCCCAGGACTCAGGAGGCGAAGTCAGGCAGATCTCTGTGAGTTGGAAGTCCGCTGTTCTGTATAGCGATCCCAGGCCAGCCAAGACTCCAAGGTGAGATTTATTTTTTTATTTATTTTATTTTTTTAAGACAGAAGAAAACAGAGAGGCTTAGGACAAAGGGAGCCACACCTGGAATGTGGGCTGGGCTTCCTCTCAAGTGCTGTCCACTGGTAACACTTCGTGACGGAAGGAAAAATTCTACTTTGAAAGATGAAAGCAGATGTTTTCTAATTCTGTATTCTTAGCCTTGAAATGTTTGTTTCTATTTACTTTGATATTTTCTGGTTGACCTGGAGGCTGTTTTTGTTTGGGACAAAAGGGTTGTAAAACTGTGTTTGCTCCTATGCATGGATTCAATTAGGCATGGTGCCCAATCTATAATAAATCATGATTTTGGTTTCTCTTTGTTAAGGGAGGCAGAGGCCTTTGGGCATGGGTCAGTTACTAGAATGCACTCTTACCTTTGGGGCGTGCTACCACCCCAATGGTGTCAATCACCTGACCATTTTACAACCCAAAGCCTCTTTCTTGGTTGTTTTGTGTTACACAAAGATCATATTTTATTCTCATATTTGTTCACAGACATGATTCACATTTTGCTATTTTGTACATAAGGAAATCATTCTAGACACAGCAACAGTGCCAGCTTGACTAAAAAAAGTTATTTTCCATATCCACAAAAATGCTAATCAGATTCTTGTTAGAACATATGTAAGAGCTGGTTTTCATTGTCACAGCCCTTGATGTCAGATTACGAAAATAATTTATGTTTTGTTGTGGGAACATTGGTGCACGCAGAATCTCCCAGATCACATGACCACTTCTCAGCCCACACTTCTTCCTGACACATAGAAATTATTTGTGTTTTGTGGTAACAAATGAATGGCAGGAACAGCAGAATTTCAATGTGGCCGTTCTTTATTTGATTAAACATAGTCTCTATTTATTCTTAAAAAAACTAATTTAAGTTAAATGGCAACAAACCATGATAATTCAGAAAACATGTTGAAACTGAGAGTGCAGAGAAATGTTCTCTACGTAAACCACACTGTAAACCATAAAACTTATTTCTGTCAACTGCTTCTCATGACAGTGGCTGGGAATTTGACATTTCTACTACAGTAGGCAAAACCATGTACAATACACTCTCCCACATGCCACATCACATCTCTATTTACATTTCTAAACTAAAAGCATTACAGGTCCCAGACTGCTGAGTGGATTGTACAGTTACCAAGACCTGCACCAGTTCTCCACCATGGCTGCGTCCGTGTGTCCGGGAGCCCCCTTTACAGAGCGAGCCTGGCTCATGGAGGTGAACTTTTCAGTGAACCCTGGCTGACATTGGACTCTGTATGAGGGCACTCACCCACTTCCCAGTCACAACCTTTTGGTAGCCATGGCATGTGAAGCGGTGTTGGGAACACCTGCAAGAGTCTGAAGTTGAGAATTTTAAAGCTAGTAAGTACAAATAGCAGAGAAGTCTGGCTAAATCCCTAATTTTACGTGAGGTATAGATTCTATACGGCTGACTCACTCATAGAAGCTTTCTGATTGAACTTCCCTGTCTGTACTTGAAGATGCTAAGAAGTCAGCACCATCCCGTTTCCCTCCCTGCAGAAAGCATTATTTGGTTTGGGATATAACATTTTAAAACAATAATGCATGCCTCCTGGGAGAATACCACAATAAATGTCTCAAAAACCACTCAGCTAATCCCAGGGTATAATCTGGCTGTTTTAAATTACTGCAGGGAATATTATGGGCCTTAATGACACCGTAGCTGCATAAAGCCAAAGAAAGCTAGAAAGGGGGGCCAAAAAGATGAGCTCAGAGCCAGCGAAAGCGACAACAAACATGTGGCTGTCACTAGGATTGGAGAGGTTTCATTGCAGATGTTTGTGGTCACTAGAAGGTTCCAGAGGAATGAGTTGTTATGAAGATTTGCAGAGTCTGACGGGGCAAGATTCCTCTTGGAGATGGTGGGCCTGAGGACAGGGATGCCCAATGGTACAGACAGGATTTATACAGTTCTGTGGTCAGATCATACTCTATTGGTCCCACAAAGTGTGCCAACAAATTAATATCGTATGGATGTCATTTCAAAGCCTCCCAAGGAGGCGTCATCACCGAGGCCGTTAGAGCACAGATGGTTCAACTATACACTGATATTCATACTTGCATTTTTGCATTATAGCTGCTTTTCCCCTGTTGAACTGTAATGAATTGTCTCATAATCTATTCCATCTTCCTGCCATTAGCAGGGCTTTGAATGCTCACAAATAGGAGCAAAGAACTCATTTTCCAGGGCTTTAATCACACAAAGAGGGAATGCCTAATTCTCTAAATGAAATGGTCTGTGATCACTGAAGCAGAGATTTAATATAGCACGGCAAATTAGGTAGATTTTAATAAATTACTTATCTCCCTGAATACTTTACATATGCTTAAGAAGGAATAGCCTGTTTGCAAACAGTGAAAACCCACAGCCTATAAAAATCCTTTGAAGAAAACGACAAATAAAAAAGTAAATTAAAAATGAAATGCATTATATCTCAGACCCCCAGAGACAATTCCTTTGCAGCACTGATTCACAGCTCCATTAAAAATATCAATTAAATCCTTCAGCAAGACTGTGTAAAAGATAGAAATTAACTTTTGGAACTGCTTTTTGAGGGTTTGCATATCCAGATACATCCCAGCATTGTATAAGCTTGATGTAAGTTTAAAAAAATGATAAAAGGGTCTCCTTTCATGTCTAACTAAACATTTTAGAATTTGAGTCATACTTTAATTTTTTCTATGTAATAACTTTAGTTTGTAAGGTATGAATTTACTGTATATATGTATATATATATATGAATATATGTATCTTTATATGAGTACAGTCTTGGGTCCCATATTATATCAGCATTATAAACACACTGATACCATATAACCTGGAATAACTGCAATGTTTATGAAAAACAACAAAGACTGGGAGTAATTTAATAAATTGAAGCCAAGTCTCCTTTATATTTAATTGATAGAAACTGCATGCATCAAAGAAAATGCATACTGAGCTTTAATGTGCATAAAGTGGATATTAGCATTTTAAAGAGGGAGATTAACACATTAATCCTAGTAATTTTCATATATTGCTTCTAATAAAATCTTCACAGTATAAAAGTCTTAATGAGGCTAATCAGAGGCTTTCCATTTAGTGGGATGATTAGGGATAACATGAAAAAGTATTTCTTTTTCATTGGTTTCCTAAGATTTAAATTTTTCCTTATGAAAAATAAAAAAAGCAGGAACTACTCTTTTTCATAAGAAAATGTCACAAATGTAAATAGGTATTTCATTCTATCATGTTGATATAAATTATTGAGAGGGTAGCCCACTGAGGAAAACCAAAGTCCTAAGGGGTGGCAGTCGTGGGGAAGAGAGGACAGAGAGATAAACAAACAAAAAAACTAAACAAAACTTGAGCATTCAAACCAAACCCAGCACTCCCCGTCAGCTCCCATGAATTATAGATTACATACACCAGAGTGATTACTCAAATCGCATCCTGGAGCTTTCATATGGGCATTTTCTCTGAAGCGAGATGCCTCTGCAACAGTTTCTTTCAAGCCTCCAAGTCTTCTCCGTATTGCTTGTAGACAGACTGTAGGGCCTGGAGGGCTTCCACGGTCACCTTCAGCTTGCCGATGCTGCCTCCATCTGCTCGGGCATCAAAAACTGCGGAGAAGCAGCAGCAAGATCAATGACGTGCAGCAGTTTTCTTGGCTAGGCTGCTTCACACAGCTCTGAGATGAACACAGTTGTGTGAGAGCACTACATGTGAGAAGACATGCATTTCACAGATAAGCCTGAAGCTTACCAAGTGAATGAAGGCCATAGCTATTCGCATAGGGTCAAGTTCTCTCCTAACATACTATGTGAATGACAAACTTCAGAACTCCAAACCACTGCACAGGTATTATGCAGTCAGCATTAGGAAAAGCAAAACGCTAGACCCACGAGCTTTCCAACATCTGTGAATTGGCTGTGAGGGTCTGAGGTTCACTTCTTGAGTGAATGTGGGCTTTCCTTAGGAGAGTTACCAGTGATGCCCCAAAGGCAGACTGCTTAAGTCCCGAGGCTTCTTTGAACACAGCCTGGTGTAATTCCAGGTCAGTCCCTTGACCCTATCATCTGGGGAGACATTTCCTAGGGATCTAAGGCTGGAATTCTGGAGTTTGTAACTTGGATAGTGCTTATGGGTATTGTAGTTTCTTGCTATTTCTTTGAACTTTTATGGTGGGGGTGGATCACGTGTTCCTCCAGCCTCAGCTTCCTGAATAGATGAACTAAGACCACTGCTCCTAGTAGTGTGTGTGTTACTTCAAAGAAAACTTGGTCGGCATGTGGGTGGAGAAAGGAGCCACTGGGCGTGCAGGGGCCCTGGAGTACTCAGCTTATTTAATCTTTTTTTTGCATTCACTTGCATATGATACAGAACAAGGTATTAAAATGCTACTAGGAACAGTGCCTGGTCATCGGACTGGCTTCTTAAATATGTTCCTAACAGGTGGCGTCAACAGAGTGTGTGTCTTCATAGGAGAGGGTGGGTCGCTAAGCAGAGCTGACTGTGAGAGATTGATTTTGGTGATTTCTGTTAGCCTCTCAGTCTCGGTTTACTAAGGTTACATGAGCATTTTAATCTTCTTTGTCAAACAAAGTGCAACCAGCTGCCACCAAGTTAGATGTGCATACTTTGGATGCTTCCAAACATGCTCACAGACATTTATCTGTTCTAACTTGGGCAATCATTTGGCTCAATCCCGACTTCTGAGAACCTGTTATGTGGCAGGGACAGGTAGCTCCCCATAGCTGCTATGCTGGTCCTTAGAAAGTGCTTGTAAGGTGACTTGACTGTGGTCTCAACAGGCAAACCATCAAACCCAGCCCCTTGTCTCAGAGAGAGCTGTTAACTTAGCCAGCTCAAAGCAGAGGTGATGAGTTTCTCAGCTGTGTGTGGCCAGGGCCTTCCCTGGTTATGCTTTATAAAGTATACTTCCTTGTGTGTTGTCAAACAGGAGAAATGAGGGGCTGTTGGGACTACTACCTAGCAAGGTCAAAATATAGGATACAGTTTTGTGAGGAACACCCTAACTGCCAAAATCCTAGATTTAGCAGAGGGACACACCCTTTGGCAGCAGCCCTCAACTAGAGAAGACTAAAGAAGATGCTGGCATGGTTTAGAACTACAAGTTTAAGGCTATGCGTCTTAGCCTTAACACTAAGAAATGTGTTAGTTATTCCTATGAAGCTCAATTATTCAAAATTTTTTTATCAGCCACAGAAGGATGGAGGAGGAGAAAGGAGGGTACAGTGATAGGCTTCCAGCTGCAGCAGTTGTTAGCTTGAGATGCACAGCCTTCTGCTGAGGTGTGACAGACCCCTCCCAGGCAGCAAAGGGAAGTCTGAGTAAAGAACCTGGCCCTTTGGCTGTGCAGAGAGAGCCATGCTTGTATCCGTACCATCAATGTCCTGCTCGATGATGTCTCTCTTTTTCTGGAACACATCAATGAGGTCAACATGAGCAATGCCAATGTCCTCACACTCTAGGTCTTGTTCATCCTCAGGAGGGTCACTAACCACAGTGAAGCGCACACTAAGAAGGCAAAGGACAGAGAAGGTCACAGCCACATATCTTTTTGTTTTGTTTTATATAACTGTATGTGAAATGGTGATGTTTTCAATGATGCTGTAGAAAGGAAATTACCTTAGGCAAATATCTTACCAGAACTATCTGAAGCTCAGAGCTCACCCAGATAGCTTTCCAATGAGAACCAATCTCCCTTTTAAGCCTAGATGGTAATTATCTCCAGAATCAAAGAAAATGGCAGGCAAAGGGAGGGACCCAATGTCCATGTCATTACACCAGATCAGATATTTTGATACCTCTACTTGTAAGGCTAAAAGGATGAAGCTCAGAAAGGGTATAGTAGGTTACACTGTCAGCATTTTGACAGGAAAAAAATGTTCCTACCCCCAAACCCCCGCTAGTACAACTCTGGGGTTGTTAGCAAGCAATCTACCAAACTGTATGTGCTGTCCTACAAAATGCAGAGGCTGCACTGCCTAGATAGTGGTCTGAATGCCCACAGAGAAAGGCTGAGCTCTGCCCAATGGCTGTATCAGATATTCGTACTGCTTTAGCAACCTTTTAATATACAACCACAGAATCCAAGTTCTACTTTACTTTTAGACACATAATTGCAGGGCTCTGATGGAACTGATTTGAATTAGTGGCTTGTGCTGAGGCCAAACACACTTGGATTGACCAAATGACAGGAATTTACAGTTAAGTACTCTTTTGATATGTCTTGGCAGCACAGCTTAAACCATGGATGCTTGTAAACCTTACCATTTTAAATTCTGTGAAACATATCTATTCCAAATCAGAAACAAAACAAGAAACAGAAAAGTCAAAGCCCCTGAGAAATCAGACCTTGAAAAACACAAATAAAATCCTTTCCAAATGCTGATAGGTAAACACATACAACATTCAGAATTTCATTCCTTACAAGTCTCATTTTTACTAGGAAAAAAAAAAACTTGAAGAGATTAGAAAATAAAGATCTCTTAAGTCAAAATGAAAACACAGAAATCACAGAACACAGATCCAGACTGTCATGTGGTCTGCGTCTTTTACATGACGCACAGGATATAGGGATTTAAATGGGCGGTTAGGACGTCCATTCTTAGTTTACATTCTGAGTGCCATCTTAGATAGCTGTGTGGTGTGGAGAAATCATGGTTGCCTCATCTGTGCAGTGAGGATGATTCACCTATGAATAGGGAGGGCTCTTGGGAAGATCAGGTGAGACAAATACAAGTAAGCAGAGGCTGGAACACAGCAGACTGAGTAAAACTGATCTCAACAGATTTCCAAATTACCTATTGATTTCTTTACTCAATTAAACAAACATCACGGTTGATGGAGGCAGTGAACTGGCTGCTCCTGTAGAGCATTGGGTTTCGGTCCCAGCACCCCCATGGCAGCTCAGAAATATCTGTACCTCCAGCTCCAGGGGCCCCGGTGCTCTCTTCTGACCACTGCACACACACGGTGCAAAACACCCCTGAACCACAGTAGCAGCGCAACGATAACAAAGCTGAATGGATGTAGATTGGAAAGGAGAAATCTGAACAATTAAAACATATGGCCACTGTTGCATGTTGAGGGTCAGGGGAGGACATCCCACAGAATGGAGCACACGGAGAAGAAAGGCTCTCCAGGGCTCCTTTCGGGTACTTTAGATACCCTGACACTTGATACACTTTAATCTCTGATTTGGAGCTCATGCCTGCATCATCTTATAAAGGAAGGCTATTATTACCCTCAGTGAGTGTAATGAATTCTGAGACAAAATTAAAAAAATCCTTCTAAGTCCTATAAAAGGGCCAGGATTTGAAAATGCAGCATTCCTGGCTTTAGATTCTATAGAGAGCAAATTAGAGGTAAATAAAATTCACAGATCTAGGGCACAGATCAGACCTTGGCAAAGACATGAATTCCAGTCCTAGCATTAAAAAACAAATAAAGAAAACCAATGAAAGAACTGGAAAGCTAAACTTCAAAGGGAAAAGAACTCACTAGATGGACTTTAAAACCAACATATATCCACATATTCATGCATCCAAGCATACCTCCTCACCTACTTTTGGCCTGTGAGAACAAACGGGGCCTGGGTGCATGCCTCATAGAGGGTCCTGGCCTCCTAGAGGCCCAGATGCACATCTGGGGAGGGGGGTGCAAACGTCATGTGCTCCCCAGCTGTGTCTTCCTGCAACTCTCTACTTCTGAGCCCAGCCTTGCTATCCCTCCCATCTATGCAAGAATTCCCTCTGCATCATCCTTCCTGCCTGGCATTCCCTCAGCCTGGAACTGAGGCTTTTATATCCTGACTTGAGTCCCTCCAACCTTCATAAATCAGCTTAAATATAACCTTCTCAGATAGGCTTTCATTTTATCTTCTCTTTTACATTTAACATGTTCAATCTTTCTCTCTTTATCTTTTTAAGGTTCTTCACTACGTAGTTCTGTCTGGCCTGTAACTTTAGGTAGGCTGGACTGGCCTCTAACTCACTGAGATCCACCTGCTTCTGCCTCCCAAGTGCTGGAACTAAAGGTGAGTACCGCCACACCCTGTGTTTGCTCAGTTTTTATCACTAATCATCACAGCATGTAATTAATTAATTTGTTTACTTTCATCACAGTTTATCTTCCTCACTGATGGATTTTCTCAGAAGATCTTTTGGTCAAGAAAAAGAAACCAAAAGGGAATCAGACTCAACACTATGGAATGAAATGAACATCTTTGAGGTTCAAAAATGAAAAAAATATTGTATTTATTTTCATTATGTGTATAAGTGTTTGCCTGAATTTAGCCATGTGTGATCCGTATGCATGCAGTACCCTTGGAGGCCAGAAGAGGGCAACAGATTCCCTGGGACTGGCGTAGATGGTTGTGAACCCTCTGGTAGTGCTAGGAACTGAACCCAAATCCTCTGCAAGAACAGCCAGTGCGCTTGACCACTGAGCCACCTCTTCAGCCCCAAGCTAATACATTTTAAAGTTTGATTTCAATGTATCACTGTTTAAAACAATCATATACTTCCACATGCAGATGTGACAGCACAGAAACAAACAATTCACTATGAGTTGTCTACTGCTTTTGACATGTCAAGGATGAATGATAACCCCCTAGCTGTAACTGGTAAGTCAGCACCAGTATTGAGCAGGGTTGTCATCTGCGTAAGGGAGTTCTCAAACTAGAAAACTACCTCTGAGTATTAACAACAGGGGAGAGCATTGTTAGCGACCCCTGGCTATGGCTGTGGGAAGGGGCACGCCATCTCTTTCTTCAGCATAGGGAGGTGAGCTGCACCCCAGGATTCACTAAATAAGCACCTGCTTACCTGTGGTCTGCACTAGGCTTTCTCACGTGTGCAGGTGTGAACATATGTTCATAAGGGACATTTAGCCATTTTTAGAGGAACAATGTTGGGGTACAGGAGTTCCAGCAGTAACTATGGTCTTTATTCTTTTTCTTTTTCTCTGCGGTGCCTCGAATCAAACCTCATTCATGCTAAACAAGCACTCTACCACTGAGATACCCTACCCCATGTCTTCCTTTGCAAATGTCTTCGAAGGTAACGAAACTGCAAGGGGGAAATTCCAACATTCCATAAAGAGAAAGGACAGAGGACACAGCGATCTTTGTTACGCAAACTTCTAATGTACCTTCTGTGGGGAAGTTCCTGCCTTTGCAGTATGGCTTTTAACAAGCTTCTCTCTGCTGGGTTGTTTTCTTTATCCAGGTAGATCACTAGAAAACACAAGTGCATACATGTCAGTCACAGACCTACAGTCCATGGGCACCATCCTGTTACTCTGTAAATCTGGTTTTTAAAGACATACGTCACCTTGCTGGTCTGTCTGAGAAATGAGAATCCAATCTGAATGTGCTCTAGTGTCCACACCACTGGCAGGTTTATGTACACATTGTTAGAAGGGTACAGGCAACATCTCAGAGGTTCTCGTCACCATCCCTGCCAGTTAATGGCTCTGGCAGACCTGACAGAAAAGCTGGGGGTCTTTATTACTTTGTATTTGAGGGACTCACAGCATTTTCTTTCACCCAAAGGGAATTGATAATGATACCACATGGCAGCATGCTTGTCCTTCCTGACAGCCCAGCAATTTAAGTCTCCTGTCCTGCTAACACATGCAATAAAAGAAGCATCTAGTGCGCCACGTTCAAGCTTGACACGGCTGTTCACGGTGGAGCAAGGGAGAGGGGCTTTTTGATGTGTGAAGACTGTTTTGGTCCTGGCATTGAGGAATGTGGCTGTAACATATGACGTAACTGTCACAAGTACACCTGGAGGATGGCCTTGAAGATGGTGGACATAGTGTGCACCTGGTGCACTGCTTTCTCAGAAGACGCTCCCCTTCTACATGCCTGTCTGGGCTTAGGGCTCTCCTGTGGCCAGATCTCAGCTGAGACATGATCAGAGGTGCACACAGGACAGTGCTGGGATGACTCTGGAGTTCGGGCTCCTTCAGGTTCCATCATGCACACACATTTCCCTGGGAATGTTTCCATGCGCCAAATGACCATGCTATTGGCCCCTTCAACTGCTTGACTCCCTGAATAATATTAACCAAAGCCCAAAGCTTTGCCCCGTGGGAGTTAGACACACAGAGTTGGGGTGATGCCCGTAAGGGGGTGACTTAGTGGCTTAGAAATCAAGGAAGGAAGAGAAGCCTGTTACTCAGCTCTGGAGAACTAAGGCCACTGTCCTTCACAGTAGCTATACTGTGCAGAGTTCACTATAGCTCCTGACATTTGCAAAGACCAACAGAAATGGTTCCGAGGGTTTTTCTTACCACTGCCAGAAAGTCACCTCAGTGGATAAATTTCCCCAGTGCTGTGGCTCAGCACCTCAGTTTTAGAGGCTGTCAGCATGTCAAGCTTACTAGGGTTTTTGGTGTTGTTAATTCAATCTCTGGCTTATCGTATATTCTTCTACTTCATAATCCCAAGGCTTTTAAGACCTATTGGTTTATAACATTAGAGGGCCATTTAGAAGATCTGAGGCAGGGTGGTATGATTGCCTAGCAGACAGAAGCTCTTGTTGCACAGACCTGCAACCCCAAGAACACTGGGGTAAGAAGAGAAACAACCACCAAGGGCTGGTCCCTAACCTTCACACAGCTGCTGAGGCACACGCGTGCCCACACTCTCTCCCTCACTTACAGTAAGTTAAAAAAACGAGGCAGAAAACAGAGATTAATCTCTATAGTTTTTCAGACTGAAATGTATCATGATATGAACTCTGTCACTCTTACCCTTATTAAATAATTTTTTTCAAATAACAATTTCTTTGATACTTAAATATTTTCTTTGTATTAAAAGCATGTGAATTTCCAACTCCATCATTTAAATTCAAATAAAAATGTCTTTCAATTAAATTTAGATTAGTTCTGATGGCTTTCAAGTTCTGTGGTAACATACATATAACTTGAGATGTAGCATTTTATCAACTTTCCAGCCTATGTTCATTGACATTAAACTGGACATGGCCGACAGTCAATACTCTTCCTCACCTTCCCTCATCCCCAACTGAAAGTCTACCTACTAGGTGGTGACTATTCATTCCTTTCTGTGTCAACCAAGCTCCTCTAAGTGGAATCACACGTATGTTCTTTATCTCTGGCTTATCTCTCTTAGCAGTCATGTTTTCAAGGCTCACATCTGTGGGGATATTTTCAAATATAATAAAAACATTCAGAGATATCAGAGGGATTACTCACAGTCAGTCTAAGAGGATCAGACAGTGATAACTCACACCTTTAATCCCAGCACAGGGAACATCTGGGAGTGGTGACCTACCTATGCCCTAATCCAATCTGAGTTCGAGGTCATCTTATTTACAGAAGGAGTTCCAGGCTCTCAGGCAGAAAGTGGTGGTGCCATGCCTTAACTGAGCGAAGAAAGTATTTAAGGCAGATATAGAAAGACAGAGCGAACAGAAGAAGCCAGGAAGAGTGAGGCTGAGGAAGCTGGAAGACAGCTGTGTGAGATCTGACTATCTCTCTGATATCTCTCTGATATCTCTGCCTTTCCTAGACATCTGGCCCTGAGTTTCCTTTATTCGTGCAATAAACATCTGCTGCAGCATGTATCATTATGACATATGACCCTATGGTGCTGTGAGCACCAAGATTTATGTGGGATTCTGAAATAATAGATGGGTAGTTAAAAAAATAATTTCAAATTTAAACACTCCCTTTAAATTATAATTATAGTAGACACTAACAGTAAACTAACTCTATCAAACAGTTACAGTATTTAACTCCCATTTTCATAAGAAATCACATTGGTCTAGAATTTGCTGAGTTTGACAAATACCTCGCAAAGGCACACAATTAAAAAGATAAGGTAGTCAGAACTCAAGATCATCTCCAGTCACCACCCAATTTAATACCTTCCAGTAACAGGAAGGATGGAATTCGTTAGTTGGGACAACATAAAGGGCCTGGGGTTGGAGCTTTATGTTCAGTCCCATAAGCTGGGCTAGCACATGTGGTGCTTAAAAACCTGATCACATAGAGGCTGAAAGCAGAACAATGGTTTCCAAAAGTGAGGGAAGAAGATAGGAGGGATGGAAAGCTTAGTCAGTGTGTCCCAGGTCATGTTAGATAAGAGAAGGGAGTTCTGATGTACACTGTACAGGATAACTACTTCAAGGAGCAAAGGATTAGGAATAGTTTTACTGCAAAGGAGAAATGTTAACAAAACCAGACAGGCTTAGTCTGAGTTGAATGTGTCGAGCTATGTATGCACAGAAATATCATGTGGTGCCCTGTAAAGAAGTGTAACTATTGACTTTACTATTGTCTTATGGAGTTTAGGGTTTGAATTTAGGGTCTCATGCTTGTTAGAAAAGTCCTCTAGCATTGACTGAATCTGCACTCCAACATTTATAATTATTGTGTCCATTAAGTACAGTAAAACATCTATCACTTTGGTAGGCTGAAGAAATCTGCACATTCTCCATCAATATCAAACCCAAGAAGAAATGCAGATGGTTTAACTATAGGAGGTTGTTAACCTTGAACCTTTGATAACTTTTATATTAAAATATTATCACCCCTGTAATCTTTATCTTTGCCAAATTTCTCTTCCTATTAGTAACAAAATCTGATGTTCTACATCCTTTTCATTTTCTGAATTAAACTTTAATTGTTCCAAAAGATAGACTGCTCAATCCTCAGAGACTAGGGGTCCAGATCTGCACAAGTCTCATAAAAAGCTCAGCCGATTTCATTAATCTTCCTTCTTCCTACTGTCAATTCTCCAGAAAGCTTTATTCAGCCCAGACAACACTCTTCAGGTCTACCATTAATCTTATCCCCCCCCCCCAAAAAAAAACTATTTTCTTTACTCAGCATTCTCAGAGTAAAATTTTCCAGCCCAATAAAATGCAAATGTTTTATTTTTGCTGCTAATGTCTATCGAGTGAATTGAACTTCAGGTTTTTCAATAACAGTAGCCCCAAGGAAGTACTCTTGTATGCACATGGAGCTGGTTTTAACACCTCTTCATAAAGACTGAATTTGATTATGAATAATCTTTGGGATTGCTATTTATTCTAGTCATCTTTTGTACCTAATTCAGGCCTTGGCATTCACATTCCTTTTGTGTGATTCAGATCACAATGAAGAGTCAAATCAGAGCTGGGTTCAGTGAGCCTCTCTCTATGGAGATTGTGTCTGAATTGTACCCAGAAATCCACTGGATTTCAAAAGCTGATTTGGAAATAAAATGACTCTCATTAACTTTCAATGAGATTTTCAGGGTGTAAAGCTGCATAACATCGACTTTCTTCAAGTAACAGTACAATAATTAGTAAATTACAATAATAGTTGTCTATTAACCAAAGATTCAAGGAAGTCTCTTTCCAACAGTGATACTGGTCTAACAATTAAAAAATAAACATTCCAAATGTCCTACTTAAATGAAAAAAATGGTAACAAGATTTTTATTTCTCAAATTTTCTGATGATCTGGGATTTCAGTTTTTCAACACCAGTTTTAAGTACTGAGTGCATTTCCCCCCCTTGCTCACAAAGATGCTCACAACAATTAGTCAAAACTCAGTAGGCAAGAACAGAAACTTAAATATAATACATATTGCTACTGAATTCTTTTCTATCCTAAAAGAGGTCTCCTTAATCAAATGGCTAATTCTTTAGAAACATAAGCGACTCTTAAGCCCCCAGTCAGATAGTAGAGTACTTGAATAAAGGAGACCTGGCAGCAAGATCCAAAATAGACCTCTACAATTCATGTGCACAAAACCTAGGAGGCCTTAGCCTGTATTATAGGCTTGATCTGAAGGAGAATTGGGTATGCTTTCTAGGCAAAGGGAAACATATGTTCTGCTATATGGTCACATTTCTCAGTGTACAGGCAATTTCTCAAAAACAATTTGTTGCTATTCTAGCTGAACATTGTGCTGGTGACCTTTACACAACAATAAAAGCCAAAGTCTATCTCTCTCCTTGGGGTAACCTCATCAAAATTAATTGATAATCTCTTTTACTATAACTTATATTTTGATATGGTTTATTTTTCTCGTACTATGCAACTGAATATCCTTGGGAAGCTTGAAAAAAACACGTGGGAATGTTTCTTGACAGCAAGTGAGTGAAAGGATTCACTCAGACTGTTGTCCTGTTATGGGAGTTGGAGCTGAGAAGGATCTTAGAAATCACTTTGTCTTTTAAATAAGAAACAAAAAAACCAGGGATCAACATATCTGGACCCAGTTCACACATTAGTGAGAAATGCACATACAGGGAAGATTAGAGCAGATTGCTGGATCCTCAAAATTACTACCTCAAACAATGAACATATTTCTAGAAAGGTCAGTGTTTTGAGCAGGCATCTGTAATCCTGGTGCCACAACAGCAAGAATATATGTGTTTCTTAAAATGCAGTTTCTAAGACTGGAAAAACCAAAATCTTAGTAGTAGTTAGATTTGGTGGCCCATACTTTTAATCCCAGCAGTTGGGAAGCAGGGCCAGGTAGATATATTAGAGTTCAAGGCCAGTCAGTCTGGCCTATATATCTAGTTCCATGACAGCTAGAGCTACATGAAGAGACACTTTCTCAAAAACATCATCATCATCATCACTATCACCACCATCTTACTCCCTGTGGCACGTAGTAAGAGGTTTCTGTCCGGGACTTTCGGGCCTAGCCTCAAGGTTTAGACCCGCAGACCCACAGACCCTCTGAGACACGCAGATGCTTACATTAATTTTAGGCTGATCAGCCCAAGGCCCAGGCCTATAACTTACTAACTCTTTACCCTTAATCTAACCCATGATTCTTTTCCTGTTCAGTCATGGGGCTCGGTACCTTTTCTCAGAGCAGTATAGTTGTCCTCTGCATCTTCTAGCAATTCTGGAGTCTCTGTGCTGTTTCTGCTCTGTTCTTCCTGTTCCCAGAGTTTTCTTGGTCTGGTAGCCCCACCCACACTTCCTGTCTGCCTTTGGCCAATCATTGGTTTTTATTAAACTAGTGGGTGGGACAATTATTTACAATGGAACAACATAATCCCTCTACAATGGCAGTTTGGATGAGAATGGCCCTCATATGCTCATATTTCAATGCTTGGTTCCCAGTTAGAGGAACTGTTTGGAAAGGATTAGGAGTGTGGCCTTGTTGGAGGGAATGTGACATTGGGAGGGAGCTTTAAGATTTCAAAGGCCCATGTCAGTCCAACTGACTTCTCCTCTGCCTCAATATGTAATCTCTCAGCCATGCCCATCTGCTGCCATTGTCCCTACCATGATGGTCATGGACTACTCTCTGAAGCTAAAAGCCCCTTATAGACTCTTCTAGGAGTTTCCATCATCATGGCATCTTTTCACAGCAACAGAGAAGTAACTAAGACAGTGTCCATCCTGAATGAGATGACCTGCTTCAGTAAAAGCTAGGCAGTCCCATCTTCATGCTTGCACATGGACTCCAGAGAGTGCACTTAGTTGTTTCCATTCTCGATAAAGGTAAGTTGGTCTGACCTTCGTTTATCCTCTATTCTACCCAGTAAATCGTGTAATATTAAAAACTCCTGAGAGCTGATTGATCTGAGAATTCTCACGGTGCTTTTTGGGTCTGTGTTGGTCCAATAGACCTACATGTTAACTGGTAGAGAGAGCAAGCCCCAAAAAGGGAAACCTGCCTGCCACAATGGAAGAGCTGATGAATCACTGTATAAGGAAGTGCAGAGACATTTATGGGAAGGCAGTGAACAAAAAAGAGTCCACAATCTGGGAACTACATGACCTGAATGATGTAACCAAGAAAAAGCCCAGCGCATTACCCCCCTTTAAAATGTCATGTTTTTAAATTATAATCCAACAGTAGACTTAGGTGACATCCTGTAGATAACATAAATAGAGTAGGAACAGCCAGAGACAGCTTTCTCATCCTATGTGTTTTCTCTTCATTTTACAATGACGTCAAAGTACTTTTCTTAATTGTTTTGCTACAGTGCTGCTTTTATTAATCTAATCTGACAAGACTTCTATGTATATAAACATCAGATTATTAAACTCTGTGCCTATTATCTTATCTTTCTTCACAGAAAACCCATATAAAAGTCTATATTACAAATAACCATACGTACCATTGGTATAGTTATAGTAGACCCACTGCCCATTCTTGGGTTTTGGCAGTGACACAGGTGTCTCTTCAGCAGGAAGACTGTAGAAGCGACACTCAATGAATAGCCGTTGGATGGTATCATCCCTGGTTATTCGAGAATCATTAAGGCTCAGAGCTATGATCTCAATCCGAATTTCCTCTGATGGCTGTTTAAAGGGTAAAACCCAAAGCAACAAAATCAAAAATAATCAAGCAATTTTTTTTTTATTCTATTCCACTATTAGTTTAAACTAAATGTCACAGCCAATGGGTTTCTTTTCTGGAATTCAGTGTACACTACTGTACATTCCACATGATAGATTATTCATGACATACAGAGAGAATGAGATTCTAATGCCCCAGGGTTTGAAGTTAACAGTGTCATGGAAATTGTCTCCTGATTTACATTTGAGGCTATAAATACCTCACTGCTAGTCTATGAGGAGTGAAGATTATGAGGTCTTCATCTCCAATGGCTTTCAGGATGACAAGTATCAGTTGGCCTTGTTTCAAACGAGGTAATGAAGTACATGTTTATTACTGCTTTATTTAATCTGTAGTACCTGGGAACGCTCAATTATGCAGTGATCAAAGCCTGTTGAACACTTTAGCACTATTATGCTAATATATATAGCTCTATCAATCTATAGCAACTGGAGCAGAACAGAACCACAGCTCATTCCCACACTTCCTGCCACAATTTACTTCATTCAGTAACACATCTTCAAACAAAAGAAGCCGAATCTTATATCTGTGTTCACATATTATTTCTTGCAAATTATTTTCCATTACTAATGAAGAATTAAATGGCATTTGTACTCTCCTGGAATCTACAAACATTAACCCGAGATTTAGAAACTCCTTGAGGAATGACTTCTATTGACAACTATGACTAAAATATTTTTATCAGACTTCAGTTTTTCTTCCATTAAATTCGTTTCTCACAATTTAAAATTTGTTCTTTGAAACATTCTTCCTTACTATCAAAGCCATGATACTGTCAATCATATAAACTTCAAGGAATAATTAGGAAAACATGAAAAAACACTTATTTTGTGACCAGGTTGGAGGAATTCACTGTTAAGTGTATACTGGCACGTACATCCACCGTAGTGACGATGTAGACATTTCACAGCATGTAATAAAGCAAATAAAAAAACTTAAGTGTCCTATTGAAAGAATGCCTCCACAAAGAACCATTTCCACTGCTGTCAAAGCCCCTCAATATTTGATGAAGTAATTTTACCCCCTTCTTTCAAAAGACATTTTCTTTTATTATGCATTCTAAGACACTTTAACTAAAAACTGAAATCTGAATATTTCAATAAGGTTATTTTATTATTCAGTAGATTCATGGAAATTTTACTAGGATGACAGAGAAAATTCCACACCATTCTGTCTCCACTAATACAGGTACAAGGCTGCAGCTGGCAATATTACTAGGATTAGCATAGTATGATGAAATATTTAAAGGAAATTTTTTTTCTAAAACCTAATAAATCAAATGACTGCCAAATGTCATTAAAGTGATGCTCTTTGACTTGAATATGCTTTTCATATTCAAATTTAAAAAGAAAGAGATGAAAGCCTAGAAAGGTTACTCGGTTTCAACTAATAACCTCGAGCCCTCTCTGTTCACGTGCATAAAAAATGAAGTTGGCGCTATTGTCTAAGCTCAGTTCAGAAAACCTCTCTGACTGGCGAAGACCACACGGTAAGGAAAATATCTTAAATGACATTGTTTTTTCCTTAAAATCTACCGTGATTGCAAGAAGTGCACACATATATTTTATAACAACGGCAGGAGTCAAGCACCGTGCGAGTGGGAATATGGGCAGCTTAGAAGCCACAGACCCTTAGGAAATGCTTACGCTCCTGCACAAAAGCAGGAACAGCTGAGAGGGAGACGCATATGCGCATTCTAGTGGAGACCAGAACTTAAAACTGTTTAAGACCCATGTAATGAAGACACATATGAGTTTTAAAACAGCACAAGACTCCAGCTTAAGATGCTATTTTGTTAACATTGTATTAACTAGATGATTCCCAAGAAGAAACTTGCATGACTGTAAGAATTAATTGGGGTTGTCAGGACTATGGCGGGTTCGCCAAAAGTAACAACTAAAGGAAAACACTTGAATTATGAAAAAAAAGCGTTTGGACATATTTGTCCAATTTTCTTCCTGCTTCAGTTTCGTTGCTTTGACAGCATCCTAATTTCCTGCTCAGTACCACGCATGTAAGCCATGGTGACTGTTCATTTCATGTTGGTAGATTTCTAAAGGGGTAGATGTCAAATCATCTATGCCCGGAGAGCAAGCTCTCAAGAAAATATTTTCAAGCATTTTAACGGTCAGTATTGGCAATGTCAAATGAAATGGTAACTTATTTGAGCACTTGACTTGGTTTGCTACATTCAAGTCAAATGTTCACGTGGTTCATGTAGGAAGATCTGGAGATGAAGGGGCCCGGCAGTCATGTGACTGCACATCTCTCTCTCCTCCCCCAAACCTGTTTGTCCTCTGGTGTTTCTACCTCCAACAGGATTGTCTTTAGCTTGTTGCCTACAGCTGGAAGGTCTGAATCTTCTTGCTGCTTGTATCCCCTCCTCCAACTATACTGTCCAGATCTCCATTTCTCTTCATTTCCTGTCCTATTTCAGTGCTGAACTGTGAAAGCATTTGGTATTTCACACATTGTGCAGCCATTTAGTTTCTGAGAAAGGTCTTTAGATTCTCATCAGGGATAACTTTTAATATACCAGATATTAGTTATTAAAAAGTTGAAATTCAACAGAATGAGGGAGAAACTAGATGGGATTAATATAATAGATAACTTGTTGGCAATAGGAAACAGACTGTATCGAAAAGTTCAGCGATAGAGCAGACCACTATTGTGCACGCCCAGGAAGTAGATCTACCCTCAGACCATGAAAGACACATGTAAGACACGAGGCAGTCTGACCTCTAATCTGCCTTTAGTCCCAACCATTCTCCTTTTGAAAGGGAATTATCTCTCTAAAGCCAAGCTGTACTACCTTTTATTTTTATTGAAAATCTTTCTATTATTCTACACTCTAGTCATTCTCTCAAGCTGTAGTGTGGTGGGCATATTGTTTGCTTTTCGCATCTGAAGTTTATTCTCCAGGAAGTAATCTTTTTCATAGGACAGAATCCAGACATTGTGACCAGATACTTTGTGCTGACCTCTCACTGACTGTTGGCTGCTTTCTTCCACAGCCCTCACTGCACCGCGTGGAGCTCTCTCACCTAGTGGCTTCTCTTACAGACCTTGAGCTCAAGCAGGGAGGTGCATAGCACACCTGTCTGCAACAACAGTAGGCTCACAATAAACATTTAGTGGGAACCAGGAGAATGAATATGTTATATTGCCAGAATATGTTTAATATTTCCAGAACCACAGGGCTTTCTCATTTGAAAGATATTTATGTGTGATAACACTTTGGGAAATGAATGATTTTTAAATACTGCAAAACCACTTATTAGTCCAGATTTTAGTTGGGGAAGACTATGTGAAAGATGAATACACTGAATCTGGGTGGCAGAGTGGTGTTACTTTAACTTGTGTGTATGTTTGAAACTGTCACAGCGAAGACTCTTAATTAAGAGAATTAGGAGTAATGATATAATGATGGAGAAGACAGTGGATGAAGCTGGGGGTGGTCCCAGCACTTAGGAGCTAAGGCAGGAGGATCAACAGGCATTTGAGGCTAGCCTGGGCACACAAGTGAGATTCTGTCTCAAATATACACCCGCCCCCAGTGCATATAGTCATATACCTAGAGGGGAGCAGTCCTTTTGAGCGGAAGCCTTCTAAAGTCTTCTTAGTCAACAAAACTAAAGGGCATGTGACATCCCTGAACAGCATTAGTGTCCACAAGATAGAGAGCAGTAGCCAGATGGTGCAGGCTCAGGCTTTTCCCATTTCCTCCTCTGTATTGGTGTGGACCTTTGGTACTAGGTAAGTTGATGCATTCCATCACTGCCGTGTTCACCAATTGCCCCATCAGCTCCCCTAGTTAGGGAGATGTCAACATCAGCATGTAAGAAGCAAGTTTATAAATTGTGACAGTGGTGAACGGACATATCAGAAGTGACTCAAATAAGAACTGTGTAAGACTTGGTTTTAGTTGTCAGTATAGATGGACACTACACGTTATGTGATTGAATGATCTGGAAATGTGATGACAGCTTGTATTACTCATAGAGAAAAATGAATCTGAGCTCTCATGATTTTGGCTCTGTTCCACTACTTCCCTGACCGATGCTAGTTTACATATGGACACACTCTTTATAGTGCTATTTAGGTTGTTATTAGAAGCTGAAAATGTCCATGTATGATTGCACAGCATCCTGCTTAATTCTCCATCTAAGTTTAGACACTCTAGTGACAGAAAAATCCAAAATCCAAACCATTTGGATTTTTTCTACAGTGTTTGGGATTGAACCTAGGACCTTGCATTGACCGTTTTTTAAAAAGTACTCTAACCTGACACGGTATCATGGTGTCATGGCTTCCTGTGAGAATGACTCATGATACATGCTTTGCCACTTGTCTCACTGTCAAATTGCATCTAACAGTAGTGAGGTTACAGATGTGTTTTAGTCTTGATTTTTATGATGATATGACATTAACTATTCTATATTTTTAATTTTTAAAAATCTCTCTCTCTGGCTTTGTAGAACAGCTCCCTCAGTCTCCTGAGAACTGGAATTCATGCCTGGCTTGCTTCTATTATAGAACTGAGTTCTGAGAAGGGTAGCCTACAGCAATATGAAAGTTATGGAGCAGTGACTAATAAAACAGGGGATTAGTACAAGGACAGTGGCATGCGAAGTGTGTCAGGCATGCTTTAAGAGGTGTCTTTTTAAGAGATCTTGATGAAGGATAACTTCCTAGAGTTGGTGATGCTGGAACTGTTACACATAGTTAGGAGAGGAAAGCAGAGAAAGATTTAGAGGACAGTGGGAAAGTATGAGAATTTAAAATGTGGATCAAGAATTGTTGAGGTTTACAATAGTTTTGGGATGGAACAAGGTAACTGTGGAGCACTTGAGGAGCCCCAGGACAGCCAGCTGAAATGGGGAGTTCAGAGCATTGAGGCCTAGCAGTGTTGGTCTGATGGTTTCGTTTGGATTGGCTTAGGGTAGCATAGGGAGTGGTTTAGTTTGGTTTGATTTGATTAGGGATTGGTTTGGTTTGGTTTGGATTGGTTTGGCTTATCTTGAGACCAGAGTCCTGTTATATTGCCGAGACTCATGTCAAACTCTTAGGCTAAATGTAATCCTTGTGCCTCAGCTTTCTGAGTAAGTACGTCTACAGTAAATACCACTAGGCCTTATTCCTCCTAGTAATTTTTGACGAAAGGGGGAAGAACAGTAACTCATCCATTAAGCAGACAGGTGATGTTTACTCTAGGGGCTGGAAATAAAATAAATGGGCTCCTTTTATTTTAGACTTATTTTTATTTTATGTGTATTAGTGTTTTGCCTGATTGTGTGTCTGCATCACACAGAGGCCAGAAAAGGGAGCCCAATCCCCTGGAACTACAGTTGAAAACAGTTGTGAGCTGTCATGTGGTTGCTGAGAATTGAACCTGGGTCCTCTGCAAGAGCAACAAGAAAACCACCGAGCCATCTAGGCTGTGGTCTTGGGATGTATTTTAAAAGACAGATTCAGTATAAAGAAGAGCTAGTTTAAAAGTTGTCAGATAACCCATCCTGTATTATCCCTTCTACACAGACTTTTAGACCTAGTTCCTTTTACAATGTTCCAGGTAGGCCTAGAAATAGTGTCCTAGATAAATCTCACTGACGCCAGTTACACTGTGGACCAGAATTCTCTAAATCACTGTGTAAGCAGTTTAAGATCACTTAGTTTCTCTTTTTTAAATGTTAACAGATCCTGACAGCTCATAGTTATCTCTTAGAATGTTGATTCTTAAAAGGAATCTAACAGATTTCCCAGGACTTGGACACACTCCTTGGTTCTTTTTCTCTTTCCTTCATGTCTGTGATCTATAATTAATCATAGATTATTTCATTTTGTTTCATTTCATTTACAACATTTATGAGCTTCACTTTGTCAGTATGAAATGCCTGTCCCCTCCTTTCCTTTCCAAAGTGGTATAATTAGTGTTAGCATCTTTTTTAACAGGCTACATAAAGTTTAGTGGCGGGATTAAATCAAGTCATTAACATAATGTGCTACCCAATTGGCCCCTATCTCTCTTCGTTTCCCGGACATCAAAGTGGCGCAGAGCGAGTGTAATTGGGCCTTGCTGGCCTGTCAGATCCCGTCAGCCTGATGACTGCTACTTTTGCTAAAAAGCTTCTAGGCATGATAATTAATGGGGGTGGGAACGGAAGTCTGGGAAATATAAAACTTTGGACATTTCTCTATGAATATTTTATTAATTTGAATAATCATAAGTTAACAGTATCAATTTGATGTATAATACATCGATTAAAGGCCTTGTTTCAGGGCCTCAAAATAGACATCCAAACCGAGAACTCCCACTTGCCATGGACTGAAAAATCAATCCTTTTGCTTCACTGTCAAATCTATCACTTAAAGGCGTCCACTTTTTGCATGGTGCATAGCTGCTGTTCTTGGTTGTCAACTCGACCACATCTGGAAATAACTAAAACCCAAGTGGCTGAGCACACATTTGGAGTGGGAAGACCCACTGCTAATCCAGATCTCTGAGGTGGGAAGACCCACCTTTAATCCAGATCTCTGAGGTGGGAAGACCCACCTTTAATCTGGGCCACGCCTTCTGCTGGCAGCCTATAGAAAGGACAGGAGAGAAGGAGGAGGCTTGCTCTCTGCTCACTGGAAATTCCATCCCTTCACTGGCATTGGAGCCTCCCTCTTCAGGATTCCAGTGTACACTGAAGACCAGCTGAGACATCCAGCCCCGTGGACTAAACTGGATTCTTGGCCCTTCCATTGGTAGGAAGCCATTGTTGGACTAGCTGGACAACTGCCTGTAAGACACTCTAGCAAATCCCCTTTCAACAGAGAGATAAACAGACCCATTCTATCAGCTCTCTTCCTCTAAAGAACCCTGACTAATGCAGCATGTTATGTGTTTCCAGGTAAGAATGGCAAATTGCTTCAGGAGTGAGCTTCTGTGTGCAGGACACCTTGACTTGACTACTCAGTCTGTTTCTGCTAATGGCATTTGTATAAAAGCAACCTGGGTCCTTTGGACTAATGTCCAGTCCACCTGGAACACTGCCACCAAACAATAAGCTGGCATTCCCAGTTGCTGTAGAGATGACATCAGCAAATGTATTTTAAAACTCCAAAGGTCAGCATGAAAAAAAGCAATGCCCTAGTTTTAGAATTCACCAATTAAAAAACTATCAAATCACTTAAGAATCTTATATGATATCCTACCAATGGGTAATAAGTCCTCTCAGTGTTTTAGATGTAAAAACTTAAGTTAGCAGATAGGTTTTTAAAAAACGTTTTATATAAAACCAGAATTGTTAGAGAATTGCTTTTCTGATAATTGCTTTTAAAACTATTTTATGTTTTTTTTTAACATGGTCTCTAATGTGCTATGAGCATCTTTCCATAGATGCATTTTATTTTAATATGAGTATAGCACATCTAATTCAGCTGTTCCACATTTATTTAAATAAACTTTTTGGGTACTCTTGAGTTTTGAACGGTTTTGCTAATACAAACTCATTTGGTTAAAATCAACATTTTCATCCATGTGTGAAAAGTCTTAATTTTCTGTCACATAGCTACACTGCTCACCAGCTTATTGTCTGTGACTGATACAGGGGAAATTGAGTGGTTTCATTGATACCATGCAATATGCGGTGCCAAAAGGACTTGCTGTCTGATCCTTGTAGAAAAATTGTCAGTTCTCAATTTTTTTGGATGGGACATACTAAGTAAATTTCTGTAGGAGACCATAGATTAGACTGAGCATCTGCAAACTGGGCTGAGAAGACTGATCCAGTGTAGACCAGATCACAGTAACTGTGCTTTTTAGTCCTGAAAGGCCACATAGCCAATTAATCAAACTGTAGCAGTCAGTCAAACTGTAACCAATTATCTGGTTGAAGGGGTAGTAGCTAGTTAAGCTGTTTTCTAGGGCTCACAGGGTTTTTGGTAACTGCTGTCTGATTATATGGCTGGCTGGTATTCTCAGAACATGCTCTAGTTCTGGATGCTATTCAGTGCACAGCTCAGGTGGCTCTAGTTTGTTCAGGTAAGCTTTACTAGATTTAATGTCTGAGGAAATTTACTTTTAAAAATTTGAACAAAAGCTATTATTATGTTGTCTAATTTATATTAGATCACTGGTTCTCAACCTGTGGGTCACAACCCCTTTGGAAGTTAAATAACCCTTTTGTAGGAGTCACATATCAGTTATTTAAATTACAATTTATAACAGTAGCAACATTACTGTTACGAAGTAGCAATGAAAATAATTTTATGGTTGAGGTCACCACAGCATGAGGAACTGTATTAAAAGACGGCAGTATTAGGGAGGTTGAGAATGACCGTATTAGACCGTTTCTGATGATGACATACATTCCCTCTGCAAAGGAAATAACTTAACTAGTCCAGTACTAAATATGAATGTCACATGACTAATGTGGTCTTTCTGGAAGTTTCCTTCTAAGTAGCAGAGAAGAGTCAGTGAGTACAAGGCGAGCAGTTAGGTAGGGATTTAAGGGTAAACCTCAAACCAGCAGTATCCATGTCATCTGACAGTATGTGACAGACTCCAACATTTGAGCCCTACCCACGACAGATGTATCAGAGGTTTTAAGATGGGCCCCCACGAGGTAATAGGTTATCTATTTAATAAAATCAGTCTGGAATATCAGAGAAGAGATACAACCACAGTCAATCCAGGAGGGTCAGAGAGTGGTGATTCATTCACACCTTTAATCCCAGCACGGAGCAGGGGGTGGGGTGGGGGGAAGACCAGGAGTGGTGACCTACACCTTTAACCCCAGCAGATCTGAGTTTGAGGCTAGCTTGGTTTACGAGGGGAGTTCCAGGCTTCCAGGGAGGCAGTGGTGGTGCCAGGTCTTTAATCCCATAACTCCAGAGACAGAGATCTTTCTGGCCTTTAATCTTAACCTGGATATAAAACAACTGGGTGAAGAGGGCATTTAAGGCAGGCGTAGGAAGACAGAGCAGGCAGTAGAAGCCAGGAGGAGTGAGGCTGAGGAAGCTGTGAGACAGCTGGTGAGATCTGACTGTGGTGTTTCCCCTCTCTCTGACATTCCAGCCTTTCCCCGATATCTGGCTCTGAGTTTCCTTTATCACAACCAGAATTCGTACAACACCCCAAACCTCTGTTGTGTATATAATTATGGGGGAAGTGAAAGCTTAGGATAGTTCTAAGGAGCAAAAGCAGTTCTGTCCACTTTTAGGTGCCATGAAAGCCATCTAGGGAGCATTTTGCCAGGACCTCAGCCTCTATCCTTGTCAGTTCAACCAACAGAGCAATTGTAGCTCCTCAGAGAATCTAAGAAACAACCCTGACTGAGAGCCACTGTATTGTACCTGTTCTAGGTACAGCAGCAAATCAGTCACTGGAGCTGGGGGTGGGGCTTTTTAGACATCTCTCCTTCATGTGACACCACAGCAAACCACATGGATGACAGAATAAGCCTTGGGTGTCTGTCCCTGTATGACACAAAAAATCTCCCCAGTCACACTTTAGAAATGTGGTAATAAGCCTCTCTAATTTGGTGACCATTACAGACACGGGGTAGAGGGAAATAAGAACATTTTAAATAGGTGCTCTCAGTCAAATCTAGTGCCACTATAACCCCATCACTGGAGTTTTCAGGGTTTAGATTTATTTGATGTGGTGCAAATTAACAGAACATAAAAATTGGTGTGGTTTTGCTCGTTAACAGCATTGCCTCGGCACTGAGTTCAGGAGACAAACTATCTATGTTTTCTTATTTCTCCCAAATAATTATCATCTTCAGAAAAGCAAAACTTTTCAACGCCTGTGTGAAGGTGACTTTGAGGGTAGGAGGAGGGATCCTGAGAGCTGAACCAAGGGCTGTGTGCTGTGCACTAACACTGAACCACGTTCTTGGCATTTGATCTTATCGAGGCAGCATCTCTTAGGATGAGATGGTCTCATGGATGGGCTCACAGTCTTCCTCTCAGCCTTCCAAGTGCTGGGATTAAAGCATAACATCCTTTCAAAAGAGGCTACTATTCCTGTTACACAGAGGCCTGGGGCTGGTGTAAAGTCAGGAGGGCTTCCTTGAATCTTTGAAATGGCTTTTCCTATGCCCAGCCTGAAGGAAGGAAGTAGAAGACTCCTTTAGTCAGTATGCATCCAGCCTCCTCATATTTGCCTCTGGCATCATCGGTAGTGAGTCTGATAGTCTGAGTCACTTCTTTGAACTTACCACCTCACTTAAAACTAGCTCCTCCAATGGTGCAGACATAGATCATCACCTTCTATTTGTGTTTTGTTTCTATTGCTTTGTTACAAGGAAACAAATCCCATGTATTGTGTGTTCTACAGGCAGGCATTATGGGGTTTTGCACACGCAGTGTATTAGTTTGCATTCCTGTTGCTATGATAAAATATCATGACCAAAAACATGTTGGAGAGAAAGAGATTTATTTTGCTTGCAGATTACAGTCCATCATTAAAGGAAGCCAAGACTCCAGGAGCTGGAAGCAAATCCCACAGAGGAATGTTGCTTGCTTGCTTGTTTCCTTGGCTTGCATGGCTGCCTTCCCTACACAGTCCAGACCCATCTGTCTAGGGATAGCACTGTTCACAGTGGCCAGGACCCCTCCTGTATCAGTTAGTTGTCAAGAAAATGCCCCACAGGCCAGAATGATGTACGTAACAAAACAGGTATGTCTAGGTTTGTGTCAACCTGACACACACACACACACACACACACACACACACACACACACACACACACACACATACACACACACACACACACAAACAAACAAAACAAAAACCCATGTCTCCATTATCATATATGTCATATAAGTTAACAAAAGTTAGTATGATTTGACTAAGGTAAGTAAATCACAAAAATATAGTATTAGGTGACAAAACTAATTATGAAATGACTAATAGTGTATGCTGCCATCAACAGAAATCCTAGGAATAGAAAATAATGCCCTTTGTTGGCTATGAACAGATATAGACATAGAAAATATGACCGTATACTTTGGGATGATACAGCCAATTTCAGAAGAGCACTCCCTGGAGAGTGGGAAAGATGGCAGAATTTGGCATTTGGGGGATTTGCCTTTATTAATATTATTGTTAATATCATTTCTTCAGCAAAAGGGTTAACTTATACATAGAAAAAGATAGCATCTTTGTAAAACAGTGGGTACTTAAAAAAACATTATTTTCCATACTTTTCTCACATTTTCATGTTTTATAATTTGAAAATTAAATGTGAAGCCAGCAAGATGACTTAGTGGATAAGGTGGCAAAGCCGGTCGATCTGCGTTCAGTCCTCAGGACCCACAAGGTAAAAGAGAACAACTCTGCAAACTGTCCTCTGGTCACAGACTTACTGTGACATTTGAGTTGTGTGGGACACACAGTCCTAAGTGTCTTCATCTACAGGAGCTATTTATGGTAAAGGCAAATGTTGGCCTGTGTTCTGAGTCACTCTAGTGAACTAGTTAGACCCAATAAGCTTGCTGGAACTCCAGTTACTGTCAGCAGCGCAGGTAAAACACTTGGCTGGAGCTTGGCATCTAGAGTGGGGATTCAGTACCACGGGACTGTTCCCTTAACCTGTAGCTTCTGATTTTGTTTATAGACATGTTAGAATTAAAGCAAATTAGAGATCACTTATCTGGTGTTTCTTGAAGAAGTACTTGGTTTGGGGATGGGGGGCCCAAACACAACTGACTACAGAAGTATTATGTTTTGTTTTATGAGGGTTCAGTAGGGGAAATAGAGTTTGTTTTATCTCAGGTACTCAGAATTACATAACAACACTGTCTTGTTGCTGTGAAATTTTTAGAGGTGAAGGGCCACCTTTGCAGTTCTGAAACGATTCCTAGCAGTTCTCTATGTATTTATATCATAAACAAGTCGCTTGGGTTGACAATGTATAAGAGACTGAAGGGTAAAAAGAATGCAGCAAAAGGCTAATAACCTGGGGATTCGGATAAGGGATATACATTTGTCTATGGCGTTTTTAATCATTAATGTTTTAAAAGAGTTCTTTTTGTTTTTTAACATTAAATGGTTTGCTAAAGTAACATGTAGAAAAATGGACACAATCAATAGGAAATGTGCATGTACTGTCTTGGTTCATTTGTACAAATGGTACAGATAGGATGATTTGTAATTACTGAACACATTCACACAATTCCAAAGGGTGAAGAGTCAAGAGTCAGAGTCAAGGTGCTGGTGACTCTGGTATCTGCTCTGTCTCTGATGGGACCTTGATGCTGTGTCCTGTCTATGGCAGGAGAGCAGGAGTGCTCCCTTTCATTCTGCCTTTTTATATGAGTGCTGATTCTATTCATGATCTCGAAGTCCTCATGACCCAACCAATCTCCTCTGGGCCTCAGCTCTTAATGCAGCTGCCTTGGGGGTAAAGCTTTAATACTTCTCCACGAACTGTATTTTGGACAGCAAATTAAGACTACATTGGCTCTTTAGGTTGGAGAACTCTTTGTCGTGGGTCTTGGCCACTGCAGCATGTTTACTTTAGCCCTGCCCTCTGCCCATGAGATGCCAAGAGCAGTTCCTCTCAATGTGGCAGTAAGCAATGTTTTCAAACATTGCCTAATGTGCACTTGCAATGGTCTGGGATAGTAAAATTTAGAAAAATGTTTTCTCTGCATTCAAAATTAATTAAAGATGATGACTAATGTTTTAAAAAATAAGATTAACTGCAATGCTGCCCCTGTTGTCTACTTTAGGCCAACATCCAAAGTATCTGTTGTTCCACTACATTGTAAACAAGACCTTCTTCTTAGCTAGAGAAAGGTTGCAATTTGATGCATTTCTGTATTCCTTTCTACACTAGATGTGCATATGATTTTCTTTTTGTCCTTGAAACGTCACAGCTGCAGCAGGACTCTTTACTGTGTGATATAGGGAGACATTGATAACGGGCCCAGTCCAGAGGTTAGATGTGACTAATCAGGTCTCTTCCCTTGGGGATGGGCACTTTTGTGTGTCTATCTTTGGGCAATAAGCAAATGAAACAGATGAAGTCAGCAAATGATTATAAGGGAAGGAGGTGGGCATGCCAGATCAGAGCATACATACCCTTTAGGATTTCTATTTTAAATTGATCCTTCCTTTCAACATCCTAAACTAGGGAAATGGCTGTGGGAAGTTTCTTACTTTACAGATCTCAGGTTACTCAATTGGAGAGTGAGAAGTAGGTCAGAACTGGCTAAAGAATTCAAGTGTTGACTAACACAAGTGATATTATTTACAACTTAACTGATGGATTACTAAGACTAGTTGGTTTTCTACAAGAACATCTCTCCATCAGTCCAGAGCAGAGTCTTATAAGCAGGAGTGGATACTGTGTTTGCCATCAAGTAGGCAGTGAATTCCTAGCTTACAGCATGAAGAATGAGTGTTATTTATAAACTGACAAGATAAATATATTCTTGTGTTACTGTCTTCATAGACCCAGCAATGATTCAATATACCATTTCTTATATTCTTATGTTCTAAGACTAAATCATTTATGTGCCCCAAAAGCCAACTGAAGTAGGCACTGTCTTACAGAATAAGCTACTGACAGAAGAGAGAACAATCAAGCATGCAGACATGATAAATGGAAGGTTCTTAGTGAAATGCTGAGATGGTTAATTTTATTTGCCAACTTGATTGTGCCATGCAGTACCCAGACATTTGGTCAATTCATAATGGTTGTGAAATAATTCATGACTTGACAACTGAGTATCTGTGCTTCTGGATAGCTTAAAATCTAGATAGACTCAAAAAAGTAAATCGGTCTCCTTAATGTGGATGGGCTCTGTCCAGTCAGGTGAAGGGATAATGGCATCAAAAAGCTGAATAAAAGGGAGCTCTTTGTGGGCACAGTGGCAGAGACTTTCAATCCCAACACTCAGAAGGCAGAGCCAGGCAGAGCTCTGTGAGCTTGAAGCAGCCTGGTCTACAAGATAGCCTGAGTCACACAATGAGACCTACCTCAAAAATGATAATTATACACACACACACACACACACACACACACACACACACACACACACACACCTCCTTGTGCCAGGGTCACATCAATGGGTACACACTTTCAGACTTGGCCTGAAGCAGGCCACTGGATATCCTAGTTCTCAGGACTTTGGCAACATATGATCTGTTCTCCTACATCACTAGCTTGCTGACTGAAGATGTCCACTGCAGTAGCCATTTTTTTTTTTTTTTTAGTAAGTTAATCTGTCTGTCTAATCATTCAGTCCATCCATCCATTATCTACTGTCAGTTCTGCTTATGACTATAAAATCAAATCTCATAAAGAAAGCTTATTTTTTTAAATTGATATTATTATCAGCTCTAATGGGAGGCTGAGAATTTCTATCTACTAGTTTGATAAATTATTTTACAATTTAGCATTTTATTAAGCAAAAATACTACATTTAATTTAACTGAGCATCATAATTAAAATTTTTCAGGTATGTGTATATAAAATTCCTTCTTTGCTTTATCAGTTTTAAGCAATGAACATTCCACATACCAGGTTACCAAAGGATAATATTAACATAATGATATACTAATTCTAGTAGTACAACTTTAGAAAGATGAGATGCTTTCTTTATCAAGCACATTAAAAAAAAAAACAAAAAAACCCACGATTATCTTGGGCTGTGTAATCATGAAGATCTGAGTTCAGATCCCCAGAATCATGTAAAAAGCTGATGGCAACAGCAGATGCCTGGAGCCCCAGAATTGGGGAGGTGGACAGATTCTAGAGTTCACTGGCCAGAGTCTATTCCACTAGCTCCAGGTTCAGTGAGAAACTGTTAAAAATAAGGTGGAGAGTGATGGAGAGGACACCCGTTTTTGGGAGCCGCTGGCCCCAGCTCCTCAAGGTGGTGCCGATATCCGGTGCTGGCCAACCCGCCTGAGTCAGTAAACAAAGCAAGAGCGCATGCGTTTGGTACTCTCGCTAGACTGGTCTCTCCGCCTCTCCCGTGGCGTCATGTGGGATAATGAGCTGCAGCCTATAGAAAGGTGACACGTCCAAGGCGGGGACCTTTGGTCTATATAAAAGTTGGGCTTTCCTACCTCGTGGTCTCTCCATTTTATGTAAGCTTATGCTCTCCCTCATGGAGCATTAAAGCATTGCTGCAGAAGGATCCTACGTGTGTCGTGCCTTTTCTTGCGGGCGAGAAGTGGGCGCGGGACAACCCGTGCCAGCCTTTGATCTCTACGTGCACAGAAGTATGTGCACACATAAATGTGTATCTTTGTTTCATGGAGGCACAGTAACAAATATGCTCACGATTCTGCTTTGCAAAGACATTAAGCTTAGAATATGTGAAAGAGGAATTAAAAAGAAATTTTAGATTTTTTTCAATAAAGCTGAAATTCTAACAAGAAAAGTAATGACAGTAAAAAAGTTCCAGGAAAGCTGATGCAGAGGAAGGGAATGCAAAGCCTTCATTTTTGACATGTCCTCCCCTCCCTGCTTCCTCCCTCCTTGACATCCTCACTTTCACTTCAGTGATGGGATCAAGGCCTTGAAGCTGGGCAGTGCTCTCCCACAGAGCCATACCGCAGATCCCGTCTCTCCCTTTTCTGAAAAATGATCATTATGTATTTATCTATTGTGGTGTGAGGGAAATCTGCAGGAGTCTGTTCTCTCCTTCCACAAGTGGGATCCAGGGATTGAACACAGGTGGACGCTCTCACCAGCCCCTGCTTCCTTAGGAAGGTAGCTAGGCTTCAACTTCACTTCTCATACCTCAATCTTCTCAGTACTAAGAACTTAGGCGTGTGCTACCTGCCTGGTGCTATTTACATGGAATTTAAGAAAATCTTTCCCCTCTATGACAAAAATATTCTCTTAAATGTAGTAAGTCTTTCATGAATATCTTGAAATATAATTTTCTTTTCAATATTTCATTTTATATAATATATTTCAGTGATGTGATATAAAACAAAAAATTCTTGGACATGTTTAATCATTTTTCTGAATAGTTTTAGTTTTTCTGTCAGAAGTAAAATAATTTTAACAGTCTATCCAAAGAACATATTTAGATTTGAATACTCTATGAGGCTATATAGGTAAGCTATTATAGTTTCAAGGCACTCTCACAGCTGTAGCCTCTGAGTAGATCTGCTTTAATGCATCTTTGTATCCAGTATCTCAGAAACTCAAAGGGAAGCAGGGAGGTCGGCTAGTTTTAGCAACAGGCAGATCACACTACCAGTGTTGGGCACGCTTTGAAAAGTGATAGTGCAGTCTATTTCAAAATACAAGTATAAGCAGGAGCTGAGGAGGTGGTTCAGTTGGTTAAGTGTTTGCAACTCAAGCATGAGACTCTGAATTTGAACCCTGAGACCCCCACAAAAAAAGCAAAATCTGGGTAAAGAGTAAGAGTCTACGATCCCAGAACTAGGGAATAAGAGACAGTTAGGTCCTGGGGGCATGCTGGCCAGATAGTCTGGCCAAACTGGTCAGTTACAAGAGACTATCTCAAACAATAAGATACAGAGTTACTGAACAAGATTCCTGGTGTTATTCTCTAGCTGCCACACACATGCACACACGTGTGCCTTCATACTAACATGTGCACACATATACATAACATACAGAGAAAAACTGCTTCAGTAAAATTATTTTGCAGTAGATAAGTAAAATTTTTCCAGAAATATTTTTGCCTTATATTTCCATTTATGAAGTCTGATACACTGAGAATAATAGCCTTAGTTTAGAACACTATCTTGACATCAAGCTACTCACTTGTTTGGTATCCTTGGAGACAGAACCTGGGATGATACAGTCATCACTGTCAGAAGCTGATCTGTCCTCATCTGTCAGAAAACAAGAAGCCACATTTACCAGGTTAGCCAATGTATTTACTGCACGTCACAGGACAGCACAGAAGATCAGCATGACACCCCGGCCTATCACGTTTACACGTATGTTTTAGGAAAGGAAAAGCGACCTGAAGAACTCCCATGTTTAATTCTGGTAAACACAAAAGAAATAAAAATAAAATTACTGTCATATTATAAAATTAGTGAAAGAAATGCATAGGTAATAGATATACTTTTTTTCTCTTAAAATTTTTACATTTAGTTATCTATTTGTGTTTCATGGGCCACTACAAGTGTGGAGGTTAGAGTATAATTTGTGGGAGTCCATTCTCCCCACTATTATGTGGGCCCAGGGAATCAAACTGAGGTCCTCAGGGTTGGTGGCGAGCACCTTTTCCCACTGAGTCATCTCTCCAGCCCCTCCTGTTCTCTCTTCATATCTGTATAGTATTGTGCTTCATAATTCCTCCAATTATTAAAAAAGACCTTCTTATATTCTGCTTACTGTATTTTAAGCTAGGAGCAGTTTTACAAGTTTCCATATGTGCTGTACCAAACAAAAGTCAAAACATTTGGGCTTTATTACAATCCCAAGCAGTGAACGACATCAGAAGCTGGTAGCTGATGCAGGCACAGGAAAGGTGAGCTTCTCTTTCATAAAAAAGAGCCATTTTCATGAAAAAAGACCGAAGGAAGAACATTTGCTAAGGTGAAGCCACACTTGTATTTGTGCAAGGATGGCATTAAGTAAATGCAGGACATTCACAAAGTACAGGTGAGACTAGCCCATCTTTCCCTCTTCCGGACATAGCAGCTTACACAGAAATTAAAAGTATGGTAATATAACACATGCGACAGAAAAGGAGAAGACAGGAATAACGGAGGGAAGAAAGGGAACTAGCTGTGGTGGGGAAGGGAGGAGAATCAGAGAAAGCAAGTACAAAGGCACACAGGCATGGAAATGCAATGAGGAAATCCATTACTTTGTATATTAGCCTAAAAAGCTAGCAAAAATCCGAACCTAGTTAACTACAATTCAAAGTTTCAATGAAACTGGGAATGCCAATAGAAGTTGAATATCTTCACTGCCCACTTTTCCTTCCTTTATATATCACTGTATGTTTCGAGGATGATATGCACATTTGTGCTAACTAACCAGTCAGCAGTCTGCACAGATCTATGCCAAGGTATGATGTCACCCCTCATGTGATACAGCAATATTATGGGGCAGTCTATGGAGCAGGACTATGCTACAGCAGTGGTGCTCTGCTTCTGTAGCAAAACCATATTGGGAACGTTTTCTGCACAGTTCTTGATGGCGCCGCACACCCACAAGTCTTTGTCTCATTTTTACCTCAACAGGAAGCTGATGAAACTGTTATTAGGCCACGTGCAGCTGTAGCTACATAGTGAGAGCCGGCCCTTTTCTATTCATGCAATTGAGCATGAGAAATAAGCTATCTACGAGGGCCAGATCCAGCTAGTTTCTGTGGTCCTATAGTTGGGTCATCAATTATAGAAAGGACATCTTTCTTCCATTTCTCTCCCATTCTTTTAAGTTGCCATATGAATTTTCATGTATTTAGTAATTAAGTCTGAGAGGCACTGGGTGCCTGCTAGAGTGTCTAGACAAATAATGCACAAAGGTTGTGGGGAGGTAAGTAAAGAATGATGTTCAGTCTCGGCTCCAATATAGCCTCAGAGCTCTCACAAGCTAAGCCCACACCTGCCATCACATAGCAGATATTTTCCAGTGGCTTATACAAAATATTGCATTAAAAAAAAATCAATGTTACCTTTACTTTGAATTTTTTTAAATTATTGCTCTATTGAAGTAAAAACATATATAATAAACTATATATATATATATTTAAAATTTGTTATTTGACATTTAATTCTGTGAAACTATCTCTATCTTCCTAATTAAAATAGCAAATATTGGCTGGCAAGGTGGCTCAGTGAGTAAAGGTCACCTAGCCTGATGACCTGAGTTTGATACCTGGAACCTCCATGGAAGGAGAGAACCAAGCCCCAAAAGCTGTGTGTAGTATCCATACGTATATACATGCATATGCAAAAAATGCATGCTTTTAGAAAGGTAGTAGACTTAACCAATACTGTTTCCTCTGAATCATTCTCCCTTGCTCCCACACAGGTTTCCACAGGCCACTTACCTGCTTTCTGTTTACTCAAAATTAGTTCAATTTTATTACACTTTATACTAAGGAAACGAGACAGTATGTTGTCTTCTTTACATCACAATTCTTGATTTTAATCTCAAAAAGTCAAAGCTAAAAAATAATCCAATTGATAATACTGAATCCAAAGAGAATATAAAATGTCTACGACATAAACTGGTGACACTTGTGTTTTATGAGGGGCCCTAAGTAACCTAAGAAGAGAGAGATGAGAGCCCGGAGAGCGAGTACTCATCCAGCACTTCTGCTGGAGGTGGGCATCATGAGGTGGACTTCATTAACGAATGGCAGGGAAAGGAAAGCAGAGTCAGGCAAACAGCAACAGTCTAAGCAAAGAGTCACCTTCTGGCTCCAGTTCTTCTGTTATCTCTGTTTCGTCCTCAGAGGAAGCTGCACTCTGTGATGCGAGCTGACCCTCGGATAGGAAAGAGACGTCATCTTCCTTTCCTTCTTGTGTTTCCTCTATGCTTTCTTCCACCTCAGCCACAGTGCTCTCCTGTGAATTGAGGGGAGGAGACACACAGTGCTGTATGTATTATCACCTGGGTTACATTTTATAGCATCTTGTTGAAGCAGTTGAATAATAAAACGTACATCTGAGACATGAGCACACATATATCTGGGCATAGTGTCTCATGCCCATAATCCTAGCACTCAGAGGCAGGAGGATCACAGTGAGTTTGAGGCTAGCATGTGCTTCATAAGGAGAAATGAGTTTCAAAGGTACTGGGCTACAGGTAAGTTTCTGTCTCTAAACAATACTATTGCTGCTGCAGCCACTGCCACCACGACCACCACCACCACAACCATGACCACCACGACCACCACCATGACCACCACAACCATGACCACCATAACCACCACCACAACCACCACCACGACCACCACCACCACAACCATGACCACCACGACCACCACCATGACCACCACTACCATGACCACCATAACCACCACCACAACCACCACCACGACCACCACAACCACCACCATGACCATGACCACGACCACAACCATGACCACCACCACCAACACCACGACCACCACCACCATGACCACCACCATGACCACCGCCATGACCATCACCATGACCACCCCCCCACTACTCCCATTTCCACCTCTTCTCCCCACTTCTACTTCAACTACCTCCACTACTCAAACAACAAAACACACAGAGGTATGCAACATAGCTATTAAAGACTTATTAGAAAACACACACTGTTTTCTATCAGACTTAGAATCTACATAATAGAAATAGATTAAGACACACAAGTTAATAAAAATCCAAACATACATTAGGAATGAAGGCTGTAAGTTAGCCTGGTGTGCTAGTGCATGTGGTAATACCATCACTTGGAGGTGGAGACAGGAGGATATGGAATCCAAGCTCATCCACAACTACACAGTGAGTTTGAGATCAGCCTGGCACCTATAAAATCCTGTCTCAACAAAACTAAACAAAATAAGAAAGGACTACTAATCTCAAAGTGACTTTTATACATTGATTTGCTTTCAGTTTACATGTTTATTTCCTGCCCATATGAGGACAACTATATCTGCTCTATTTATCATTTTAAAAATCTTTCTATGAGGAAGTAATATTCAAGAATAGGAAAAAAAAAACATGTTACAATTTCCTGAATCATGCCTAACACACAAAATAAATTCTTTTAACTCCCAAAATAAACCTTTCAAAATAATCTTAATACAAAGGCATACCTTGGAAGTATATGTAACAGCTGGTATACTATTTTCTGTTTCTGGTGTGTGTTCCACTTCTGTGGAATTGTCCTTTATATCTTTAGGAGGAGGAGAAGTCTCCTTGAATTAATGGGGGAAAAACATGTGTGTTATTCTGTATTCATTACAAGAATAGTTTTAGGCACGTACATTCTTGATTGTATAAGATTAAGAAACAATATAAGGGAAGGGAGACAGAATTTATATAACTTTTTTGAAGCCTTTTGTAAACGGGAGCAGAAAACTCCTCTGGAAGCTGGAAAGGACTATAGGGTCATGAGGGGCCAATTACAGAACAGAAACTGTACCACAGTAAAGACGTGCTGGGTCTGCTGTTTCTCCTTATGTCAGAAAGGTGCAGTGTAGTCAACACTGTCAAGCATTTGGTATAAGAAACAGAACTGGTATTTGGAGAGTTTTTACTCACAGGACCCAGGTGAGGCATGGTATCCACAAAAGAGACCTTTTTGTCCACAAGTGTTAAACGTCTTGGTTTAGGTTTTGGTGCCTAAGATAAAAGGATAAGTTACATTGTGATAACCATTATATTTGAAAGGAGGCTTCAGCTAGTTTTTGGTGGAATTATTTGGCTACTAAGTTTATATTCAAAGTATTATAATTGAAGTTGAAAGCCACTTTTACTCACTACAACTGATGTAACACTTGAGGAAGTTGGAGGTAGTTTCTGAACAGCCTCTGGCTCTTCTCTGCATATGAACTTTCCTAGGTCTTCAGTAGTTACTGATCCACTAGGTGGAAGGTAGGTGAATTTCCATTTCAATATAACTTGGATTGTTCCCGCAGGATGCTTTTCATTATCCATTAACTCAAATATCCCTGCAAATTATGAACATTCTTTTCACCAATGCCAGAGCAAAGCCTTGTTACAATAAGCAATAAAGAATGTCAGTGGAGGCCTGGGAACCCATAGACCACTTGCCAGGGAAGTAGCTAGCCTAACTATATGGATCTTCACTTTTCCTCCAATCCTTCAAGTCCAACCCCCAAGTCTTACCCCCGCTCTGGAGCAGAACATCTACTGTGCCTTCCCTTCCTTTCACCAACCATCCAGACTTCCCCTGGCTCATCCCATGATCCCAGCCTGGAGTGCCTAGCTCACAGGCCAGGGCTAGAGAGGTAGGCGAACTGCAGATCTTCACTTCTCCTTCCTCTCTTCCAATGTAACCCCCTCTCTGCCACTTCCAGCTCTGTCTTTAGACCACTTTACAGCCTTGCCCCCTCCCTGCCTCTATGTACAGTAAAACCTTACTTTACCTCACTCATTGCTTTATCCCAGCTCCCAGCTCCAATTACCCTTTCTCCTCCATATCCAATCCCCAGCCCTATCCCCGGCGCTGAAGTAGACTACCTGCAGTGGTCTCTCCTCACTCTCTGCCCACATTTGCAGGGGATCATGCAGATCCTGGTGGAACACCCTGAATTTATTCCTCTTATGCACCCTTCAGCACCCTTCCTAGCAAATCCCCATTCCTCCTGTGGGCCTCCTCACCTCCTCCTCCTAGCCCATTCCCATTCCTAACTGTCAGGTCTTAATGCCTAGGAACCTTTTACCTAGAACTCTCAGTGGCCATACTTATCAGGACCCCAGAATTTCCTACCAACCACCATACTCTCCTAAGATGCTAAGACGGCAACAGGAACTAAGGAACAAAACACACACCTAACAAAGACAAGACATCAGTATCTAGAATTAAAATTTTCTTAAACTCAGATGCTTGATGCCAGTATAGAACAGACTCAATAACAGCTAGGACAAAGTGTTTCAGCTAGAGCCCAGCAATGCTTTTACAGCAGGCCCTGAGTATTGCAATATACCTGAAGCTCAGGAAAAGGATCTTAAAATAACCTTTATGAATATGACAGAGGTCCTTAAGGAAGAAATAAATAAATCTCTTAAAGAAATCTATGAAAACACCAACAGTGAAAGGGAATGAATAAAACAGTTCAAGACCTGAAAATGGAAACAAAATTGGAAGGAAAACCCAATCTGAGGGGAGCTGGAAGTGAAAGCGTAGGAACCTCAGAGGCAACCCTCAGCAAGAGGGTAAGAGAGGTGGAAACAAAACAAACAGGAATCTGTGATACCATGGAGGACCTAACCTAACAATAACAGAAACAGAGAGAGAACAAGAAACCCAGGCCAAAGCATAGAAAATATTTTCAACAAAATCAGAGAAGAAAATTTACCTAATCTAAAGAAGGTGCCACCAAAGTAGAAGAACAAGCACACAGAATACCAAATCAGCTGGACCAGAAAAGAAAGTCTCGAGGACATAACAGTCAAAGCTCTAAATGTCTAGGACAAAGAAAGAGTATTAAATAGTAAAATCCGTGAGAAAAGGGGCTGGAGAGACGGCTCAGAGGTTAAGAGCACTGGCTGCTCTCCCAGAGGACCTGCGTTCAATTCCCAGCACCCACATGACAGCTCACAACTGTCTATAACTCTGAGATCTGACACCCTCCCACGGATATACCTGCAGGCAAAACACCAATGCACAGAAAATAAAAACAGGTAAATTATATATATATATAGTGTATGTATATATATATATATATATATATATATATATATATATATATATACACACACACACAAAGTTGTAAGAAAAAAAGACCAACTAACATATAAAGGCACACCTATTAGAACTATACCTGACTTCTCAATGGATACTGTAAAAGCCAGAAGGGTCTGGATTGATGTGCTAAAGACTTCAGGAGACCACAAATACCAGCCCAAACTACTATACCCAGCAAACCTTTAGTCACCATAGATACAAATATGACATTCCATGGTAAAGAAAAATTTAAACAATATCTATCTACAAATTTGTAGATCTCTCTACCTAACCTATCTAGGTCAAAAGGCTAACTAGATCAAAGAAAACACAGAAAATAAGTAATCCCAGACCAGAAAAGTCCAAAGAAGGGAAACATACATACATATTCAACCCACTCCACCACCTAAATAACAGGAACAACAATCACTGGTCAACGGTATCTCTCAACATCAACAGTCCCAATTCCCCAATAAAGTTACAGACTAACAAAATGGATCCTTCTGCTGTACTCAAGACACATATTCCAATATCAAGGATAAATTTGATTTCAGGGTAGAGAGTAAGAAAAAGATATTCTAAGTAATTCTAAGAAACAGTGTAGTTAGCTGTCTTAGTGAGGGTGTCCACTGCTGTGACAGAACACCAGGATCAAAAAAAGCAGATTGGGAAGGAAAGAGTTTATGTGTCTTGCACTTCAGCATCACTGTTCACCACTAAAGGAAGTCAGGACAGGAACTCACTCAGGGGAGGATCCCAGAGGCAGGAGCTGATGCAGAGGCCATGGAGGGGAGCTTATTGGCTTGCTCAACCTGCTTTCTTATAGAACCCTGGACCACTAGCCCAGGGAAGGTACTACCCACCATGGCTGGCCCTTCCCCACTGCTCACTAATTGAGAGGATGCCTTACAGCTGGATCTCATGGAGGCCTTTCCTTAGCTGAGGTTTCTTCCTCTAATGAGTCTAGCTTGTGTCAAGGTGACACACAAAACCAGCCGCTACACTATCCATCTTAAGATCTGACAAAACAGACTGTAACCCAAAACTAATCAGAAGAGACAGGGAAGGTCACTACATACTCAACAAAGGAAAACTCCACCAAGAGGACTGAAATTCTTAACCTCTATGTGCCAAGCACAGCACTCAAGCTATTCCAGCTGAAGTCACATACTGACCTCACACACTGATGGTGGGAGACTTCAGTACCCAACTCTCACCAATAGAAGTCATCCAGACAGAAACCAGAGAATTGCTGGATCTAACTCATGTCACAGGCCAAAGGGACCTAACAGATATTTACAGAACATTTCACCCAAGCGAAAGAATATTCCTTCTCCTCAGCACCTCAAGATACTTTCTCCAAAACTGACTGTACAACTGTATATAAAGCAAGTCTCAACAGATACAAGAAAGTTGAAATAACCTACCTGCTTACTGTAGATTAAAATTGTCTATCATCAACAGAAATAACAAAAAACAAATTCATGGAAACCGAACAACTCATTACTTAATAAAAAATGAGCTGACAAAAATTAAAAAAAAACTTTCTAGAATTGATGAAAATGAATACACAACATATCCAAATTTATGTAAAGAAGGCAGTTCTAAAAGGCACATTCATAGCACTAAGTACCTACATAAAAAATAGACAGAACTCATAATAGTAACTTAATTGCATATCTAAAGTTCCAGAACAGTTGTTCTCAACTTTCCTAATGCTATGCCTGTTAGCACAGTTCCTCATGCTGTGGGGACTCCCAACCATAAAATTATTTTCATTGCTCCTTCATAACTGTAATGCTGCTATCGTTATGAATCACAATGTAAATATCTGTGTTTTCTGATCCCATAAAGGGTTGTGAAACAGTTGAGAACCACTGCTTTAGGAAAAAAAAATCATACCCAAAAGGAGTAGATAGCAAAAATAATCAGACTCATGGCTAAAATCAACAAAGTTGAATTTAAAACATACAAAGAACGAAACAAAGAACTGCTTCTTTGAGAGAATCACCAATCTTGACAAACCCTTATTCAAACTAACTAAAAAGCAGAGAGACTATCTAATAAAATTAGAAATGAAAACTGGGATACAGTAACAGACAGGGATGAAATCCTGAGGATCATAAGAACATATTTTTAAAATATGTTCTCTGCCAAACTGGAAAATCTGAAAGAAATGGGTAATTTTCTTGATACATACCAAAAGTTAGATAAACTTTGGATAGCAATTTAAACAGACCTATAGCCCCTAAAAATGGAGGCAGCAATTACAAGTCTCCCAACCAAAACAAGCCCAAGTTTTAGCATAGAATTCTACCAGATTTTCAAAGGAAGAGTTATTGGCAATACTGCCCAAACTATTCCATACAATATAAACAGAAGGAACATTGCCTGATTTGTTTTATGAAGCCACAGTTACTCTGACACCCAAATCACAAAAAGAGCCAACAAAAAAAAGAGAATTACAGACAAATCTCCCTTCTGAACATATATGTAAAACTTGAATAAAATACTTGTAAACCAAATCTAAGAATCAAAAAGACCACCCATCATGATTAAGTAGGCTTAATCCCAGAGATGTTGGGATGGGTGAATGTCTTGTCCATAAATGAATAAATGTAATCCACCATATAAACAAACAGACAAAACAACACCTGCCCCATAATCATATCATTAGAAGAAAAAAAGCCTTTGGCAAAAATCCCATACCCTTTCATTAAAAATCCTGGAGAGACCAAGGATACAATGTCCATACCTCAACACAACAAAGGCAATTTACAGCAAACCATAGCCAACATCAACTTAAATGGAGAGAAACTCAAAGAAATTCCACTAAATTCAGAAACAAGACAAGGTTGTTCACTCCACCCATATTTTTCAATATATGCTGAATCTCTAGCTACAGCAATAACTGAAGGAGCTCAAAATATAAACTGGAAACAAAGAAGTCAAAGTTTATTTGCAGATAGTATGATAGTGTATATAAGTGACCCTAGCAATTCCACTGGGAAAGTGATAAACACTTCCAGCAAAGCAAATGGATACAAAACTAAAAAAATTAACTCACAAAAATCAGTAGCCCTCCTACATACAGATGGCAAATGGATTTTGAGGGAAATCAGGGAGAAACACCTTCCATAATAACCTCAAATAAAATAAAATACCCTGGAGTAACTCTAACCAAGTAAGTGCAAGACTTGTATAATGAATACTTAAAAGACACTGAAGAAAGAAATTGAAGAAGATAACAGAGGATGGGAAGACCTCCCATGCTCCTGGATTTATAAAGTGTAAACGGCCATCCTACCAAAAGAATTTACAGATTCAATGTAATCTTCATCAAAATTCCAGTACAATTCTTGACAGAAACTGAATAACAATTTTCAGCTTCATATGAAAAGGTACACAAACAAAAGCCCAAGGCAGCTAAAACAATCTGGAATAATGAAAGAACCTGCTAGAGGTATCAACATCCCAGATTGCAAGTTGTACTACAGAGCTATGATAATAAAACCGGCAATGTACTGGCACAAAAACAGACATGTCAATCAATGGAATTGAACTGAAGATCCAGATATAAGTCCATACATACACCAACGGGTAACTGAGTTTTGACAAAGGATTACACCCGCCCCCGCCAGGGGAAAAAACCATACTGGGAAAAAGACAGCATCTTGAGCAAATGGTGCTGGTCAAACTGGATGTCTGCATGCTGAATAAGGCAAATTAATCTACATTTCTCATTCTACATAGACTCAGCTCCAAATAGATCAAGGATTTCAAAATAAGACAGATACTTTGAATCTGACAGAAGGGAAACTAGGGAACAGTCTTAAATCCATGGCACAGGAAAAGACTTTCTGAACAGAACACGGGTAGCACAGGCACTAAGAATCTATGCCCCTCAATTGAAGGACTAAAGAAAAATGTGGTATGTTTACATAATAGAATGTTATTTATCTGTTAGAAAAAAGGACATCATGAAATTTGCAGGCAAATGAATGGAATTAGCAAGAATCAACTTGAGTGAGGCAACCCAGACCAAGAAAGAATGTATTAGTTATAAGTAGATATTAGTTGCTGAGTTCAGGTTAATGACATGACAATCCATAGACTCAGAGAAGTTAGATAAATAGGAGAGGTCTGAGGGTGGACACATAGATCTCCCTAGGTAGGGAAATAGAATAGGCTTTATGGGTGGACTGGGAGTAGGAGCAGAACAAAATCAGGTAGGGTAGGGAGGGATGGAGGAAGAGAGTACAGGGTGAGATGACTGGAATATGTGGGCATTTAGGGGATGATGTGGAAACCTAGTGCAGTGGAAACTTCCTGGAACCTAGGAGGGGGACGCTAGTGAGGACTCCAAGGATTGTAGGACATGGAATCTCGCAGGTCATCTCCTGAAGCAGACAAGGCTCCCAGTGATGGGAATGGAACACCAACCCAGACATAAAACTTACAACCCACACACAATCTGTCCCGCCCACAAGATGCACTGGGGCAATGGTGGCTCAGAGCTTGTGGGAGTGGCCAACAAATGACTATTCTAACTTGAGGCCCAAGCCATGAGAGGAAGCCCATGCTGGACACTGCGTGGATGTTCAGAATCTAAAGCTGGATGGTTCAGAGACACGACTGACAAGAAAAAAATAAAAAATAAAAAGGCAATAGATTGGTGCTTAGCCTGATCACCATCAGAGAGGCTTCCTCCAGCAGCTAACGGGAACAGACACAGATCCCCAGCCAGGCATTAGGTAGAAGTCAGGGAACTCCACAGAAGAGGGGGAGGAAGAACTGTGGGAGCCACAGGGGTCGAGGACACCATGGGAACAGGACATATAGAATGAACTAAGCAGAACTCATAGGGGCTCACAGACACTAAGGCACAACCAAGGAGCCTACATGGGTCCACACTAAACCCTCTGGACACATGCTGTGGTTGTTTTGCCTGGTGTTTTGTAGGACTCCTTACAGTGGGAATGAAGGTGTCTGACTCTTTTGCCTGCTCGTGGGATTCTTTTGCTTCTGCTGGGTTGTCTTGTTCAGCTGTGATATGACAGTTTGACAGTTTATGCCTAGTCTTAACTGGATCTTATTATGTCCTTTGGTTGATATCCCAAGAAGGCCTGCTCTTCTATGAAGGGAAATGGAGGAGCAATGGATCTGGGGGAAAGAGGAAGTGGGAGGCTAGGAGCGGGGAGAGAATGGAGGTTGTGGTCTGGATGTTTTGTATTAGAGAATAATAAAGAAAAAAGAACAAAAATTAATAAATGGGGTAAACTCATGAGATGAAAAACCTTGTATATGACAGAGGAGGACATCATTAGGGTAGAGTGGCAGGGTTTTTATACAAATTTCATATCTGATAGAGGGTTTATAGCTAAAATATATAAAGAAACTAAAGAAAACTTGTCATCAAGAAAACCCAATTAAAAATAGGATACATAGCTAAAACAGAGCATTCTCAAAGGATGAAACACAAACTTCCGAGAAACACTTAAATGTCAACATCTTTAGTCAGCAGAGAAATGCAAATCCAAACTACTTTGAGACTTCATCTTATACCAGTTAGAACCATCAAGGTCAATAGAGGACATGACAGCTCCTGCTGCCAAGGACGTACGGAAAGGGAACACCTATTTACTGCTCATGAGAGTGCAAACGTGTAAACCTGCAGTGGAAAACAGTTCCTCAAGAAGCTGGAAATAGATCTACCTCAAAATCTAGCTATTCCACTCTTGGGCAAATGCCCAAAGGACTCTCCATTCTACTACAGAGAGACTTGTTCATCCACGTTTATTCCTGCTCTATTCATAATAGCCAGAAACTAGAAATAGCCTAGTTATCTAACAACTGATGAACAGATAATGAAAATGTGGCACATTCACACAATGAAACACAAATCAGCTATTAAGGAAACCAAATTATGAAAATTTTAGGTAAATGGATTGGACTTAACAAAAAATTCCGAGTAAGCTAATCTAGACCTGAAAAGACAAAGTTCCTTTCTCTCATATGTACATACTAGTTTCAAAGCGTTATTATAGGCATGCTATAACCTGTATAACTACAGAGGTTATGTATAAGTAGTAAGGGACTTGGGGGAAGAGAGGAGAGTATTAGCTTTGGAGAGACAGGGTGGAGATTGCAGTGGGAGAATTAAGTGGGGAAGGGGATGGAGGAGAAGGTACAAAGGGAATATGATGAGGGTAAACCAGCCTAATGGCTATGTGAGGGGCCATACAGAAACTTTCTCCTCTACAAGTGCCCTAAAAATATATATGTATTTGAAAGAAATATAAATGGAGTCACCAAATAAAGGGGGAGACTATGCCCCAATTAGACATATTTTACTACCAAAAAAAATATCTAGTTTCAGAAATGGGTTATATCCGGTTGAATAATTGGCCAAGTGGTTCCCATCGAAATCCCTCAAACATCCTAGGCTATTGCCAGGGTTACTGGTAGTTGTCTACAACCTGCATAGGTTCAAGCCAGATGTGTTCCCAGTGCTGAAAGGGGGAAGCTACCTGTAGTTGATACTGCTTGTACAGAAAAGGTAGATTTCTCCAATGGAGTCTCACACTTAAGGGCAGGCCATGTCACAGCAGTAGATAGCCAACATAAAGCAAACTCCATGTGATTTTTGTAGACTTTTTGCCTTAAGTTGATTTGTTTGGGTATGCTTTTGTCTTATTGGTTTTTTGTTTGTTTATTATGGTTTCTGATTTTGTGTTTTATGGGTTTTGTTTGTGTGTCTGTCTGTCTTTCTTCCTGTTTGTTTGAGAGAGGGAAAGAGAGAAAGTAAGGGCATATAGTTGGGTGGGTGGAAAGGTGGATCTTGGAGGAGTCAACAGAGGGAAAACTATGAGCAGATATATTATATGGTAATTTTCAATAAAAATATATAAGGAAAATTAAATTATATGACAATTGCCTATCCAATAGAGACCGTAAAGAATCTTCCACTATCTGTCCTATTTGATCTGAAATTGTGTTGGGACATCAGTAAGTGCTAGAGTACTAGCTTTCATGAGCCTCTGGAGGCCCAGCATTGGGAGTGGAGGTAGAGGATGGTAAAGAAAAAAGTAAAATGAAGTAATAAGAATTATGGAGGTGCAAACACTATTGCAATGGAATACATCCAACAGTGGGCTCAACAGAAAATAATCTAGTCTACCGGAAGAGAGAACAGTAAAATTATCAAATGTAAAAATGGGAAGAAAGAAGAACCAAGCTGGAGTGACCTGTGGGTGCCATTAAGCATACCAACTTATGTATCAGAAGAGGGGAAGAAAGTGGAGAAACACATAACCCAAGAAAAAATGACAGAACTATTCAAATTGGGTGTGTAACATTATACTACACACACAACAAGATCAATAAACCGAGAGCAGAAAAAACAGAAAAGGAAACACATGTAGGCACAAACTTTTCAAAAACCTCAGACAGCCTTAAAAACAGCGTCATGTATGTGACTCGCTGCTTAAAAACAATGGCTTGCCATAGCCAGTGGTTTGAGATATAAATGTGCCAGGATAACAAAGCCCAAACCCAACCACCACACTACTAGTTAGCAAGACTAGCCTTCAAAAAATTTAAAGGAAGAGTAAGAATATTTCAAGGTAACAATGAGTGAACCCATTTGCTAGCAGCAGACATGACTTCCCAGCACATATCAAATAAGCTTTCTCCAGATGGAAAGAAAAGGACACATGAGGCCAACTCAAGCCCACACATCTGACAGGGACCAAAAGGGTAATCGCAAACATAACCATAAAAGACCAGGCAACTATCTTTTTATTTTCTCCTCTTAACTGGTTTAAAAGATAATTATATAAGCCAATAATTATAAAACTATATTGTTGGGTTCATAACACACATGATAACATATAAAGGATTGAGGCAGACTACATGGAGCCAGGAAATGACCCTATGGTAAAATGGTGAAAAATGAAAGTTGTTCTATAGGAAGAAGTAAATAATACCCCAGCAGTAAATATCAAGATCTCTACAGTTGGAGTTTCTCCTTCTCTTAATGTCATTCATTACAGGAGTAAGGCATTACACAGAGCATTGTTGTTTTACCAAATGGGCAAAGAGGTGGGGGACAAAGGAAAGACAGTAATGGCAAAGAGAGGTGAATATGATCACAGCACGTTATATACATGCATAAAATGTCATAACCCATTATTCTGTGCAATTAATATACAGCAATAAAATGACAAAATACCAGCATTATTCGAACATCTATACAGCCCTAACAACACAAAGTAGGGAAGAGAGAATGAAATAACTTTAGTCTTTTTATATTTTAATGTAATAAGTTACTATGATTTTAAGTAAGTTAAGGTATTAATATAGTCCCTCAAATACTGAAAGTGCTATAATTTCAAGCAAGGAAATAACTAAGAATATAAACAGTATCATAGATCTGAAGTAAAAATATTGTCTAAGGTTAGGAAAATTAGTTACTAATAAATCATTGATATACATACACTAAGGTATACTTTAGGTTTGCATTTTACAGTTTTATAGAATCAAGAACATCTCTTACCTGAGATACACCTGTCGTGTGCCAGTGAAATCAGAGGCACATTGACTTTTCCTATGTAAATATCCTCCTGGGTATCACTATCATCAAACACATAAAAACCCAGAGACTCTGACTTAAGGTATCGATCCAAATCCATATTCATCGGCACTGGGAAACACATATGGTCATCAAACTGTGGATCATTGCTACTGGGAATGATGGCTGTATCATGGTCTGGAAAATCAAAAAACTTGTACACAACATATGCGTGTGGCTGCAGGTGGCTTGCTCGGGACTGTAGGCTGCTACAACATCTTACTGTAATGTGAAGTTCATTTAAGTTGCCATCTGTGGAATCTGTTGAACTGATCTGAGCAGTTGTGGGTGCTTGCTGACTCAACTGAAAAAACATACATATTTATATTGTATAAATAATACAATTAAAAGATAATTATCAGCTGCCAACCTCCAAACAAAATTTTGCAAATGGAAAAAACTGCACTTTTTATGTTAAAGTTATTTTTCTCAGCAAAAAAGATTCTTATTCAAATCTAACATGTTTCAAGACTATACAATAAAAAACCTAGGTCACATGAGAATCCCCAGTCCTGGCTATTGGCAGCAAACATGAATGACCAAGAATATTTGTAGAAATTAGTCCTAATATCAAATAAACCCAAGACAAAACGTTAATGTGGTGTTCTCTAATTCTTCTTTAATAGCTGAAGAGCCAAACCAGTGGTGGGTCTGAAAAACATCCTAACCAAAGGATTAGGTTTGAATGTGGTTTGAGATAAGCCCAAAAGGCAAAAAAGCTGGATTGGGAGGGCATTCCAGAAGAGATAAGCAAAGGCACTGGGCAGAACCAGAAATAATTCCACATCCCTCTTGGGAACACTGGTAAGCATACAAGATATTAGAAATCATTTGTAGCAAGTGGTAAATCTTTCACAGCTGAGATGATCCGAGGCAAAGGAAATGTCAGTGTTCAGTGCCCCCTTTAACTTAGCACTGGAGAACTTCCTGCCTTGCCCAGAGGGACCCTTCTGTAGGACCTGAATCTGAAATGACCTCTGCTGGTGTGCAGTGGGAAACTTGAATAGGTACAACACTGCTTACCTGGTGGGCTTGCACTCTACCAAGGAAAGCTCAGTGGAATGATTTTGAAAGTACCCCTCCCTCAAGTCAATTCATTAAAGTAGCAAACCAAGAAAACACTAAATCTCATCTCTAGCTTATTTTTTTCAAGGTGTATTGTGAAGAACACTACAGAAAAGTCATCTCTGGGAAGCAGGCATCATGTTCTCTTTGGTTTGAGAATCTATTTTCACCCTGTCATGGTCCTTTAAGTTAAAGTCAAAGAAGCAATACACTTTGCAAAGGTAACAAAGAAAACAACCTCACATACATTACAGTGAGATTTCATGGATCTCTACAACAGTCCCTAGAGGCTCATAGGTTTGGGAAAACCCCAGAATTTACTTTGTCTGGTCTCAATTTTTTTTTGAGTACTGGCTCATTTTGTCTCTTCAGACTGTTTAGTTTTGCTGGCTAACTTGGTGGAAGATGGCTGCCAATAGCTCCCAATTTTACATGTTAGAGGCCTGAAGAGTTACTTTCCCTTGTTCCTGAAAAGCAAAATTTGCCTGGTCCAACAGAATCCAAGGGGGATATTCCTTAATAATAATTGGGTGCATTACTGGATCAGAAGTGGGATCACCTCCCATAAACTGACCTGGCTTATGGAGCTCATAACTGTAGACTCCAAGGAAAAAGAAAGACAATTATGACTACACACACGTTTCAACATGTTTCTGCATGTTCTCTCCCTGTCACTCACATATTTGTTTTCTTTTGCTATTCATGCTATATAGAAAAGGTCATCAACTCCAGAATTCTATTTAACTTGATTCAGTGCATTTGCTGACTTATGAAACTAACTTGAAAATGTGGCTATTAAGACTCAATGAAATATAGTTAGGGGAATAGAGAGCTGCATTAAACTCCTGGTATTCAGCAAGAAAGTATTAATTTTGTATTCTATTATGCATTTCAAAAATCTAATGGTAGGAGCCAGTTTGAAAGAAGCATAGAGTGTGACATAATAGTTATTTCTTTAACAGCAGAAATCATTCATGAAGGTCTCCTGATGTGTGATAACACTACTATTTTTAAAAGTGTCCTGAGAAGCATAAGGTAATTTCTTTGGATCAATGAACAGTTCTGTGTCTGTAGTAGCGATTTAGTGAGTATCTACAAACATAAAACTGCACAGAATGAACACACAAATGACTGTGAGCAAATACTGATGAAGTCTGATTAAGGTGTGGTGCTCAACTAATAATACTACACAGTGTCCATTTTGTATTTTGGTTTCAGCACTAGGGAGTGATCCAAGAGCCTAGCAGTGCTAGGCCAGCACTCTACCATAAAACTATATCCTTAGTCCTTTAAAAAATGTGTTTGTACTCAGGGTTTTGCGAAGTTTCCCAGGCTGGTCTTGAATCTGTCATCCTTGTTCCCCAGAACTGGAATAGCAGATCTGGATCCCTATTCCTGGCTTGATTCCCATCTTTACGGATCATGCTATTAACTATGTAAGATGTTAAAAGGGGGAGTAAGGGACAAAGTATACGCAGGCCACCTCCTGCTATTCTTGCTACTTCCTGAGGCTGATTAGTCTTAAACAAAAGCTTAAATTAGCCACTTGATGCCTGTAAAAGAAAACCATTTCAGTTTAAAGCACAGAATATTAGAGAGACAGTATAGATTACTGTGCTATAAAAGGGTTTTACAGTCAAGCAAGCTTACCAATTGCATTTTCTCCGGCTTCTTAAAATTTGATGTTATATATCCCAATGCTTTTGCCCGCTCTCGATAAAGTCGAATTGCTTGATCCATGGGAACTCTTAATCGGAACCAGTATTCTACTGTGCCGAAATTTGGGATGTCTCCTTTAGTTCCTACATATAATCAATGCATGACCCACTGTTAAAACAGTCACATAAATGAGAATGTATACAAGGAAAACACACCAATGGTATTATATATTAAAGGCATAAACTTTATACAAAGTAAAATAATATGACTTGCACAAACAATGTTTGATTGGCAAATAAGAGAGATGAAGAAAAGTTACATCTGGAGTATGAGTTTCACTGTATGTTAAATATAAAGAACCATGTCAAACTATGATTGAGCTATTTCAACTGGTATCATTTCAATCTTGCATATAAAGAAAACTCCAAACAGTGAATCAGATACTCCACAGATTCTTTTGGATACTGTGGTACTTTTCTTTAAACAAGTTGGACTCAATCTAGCCTGACATTTACAATATATAACCTCAAAATTATAAATATGACAATCCATATTCTGATTTGACTTTTAAGGGTTCTTTGGCATCCTTCCCCTATGAAAGGGGTCATAGATATGCCAGATAACAGCACTGTCAATGTGCCCTTGTGTGGTACTCGCTGTTTTCTCCACTCAGGCAGTTTCTCTTTCTCTACCATGACTTTGCTCCATGGCTTCTGGAAGATTTAACAGCCCAAGCTTCCATTGCTTATGTCCTTATTAATTCACTGATGATTCCAGTGTCCGTTTACACGTGTGCAGTATGTACACCACATAGACTTGCAGATGCCTTCAAAATACTTTGGAAGGGACTGGCACATATGGCTTCTAAATGCTTATCAAAAAGAAAATTCTGTAACCCTTTCTGAATGTTACCATAGTATTAAGCATATTGTATTTATTTCATCACTTTTTCTTACAAATGGGCCATCACTGTCAATACTGAAAAAGACTTAATATCTGCATTATTTTAAAAGCCCCAAAGGAGAGTATTCCCCCCCCCACACTTATTTGTACATACATAAAGTATCTTTGCATGAACTTATAGTCTTTGGTGAGAGGCCAGGGTTGCTGATGACAGGAGGGGAAAGGGCATTTAAGTCTTGATTTCTGAACCAGGAATTTAAATTTATTCTCTCTCTCTCTCTCTTCCTTCCTCCCTCCCTCCCTCTCTCTCTCTTTCTTTCTCTAGGAATCTATTTTCTAAGTAGAGAGTCATTCAACCATAAAACAAAAGCCCTATCTACACAAGAAGCTGTCCTCTCTTCTCTTCAGAGAGGACCACACACTCAAGCTTTCCTTCTGTACACAGATCTCTTTTTCTGGGCTGTCCTCCTCCTTTCTGAACCCTACATTCTAGAGATTCCCAATGCTCAGGCTCTTGCCACCTCTCTTGTATGTCTGGGATCACTTTGAATCCAGTATCACCCAGGCCCACAGCTAATGTCCTCATTTCTAGACCTTCATCCTAACCCTTCATTCAATCCTCCCAACTGTCTACCTGACACTCTAGCTCAGATGCTATGGCAGGTCCATCCTGTCTAACAGAATCGTCCATTCTCTTCTTTGTACCAGTTCCTTTTTGGGCGTCCCCTGTGAGACGACGTATCACCTTTCTCCTAGCTACTCTTGCCAGAAAATCTCTCCCTTTGTTTTTCCTCATTGACCCACATTCAACTGATCAGCAAATATTGCCCACTCCTGACCCCAAGACAGGATGGGCTGAGCTCAAACTCATTATGACCTTGAACTTCTGATCCTCCTGCCTCTGTCTCCCAAGTCCTTGGGTTATAGGCCTGCAGCATGTAATAGGAATCTAGGGTTTTGTACATGCTATGTCCTCAGCACAGCAAATCTTGATGGAAGAACTAATGAATAGACAGGCTGAAGGTAATAAATATAAAGCTACTGTTCTTACCACCCCTCCCTGCCTAATAAAATAAGGCCAAATTATGATTTAAAACATTATCTTAGTAATTTTGTTCCAGTGAGTATGTAAAGTAATGTGACATTTTTGTGTGTATACACTGTTACACTTTAACTGTTCTTGTCCCCTTCACTACCCTCGCCTCTCTCTAACCCTGGTCCCCACCCCCAAGCTCCCCTGGGCTTTCACGCCACTGTCTACTCTTCTCTCCACATCACCTCTTCTATTTCTATGTCATACAAACTGGTACATACACACATGTACATATTTAAACATCAATCCAAGGAAAAACACAGTATTTGTTTTTCTAACTTGGCTTATTTCTCTTAGCATACAGATTTTCCCATATTATAGTAATTTTATCCTTTCTAGCTGAATGGAATTCCATTCTGAATGTATACGTTTTATCTCTTCTGAGGCCAGCTCCATGTTTTGTCTCTTGTGAACAGTGCAATAATAAGCATTACTGAAGGAAGCTCCTTCCGTCTAAGGCTTCTTAGCTCTGGTCTCTTGAGAGCAGCAGAGTTTGGGGCACTGTGGCCATACATGCCTATTACTTTTTCTATATTCATACTTAAGTGTAGTATTTCGGGCACTGTGGCCATACATGCCTATCACTTTTTCTATATTCATACTTAAGTGTAGTATTTCCTTGACCTTGCCCTTACCCCTCATCAATTCTCTTGATTAGTTGAGTCTGGTCTGTCAGTGACACTTTACACTGTGGGCTTTTAAAAATTTGAGTGACTGAAGATTTCACATTAACACCACCTTCTTACCTTGCAGGAATTTTAAAATCCCTTTTGCTGACTTTTCCCTCAGAGTTGCTGAATTTTTCTCCAGGACCTAAATTGAGTTCATTTTGTGTGTGTGTGTGTGTGTGTGTGTGTGTGTGTGTGTGTATCTTCTTTAAAGCCATTGGCAATTTTTATTAGTGATGTCTTCACCTACCCCTTTAAGTACTTCAGTATGTCAGACTTAAGCAGCTAAGGGGTTAGGATTTTGGGGGAGTCCTGCTTCTTGCTCTTCCTTGTGTTGTGATTTGTACTTTTATTTGCTCAGATATTGATCCTAGTTTTATTCAAGAATTTCCTTATTGAGCTGCCTACACTTGCAACAGCCACCAAGCCATGCACGTACGGTACTGAGATACACTTAATCAGTACATTTCCACACCACCAGTGACCAGGGAAGATGGAAAATTACTGTGCTATCAAGTTAATATTGTTATTTTTTAAAACATTTTTCTTTTTCTTTTATGTGCATTGGTGTTTTGCCTTCATGATGTCTGTGTAAGGGTGCTGCATCCTGGAATTAAAGAGTGTTGTGAGCAGCATGCTGTGTGTGTGCTGGAACTGAACCCAGGTCCTCTTAACTGCTGAGCCATCTCTCCAGCCCAAATTAAACATTATTTAGGGTAAATGTAGAAATGGAAACAATAAATGAATTAGATAAAGGAAGGACGTAGAGAAAGTGTAAACAGAGAGAAGACCACAGTTAAATAAAAAGAAAAAGATGAGGCTGGGAAGAATGCTGTGGTAAGGAGAGAGAAAACCAAGAGATTAAAAATAACAATAATCATAAAAGAGATTGCTCTCCCAACCACGAAGGCTTGAATACATTAGAAAAATATAAGAATAAGAGTAATATAAAAGCCCCAGCCAGTGAGATAAAGTAAAAATTCTGCTAAAAGTATAGTGGTATGTGGGAGGGCTAAACAAAATTAGGGGTGAATGAGAAAGCCATATATAAAACCTACTACTTTATAAGCTAATTAAAAAAAATAAAAAGACTTTGAATAGAAGTACTGTAAATGCTACTCCCAGAGGCCAGTGTTTTTGTGTATTGTTTTTAAACACTGAAGCTCCAGGGCCAGCTGCAGAATACATCTCCATGAATTGTAGAGTAGAAAAACCTCAGGAGCTCTGAAGCAGTATAGGCTACTGTGATTGTTCTTGCCCACCAGAACTATACGGGAAGATTCTATTGGTCAAGTCACCACACACTTTGGATACAGGACACAAGAAAACCAACCTGGAACTAAACAGAAGCTTCCCTCCAGTGGCTAGCTTTCATAGTGCCGGAAAGCGCTGTGGCTGCTAGGAGACAAAAATCATTACTGGTCATACATAGCTGTGGACCTTACAGGTTATAATACCATCTACAACTGGAAAGAAATATCTACTGGCTAACAGTAGCACGCCTGGTGTGGGGGTAACCAACTACTATCTGATGACTTTGGGGACTGCTCTATGGGAAGGAATGTACGCTTGGTACTACAAGCATGATCAAGAGCAAATGGCTGGTGAGGTCACAGAGGTCTTGGTTGGGGGAGGTGTCTCCAATGGTTGAGTTGCTAGTGAACATACAGATAACCTGTCTTCTAAATATGTTATATTCATACCAATACACTAGTGTTGTTCTCAGCTTTGGGCAGAGAACTCCTTTTGCAGCAGTTAACGCTAAAATTCCTCATTGGTCAAAGATTAGGAATACGTGACTGCTGAGTGCTTAGTCCTAAATAGGACACTGCAGAAAAGGGGCAGAAAGATTCCCAAGAGCCAGTGGAAAAGGGAGATTGTTATAAAACACTTCTGGATATGATACAGCCATTTCAATGGTGAACACTAAGAAGTTGTGGGCACCTTGCGCAAGACCTGAACAATATTCCATCATGGATGGCAGGGTTGGTGGGGGTTAGTTTGGCTCATGAGGCCTAACTTCCTCCTGAGGAACTACTGCCAGGTAATGGTTACCAGGGGAAGAGGTATCATTTTCTTCCAAATGCAGAGATTAGTAAACTGCCCACAATCTAGTAAATAACTCCATAACCATGCTCAACCAAGTAACCCCAAGTAAACACGAGGATGAGTAGGGAACACGAGGATGAGTAGGGAACACGAGGATGAGTAGGGAACACGAGGATGAGTAGGGAATAAGAGTGTCAACATGAGCAGGAGGGAGAGAGAGGGTAATGGGGTGAAGATGCAGTGAGTATATATGCATTCATATGGATATAACAGCTTGTTAGGTTAAAACAGGAAGTTAATTAAAAAGTATTTGGGAGGGAGAGAGAAGTAGAAACATAAAAGTAAAAAAGAATTTTTAAAAGTTAAAAATAAAAAACAAATTGCCAAATAATAAAGATTATGTGTAAACAAAATTGGATGAATATATGAAGTGAAATGAATAAACCATGATTTTTCAATACTATGGAGTAAAAACACCTACTACTACAAGGACATGAAAAAGAAAAATAGGGGAACACAGGAGAAATTCTGTGTTCGCTTTTAGAGACAGGCTTTCTCTGTGCAGCCCAGGCAAAGATCCCCGTCTCTGCCTCCTGAGACACCACTGTGAGGTGTCTGAATATGGGGATCATATGTAGGGGACAGGGTTCAGTTGAATGAGCTCTGCTCTTTCCCTTCATTGCGCTGCTGGTGAATCTGTATTGGAAAAGTGTCTGATATCTGCCAAAGCCTTTCCACTTTAGTTGCTTCTCCTTATAAACCACAGGCCCCTGCTGGCTACACTGGGCTTTACAGTTGGTGGGCTGGGCAAGTTCTTTTGCCTTTAATATCCATATTAAATATATATTTTATATGTTAAATATATTTACATATATTTATAAATATATTAAATATATAATATATATGCTTATCTTCCCTTCTAGGCATAGGTTTTGTCTGCCTTATCACTAACTAGTATTCTTAGAACTCAGTGGATGTTGACATGTCTTCAGAAGCATTTGAAGAATGTAGTATAATGACCATTTTAATTAAGCAAGAATATCAATATCAAAATAAACATCTGACTTTGTAAGTTTAATGGATATTTATAGTGGCCATAAGTATTAATAGCTATTTTGCAGCATCATTCATGACACTGAAGATAGCTCAATTACCCCTAAGCAAAGATCACTGCCCCTCCCCAAAATGCCCTTAATGTGTAAGATAAGATACAAGTGTAGGGCTGGAGAGATGAGGCAGGAGAAGGCAGCACTGGGTGCTCCTCTAGAGAATTCAGGTTCTATTCCCAACACCCACATGGTAGCTCAAACTGTCTCTAACTCCAGTTCCAGGGGATCCATGGCACACACACACACACAGACACACAAAATGCCCATACATATAAAACAAATCATTAAAAATAAAGATACAAATGTAAGTTGCCAGTAAACACATAAGCCAACCTAGTGATTCAAACATCCAAAGGTCATAAAATGTACTTACCAACTAAACTTGCTGTGCAAAATATTCGGCCACTTTTTTCTAAAATCTCATGGAATCTCAACTGACATGCTGCAATTGTTTCATAATCTGTGCTGTAGGCTCGGTGAAGCTCCAGAGTGACAGAATTCTTCTGAATATACTGCAAAAATAAGTCATCTACATGAACAAGATACTGACAAGTGAAGTTATATTCTGGGTGAAGGCCTTGAACTATGGGAGTCGTCTGCAGTTCAAAGTCATAGAAAGCGTAGGTACAGAAAGTGACAGGCTCCTTGTCACCAGACGCCTGCAGGACTTCAGAAGAAAAGGTGACTTTGTTGATGTGGATTTCAAATAGGTTTTCTCCTCGTTCCAGGTGGACGGTTGCATCAAATTCATCAACAGAGTCATCCGGCATGATTTCTGGTTTAAATTTGTACTGCTTGGTACCATAGGCAATGTCCTTTAACTGGGCTGCAAGGGAAGACACCGTTTAGACATGTTCTATGTGGATGCAAACTGGCTTCTGAAGTGCTTGGTGTTTGGGGCTTTCAGTCATATGCTCCATCTTAATGTCTGTAACTGTACTGTTATTTCCTGGAAATAATGCTCATTAACAAAAACCCTCAAGAGCTGCTTTGACACCCATCATTAAACAACAAAATTAAAACTTCAAAATATATGCTGCTGTAATTCATCAATTTACAATTAGGAGAATGAAAATGAGAAGAACTACACCTCCAGCAGAAGACAGCCTTAGCCAGGAACAGGAAAAAGTAAAAAAGGGCATGCGACAGCTGAGGCCACTGTTCAGATGCCATGTGCCCTCTAGCTTTGCTATATCCTACAGAGGGGATCTCGTTTTTTTCCTGGATGCTATCTCTTGACTTTAATAGGATATGTCCATTCCTGCTTGGAGGAGGTAATGGATATGCTCAACATCTCAATTATGGCAATAATTTCATAGTCGTGCACAAAGGTCTAAACTAAACAAACTTCTACTTTAAACCTGCAGTTAAAAGTACATCACTTATACTTCATAAGGCTGTTTCTTAAGGTTATATATACATCCTTATATATGCACAGCTCCCCCCTAGTATCACTCTGAAGTTTCCGGAAGGAATAAAATGTGTCTCCAGCTGTCCCTATAACAACTCCTTTGTGAAACTGTCCTTTAATAGGCCACCAGGACCCAGCTCATTTTAGATTGGGCAGTATCAGACCTTTGTTACTTCTCTTCTTTGTTTCAGGGTGATGAACACTCTCCTTTTAAACTATTGCCCTATGTTGGCTTCCATGTCATTGTCCCCTTCTTACCTTATGGTTTTCCCTCGCCTAGCGTGCTGGTGCTTACATGTAAGCACTAGGCTCTTCCACGCCCACTGTCTGCAGTACTTGAGTCCCCATCCCACCAGTAACTTTAGACTCCTAAAAGTTACTGGAGATCCCAAAAATCTTTTGATAACAATTTATACTTGTTATTGATCATACTGAAAAGAAAAAGTGTATCTTTTCTCATGTAACAACAGTAACCTATTATATGTTAACATAAATCATATTATTTAGTTTTTCAAAGTTGTAATTTCCAAAAATGTGAGAAGAGTGGCATTATTTTAGTCCTTTCAACTTTTTAAACAACACTTAGGGTCTGGCTTAATAAGAAACAGCTGGAATATCGATCTGTGGCTGTGTTGAATTTGATGTGATATCACACATCATAGAGCCTCTGAGAAACTCCATTGTAAACTTGCAAGAGAATAAAAATGAAAAGGGAAATAATGTATTATTATAGAACTAGTTTTATCCTTGAAGACTTCTCCAGCAGTTTAGGGGAGCCATGGAGGCTGAGAACTTGGGGTACTTTGAGAATGGCTTGCCTATGAAGAACTGTCTTTATTTGACTGAACAGAACTTTCCAGAAGTCAAAGAGCACCATGTACCTTTTGTTCCCTGCAATACTTAATAAAAGTTTGTTTAATGGAATTTTCCTGGTTTAAAAGGAGGTCACCAAGTGAAGAATTTTCATTTAAGTCTCTGCAAGCCTTTACCAGCACACTTTGCCTGTCCCCAGTACTCAACAATTCACTCCATAAACACAAGCCTCTAAAAGCCTCACAAACAAGCAGTAGACAGCAAGAATACAGATGAGGAAACTCAAGTACTCTCTCTGAGGACCTCATACAACCTAGACCAGTGAACACAAGTCTGCATTTTACTGGAAATAAAATTCAAGAAAAGTGTGCCAAGAAAATTCAGAAAGCATTGTCTTTATCCACTTCTAATGCTCTCATAGACCATCTAATTCATAAAGAACGACTACTTGTCTTATTTCCTTATTGGTGCTAGAGATTGAACCCAGGGGTCTGTACAGGCTCAGTGTGCATTCTACCATGGAGCTATACTGCCATGTAAGAGATTTAGTTCTCAGTTAGTTTTCAAGGCTGGGAAGTTCAAGTTGAAGGTTCTTTATCTGGCAAGGGCATCCTCACTATGCTAACCTAAGGCAGAAGGGGCCACATTCACTTACAATAAACCCACTCTTGTAATAATGAACCCCACTTCCATGGTAGTAGTACTGACCAACTCTTGAGAGTAGAAACAAATGATTTAACTACTTAAACATTCTGTCCCTCAATGTGATTGCATTTGGGGTTAAGTTTCCAATGCAAAACTCTAGGAAGATATTCATACTATAGCAAGTATCAATGAAACAATGACCATATAATGTCTATTCGGTCCCCAAGACATAAAGATTTTACATAGAAGATATGGGGCCCTCATATGTGCACACTCCACCCTAAGAGTAAGGAAAAGCATTCTAGACAGGAAGTAAGGCAAGTGTCAGAAAAAGCTCAGCATTGTTCTGGCTTCTAGTTGGGTGAAGGACATGAAGGTAACACTCTCACTTGAGATACGAAGTGCACAAACACCTGGTGACAGTATGGTACCTTCTATGTTTAGATTTGTTCTTACGATAGGATCTCTCTATATAGCCCAGGCTGCCCATGAACTCATCATGGTGAGCAAGCTGGCTTCGAACCTGTATTCCTTCCACTTAATTTCCTGAAAAAATTAGGATTACATGCATATAGTGCCACACATAGCTCTCTTGGGGTATTTCAGGTAATGGGATGGTGGTTGAATCACTTAGAGCCACTTCCTGGCATGTTAAGCACCAAGTTAGATTACCGAAACACAGAAAGGTACTCTCTTGATGGCAGGGGAGAAAGGAAGCTTAGGCAGAAGAAGCATTAGGAACAAAAGCTAGTGCTGGGAATGAGCAAAATGAATCTGACTAGGAGCAAGCACATAGAGTTGGCTAAGGTGCATATTGCTTAGAAGGAAAAATCACAAGGTGGCATGAGGCTGAAGTCTGTGACACTTTAGGTTTCGCTTTGAAATCTTGCTCACAATCCTGAATTTGAAAACAGTGAATTCTTGAAAAATCCTACTAAAAATTACCCAGTAGAAAAGAATCAGATGAAATCATCATTATGGTAACTTATTCCAGCTTCAAATTTGAAAAGAATAGAGCAGGAAGATACTGTGAGCGAGAGTTTGGATGGCATTTCCAACTGCCATAAAACTGTGCACACTGTACCTTCAAGCTTTTGGATGCGCGCAGCTCTGATATCAAGAAGATGAACATATTGTTCCACTTTGAGTTCATAATCTTGCTGCAAATTTTCCATCTTCTGAGTCACCGCCTCAACTTCCATCTAAAAATAAAAGACAGCGAAGTTCTCTACTTACGATTATCCTATTTGCATCTGTCAAAGCGACTGAGCCAAGCACTTTAAGATGGAGCTTTCATGCCGCCATGCTAGGACTCAAGCACTCCCTAGATGGTATTTGAGGCCATGCCATGAATCAAGCACGTCTAGTTGGAGTTTTTAAAACTATGACCATCTGAATATCTTTTGGATGGCTAGCAGAAGCTCCAACCCAGGCCCTCCTGTGACACAGCTACAGTGCAGTGGCTTCCTTCTGTGCCATGGACAGCTGTGGCAGGACTTTTGGATGGCTACTATGACTCCCCGAGGACTACAGTGACACCACTAGAAGTGAGCCCACTCCACTAGGCACGTCCCCAAGGCTTCAGTGATCTAACTCTCTAGCTACAGGGCGAACTTCCGGAATGTATTAATACTTAATAATAGGTGACAACAGATAATAAAAAGGGATAATACAAAAAGCTTCTTTGCAAAGACAATCATAAGGAGTCTATCAGATAATATACCATCTCAATTTAGTGTCTGACAGTACCTGGTAGTCTTTATTGATTTTATGTTGCATAATTAGCATATTTCTTGTCTTTTCAAGTTCTTGTACTGTTTCTGCATGAGTTGCTTGAAGCTCTTTCAAGGAATGCTCTGGATCTTTACTCATTTTGCTGTCTACTTTTTCTAAAAATGAAAGGTCTCCATTTTTTTGTTCTTTCTGAGCCTAAAGTAAAAACATAATTTTTTAAATTGTAACAAAAATTTGCGAATGTGACCATGTGAATTAATGTAATACATCAAGAAACAATTCATGCACTTCCACTTTCCACTGGAAACAAAGCAGTGTTAACACATACATTTGCATAGTTAAACAATCACAGAGAAATAAAAATAGCTTATCAATTTCATAGAAAAAATAAAATCACATTTATTTTTTATCTAATAAAAATATACACTCTGACCTAAACATAAGAAGCACACTTGTAGATAACAGTGTAGATATAGATAACTCAGAATGAGACACCTTTCTGTTGTATTTACAGTTTAACACCTCACTTCAGAAGGCAAACCTGGTTTTACAGTGGGTCAGGTAAAAAAAAAAATGTTTGTTGTAGTCGAAGGGCTTTAAATAAGAGTGCTGAGCCTTAAATTAATGACTTAGATGTCACTATGAAATATGCATATGCTGTAACTGTCACCTAACCATTTCCTGAATCTTAGTACAGCACTGTGCTCTCTCTCCCTTGCCTCCACCAAACATAATCCTGCACTGAGATGCAGTGAGTTTTAGAAGATGCATAAATAATTCACTCTCTAAATATAAGGTTAATAGACAAAGGTTATCATTATGTTACAACATGAAGACATGGAATCAATGGCTAATTTTTAAAACGCTACCTTTATAAGCAGGAGAGCTTCACTCAGGTCATCAGCATTAATATCACTCTCCTGTAAGAGAGAAAGTCAAAGTTCACAGTGAGGGACTAGCTTTCAGCACAGATCCCCAGAGCCTGACTCTCTAGGACAACACAAGGCACTTGGAGGCTACGGATGAAAAGAAACCAAGCACTCAGGACATTTCAACTACTCAGACTATCCTCACAGAACATAAGCAGCCAGGGATGTTAGCTAATAGACCAAGTGACACTGTTTTTTCTGTCCTTAAGACACATGCACACACATTGTGGAGAAGGGAACTGGTCACCTGGTTGAAGAACCTCATGCGGTTTTTCAGTTCATCCAGCTGCTGCCTCTGCTGCAGACACTGGAGCTGCAGCTCTCTGTTCTCTTGCACAAGCTTCTCATTTTGGTCTTAAGAATAAAGTCAGCACAGTTAGAAAGCTAAGTGAGAAGTATGTTGAATAAGACATTTAAGCGAATGTAAATTCGGTTACACACCAAGCTCTATCTAGTATCATTCAGGTCAGATAAGAAAAGAGCCAGCTCCTTAGATGAAGGCAGCAGGGTCTGAGGACCTAATCCACACCATCATGTGTCTACCACATGACACATTTGCTTATCAAACATGGAAGACTCAAGTTCACAGCATTAATACAAGGAAACTGTGGTTTCTGAGACTTCAAAGGAACATTCCACTTAAAATGCCTAAGAATATACATTTCTAAATATTTGATTTTTACTTACTTATTAAAGGTCCTGAAAGACATGCAAAAAAAATTTTGTCTTTTAGTGCTCTGATTGACTTCTTTGAATTTTCTTTTCCACACTTAGCTAAAGTCTTTGCATTAAAACAAGATCATTTATTTTATAAACTCCAACTCTATAACTCAACCAACCATATCCCTAACAAATCTGTTTCAACAGGAGAGAGATCGTGAAGCAGCATCAATGATAATGCAGTGTATTCTCAGTTCACAGTTCCTGCTGTCAGCAGGACATGCGCTTTTGGCCACCTTTAAGAAAAAGATACTAGTGCCTAGGCACTCAGTCCCCATGACCCAGGATTTTTGGAAGAAATCAAGAAAACAGAAAATTCATACACAAATTTCTTGCTCTGCATTAAAAATATTTAATTTAAAAAGAGGTGGGAACATGGGCTAGAAAGATGGCTCAGCAGTTACAAGCCGTGGTTACCTAGGATCTGGGTTCAATTTCTAGCACCTCCATAACTCCAGTTCAAGGGGATCTGGTGCCCTCTTCTGGCCTCTGCAGGCATTGTACACACATGTAGTGGTCAGTGGGCACATGCACTGCACTCTTTAGTGCTGTGTTCTTAAGTGCATTTCCCACTGTCTTTCACTGTGGTAGGCAGTGTTGACTCTGGCGGACTACTGCTAGACCATGCCAACTACTTTTGATCTTAGCAATTTTTATTATAAGTTCTCAATTCAAGTTGTACATTTTTGTTTCTTAGTTAACAACAACAACAAAAATCAAGTAATACATTTGCTAAGAATTCTTTCCATGAATGCATTTGCAGTCTGACTGAATGTTATACAGAAATATGTCTCTCTGCCTTTTTCAAGTCTTTGTGCTCCCAAGCTATAAATGCTTCACACAAGTACAAATGTTAAATTACATCAAGAGGAAATGGATTAAATTGGGAAGATTTTAGTATCACATAGTATGTCAAAATCCTCAGGTGTATAAAGATACAGAAGTACTTTATTAAATATATAAACACTATTATATGTATAGAAAATTAAAGTTTATGGCGTAAATTACTTAAATTCAGTAAGCTAAAAGAATTTTCAAGTATGAAAAAACAAAAAAACCTTGAAAGTGTGAAGGTATGAGACAAACGCCTATCTCTAAACTGGTGAATTCTTATGAAATGAACTTTTTACTTAGGGAATACAATGGAAATGTGACACTCCTTGTACTTATTCTGTTAAAACAACTAGTGGCTAGAGAGACAATGACAGAGACGGACAAGTGGTGTAATGACAGAATGACAAAGACAGCAGCAGAAATGGTGACAGGGAGGGGGAGGGGACGCTTGGGTGGTCTGCAGGAGCAGGTGTTCTAAGACACCAAGGCAGCAGTTCTCAACTTGAGGGCTGAAGGACCCTTTCCCAGGTGTTACCCAAGACACGGGGAAACACAGCTGTTTACATATGACTCAAGACACTAGTAAAACTATAGTTACAAAGTGGCAACAAAAATAACTTTGTGGTTGGGGTCAGCACAGAGTGAGGACCGGTATTAAAGGGTCGCAGCATTTGGGCAGCTGAGAGCCACTGTTAGAGAGGCACACTGCTCCTTTGCATGGACACAGTGCCCACTGTGATCTTTCTGAAGCTCTAGGTTTGTTTTCTTTTTTAAAATAGTTCTTTCAATTTACAAATATGTCGGTAGTACAAATAAAATTCTATGAGTCTTTCCATCCTTTTACTCTTCTCTTTGACAGTTATGTCCCCACTCACGGCTATTTTAAAAACGGAGCACCATTTGTGAGGGCCCTTAATGGGGAAACATCACTGAGCACCGCTGGTCTCTCTATAGAATTTATGCAGAGTTATACACTATAGTCTTTCTTTATCAAGCTGCTTATTTAGGATGTGATTTGGGTCTTTAAGGAGTACCAAAACTGCTACAGTTCAAAGAGGAAATAGTCTTGCTGAATTATAATATGAAAAATCAAAGCACTCTGCATGAGATGAAAAACAAGCGCCTTACCTTATGATCTGACAAAAAGCAGGTTAAGTTACACAGCATTTTATTCAAATGAGATACCATTTCACTCTTTAAACTTACATTCTTCCAGCACGCCATTAATAACAGTGCAGAGAACAATTCAACTAAACAATTTTCAGAGCTCCTTTGTGCTAATATCTTCAGCTGTGATCAATATGACCATATGCATTATGCTGAATTATGCATTTCAGCTAAAGATAGAAAGGAACGTTCAAAAGCAAGCCCTTAAACACATGCAGTTAATTTAAGCATTAACCAAATGCAAACTGCATTTACATATCCTCCCCCACATATTCACACAATCTGAAACTAATTTGTACCTTGAATAAAGAGGTGAATATTCTCTAAAAATAACTTGCTGGTTAGATGAATGACTACAGGAAGCCAGGGAAGCCCTTCTGGAAGGGACACTTGATACAGAGAAGGCAAATGTGTGAGCAAAGTTCAGAGTCAAATCAAACCATCTCAAAATCTGAGCCACAAAAAGAACTTTCATCATATTCAAAGACTTCCTTAAATACGTAGTTTCAAATTTTTGTGCATTTCTCACAAAATGATTAAAATCTAGAATATTTTTCTTAAAATTCATTTAAACATTTCTAAAATAAAGACTTAAAATTTTAGACTTGTAAATTTAAACCCTTCAAAGAAAGTAAGTGGAAAATCACAGTTGCAGCAACATTTACTGAGAAAGCAATTAGATAAATGTGTTAAGGGGGGTTTTTATGTTAAGGAAGATGTAGCTCATGATGCTAAAATTTTATTTCTTAAATATCTATCATAAGCTACTGCAGAGTCACCTTCAGGATATCTACACACTAAGAAACTATAACAGGCACTGTCAGCGATGATGACATGGGTCTACATTTATTTCAGAGTATGACTTCACAATACAGTGAATAAATCCACACATGTAACAAAACATAATTAAAGAAACAGAACAAAACTAATTCATTCAATTTGAAGAAGAGCAAGTACCAGTACAGATTAACCAGAAGGCTGCACAGCATCTAGACCTCTTTTATAGTGCACATGCATTAGTTTCAACAATCGCAAAATCTTCAAAGATAAGAACTAGAAAAATAAATGAGGATGGACTAGGTGAATTACAGTGAATTATAGTGGGTACAGAATCTTATCAACTATAACACTTAATAATAAAGTTCTCCAAATCAGTTAACAAACAACGGTTTAAAGAGAAGTAAGACTCTACCCCTTCTAAAAGTACTGTTTGAGAGGCCAATTCAGACAACTGACCCACAAAAGTTTGGAATTCTTGTTATCTAAGAAAACACAGACAAAATAGAAATAAAGTAAGTTCATTTCATTTCCCCTTCTCTGTAAAATCATGTATGGATTTGTTTGCTGGGGGAGGGCACATGTGGGGGCCATGATGCGCGTGGGGACAGAGCACAAGAAGCAGGAGGAAGCTCTCCCTTTCCACATGTGATTTGGGGGATGGAATTCAGTTCATGAGGCTTGGTGCCAGGATGATTTACCTACTGAGCCATCTTGCTGCCCCTCAGTTCCCTTGTCATTTAAGAATGTGCAATTAATTTATCCATTTTGGAAAATGGAATGGGGCAATATGGTACTTCTACTTCAAGTATTTACTGAGCAATTAAGACAGAACACTCCAGTAAGCACTCAATAGTGACATTAAAATCAGAAACTCACTAAGAAAAAAGTTATGTTACCACTTAATTCCATCTACAGCCCTCTAGAAAAATTTATAAATAACATATCAGTCAATTTGATCACTTGGTGGATAAATATTGACTATTGTGCTTCACTGGAATAAAGACTCTATTAACTGTGTTCCTATTTCAGGCTTGTTGAACAAATAAACAAAAACAAAAAAAACATATCTAACCAGTTTTAAGGTGTTTATTTATACACTCTAATTTTAGTAATATTAAACATAAAAAATTATGTTCTACTTAGTAAATAAAATGCAACCCTGTGGAAAGAGTACTTACTAAAAAATACACTTTTCTTACTGAGTCTGTACTAACCTTTTTGTTGTTGTTGACACAGGGTCTTACTATTTAGCCCAAAGGGGGTCTGCATTTGCAATTCTCCTGTCTTGGTCTCCTGAGTATCACGATTACAGGCATGTACACCATGCCTGGCTGCATTTAACTTTTAAAATTCTCATGTAAATGAATTGGAAATGTTTCAAAGCACATTACCTTTACATTTTTGGGTGTATCTCATGGGTGCAAACATAGGTACTACACTTGAATAAAAACATCTCCTCACCCCATTGTGTATCTGTGTGTATTGGGTATGCATTATCTGTGGGTAATACGGCAGCCCAGACATCTTTAATTACATTTTATTTCTATGAGACAAGACCTAATATGATTATGCTTAATGATTATTATTTTAGCAGGGACATTCTGACAAAGCGTCATGGTTAATAGAATAGATTTAGACATCTCACTATTAGATTGTTCAGTGTGATTCTCTCACTTGTCCCTGCTCTGGGTTTTCCCTTTGCATCTGCCCCTACCTGAACCATCACGGACTTCTTTCTCTAACTACTGTTGGCTTCCATGTCTTTGTCTTATTTGCTGTATCTTCAGAACTGAGAACAATTCGGAGCACATACTGGTGCCCCAAAATACTTGTTTTTTGTCAATAAATACTTTTTTTTTGTCAAATAAAGAAAAGCTCAGAATTTAGGGATATTAAACTAATGAAAGACAACCTGGATAAAGGTGACTCAGAGAGAAAAAAACCAGTTCTTTTGATATATATATGTAAACATATACAAATATATATACACATATATATGCCTCACATACACACATATATCTGTATATTTTACACATACACACTAATATAAAATGTGTCCCCAGAGAATAGCAGGATGACTGGCAAACAGGAGGCATATAAAAGTACTGATTGCCTCAGCAAATAAGAATGAGATGTCTGCATAAACAAACAGGTGGTTATTTCTAGATGTACCTCTTTCAGCGGTTAATTTGTCAAGGACTTCGGTTTTGTCTGTTAGATCAGATTTTAAGGCAGTTTCGAGCTGAGCAATCTGCACTTTCATCCGCTGCTCCTTTACCTTCCACTGTTCTTCATGGGCAGCACTGAAGGCACTGGAAAACACGTGATATGCAAGGAGAGCTGGGAAAATCAGCTTCACCCGAAAATAATAAAGAGAAAGCTTTTAGTGGCACAGAGACCACTGTCATCATGTCTTAGGAATTAAGTAAACATATGCTGGTCTGCTGCTGTTGAAACCAAGGCGCCTTGCTCAGGCTGCGGTTAGGGAACATGAAAGAGTTTGTGGGATGAGCAAAGGAACTGGCCTTAATTTAGAGCTCCAAAGTCAGAAAAGTTGGCAACATGCAGCTTTTGTGGACTAGTAAAGGAATTCAGATACTGTACATACTCCAGAGGAATCCATGGTTCCAAACCTCAGCAACTGACAGGCAAGACTGTTCTCCCCCACTTACAAGCCCACTCAATACTGGGAAAAAGCATTTTCCACCTGATTTTTAATTCTGAGGATATTGTGAGTCTGTAATACAGACATAAATGATTGTTTACTGAACCATTAGGTGGTAATTCTAATACTATGAAGTAATGCAAAGGCAGTTCTTCCCTAAACACAAAAGCAATAGGCTAAGAACAAATAATTTTACTTTTAACACAGATTATTATAAAAATGAGTGCCTCTAATCTACTAAGTTATGAAGATAGGATTATAATTGGTTCCTTAATAAAAGTGTAGCATATATTTTTGGGTTTTGGGAGACAGTCTCTGGCACAGGTTGATCTTGAACTCCCTAAGTAGCTGAGAATGACCTTGAACTTGTGGCCTTCTGGCTTTCACCTCTCCAGGGCTAAGACAACAGTGTGTACCCTCACACCTGGTTTATGTGATGCTAGGGATAGAACCTAGGGCTTTGTGTAAACCCTCTATCCACTGAGCTACGTCTGCAGCCCAAAGTAGTTTCACTTAGGGTTTAAAACTGCTAGTGATCGAGGCATAGCACACTAGAAGGAAGCACAGGATAGGAATAACTAGACGCTACACAGAGGGAGAAATCACGTCCTTATCCAGTGGGTCCTGAACACAGTCAACAGTGATGCTACAGCAGCTTTACTGACATTCAGAGGCATTTGAAAGGAAAAGGCCTGACAGTTCATGTTTCTGCATCTTCCCAGGTGATAGCCAGACTTTGGAAAACTTATCTTGATCTGCATTTCAGCAGAAAACCATTATCTGTGAAGCTTCACTTGACTGAGTAATCACCCACAGCTTTGACCCCTTTGCTTACTTTAAATTCAATAAATGAAACAAAAATCTATAAAATCTGGTTTTATACTGATGATGAAGTAAATAGAAAAGAAATATATTACTAAAAATTGACCTTAATGTTGCTCCTAACTAGTCCTGAGGTTTTATTCCAAGAGATACTTTCTATAGAAGGCACAGCTCAAAAAACCAACAACTGTACTCATTTCACATTTTGAATATTTTTGTTGAATTTAAAATAATATCACCTTGAGAATAATGAAATTCTAGGAGTCACTCTAAGGTGACATCTGTTTTCTCTATCAGTGGAGATCACATATGGATCCTTAAACAAAACAAACGTAGAATGATAGGCCAGTAACTTAAGCTTATTTTTTGTTAAAGGTAGAATTACCTAGACTTAAATGAAATGTAACTAAAACACATATACTTTAAATACAAAAGAATATTCCTTTACCAATGCATTTAAAATCGAAGAGTGTATATAATTTCTGTGTCTAGCCATAGTAATACATATGCATGAATGTGAATACATGTATGTATGTGTGCCTTCTATCATTAAAAACATGCTCCACCGGAAAAAACCTTCACATAATGAAATAGGCACAACTATACATTCCCTGAGATGCCAGCAATTAGAAACAGTAGTGTTCCAATAGTGTGCGCACAGCAGAAGATCACCAGCAGCTAATCTGGCAGGAACATCAGAAGCTGTGTGTGTTTAAATTAAGAACAATTTAGCAGCCTGGTTTCTCCAAACCCACAAAATACTAGTGTAAATCAGCATAAGTCAATCTGCATTTAGCCTGCTGCTATCTTCCCTCTAAATTTAGGACTGCATTCCACTGGAGTTTCATGAGGAATTCCTTTTGAGTTTACTATATTCCTCTATGCTTGGAGCCATCTGTGTCGCTATAAATGGTGAACCACATCTGGCTCCATTTTCTTTGTAAGGGCTATATACATGATTAAATCTGCATATGAGAAGAGGGTTTAAGAACTTTCTATTCATGAAAATGTTTCTGTATATGCCAACAGTGGCAGTGAAGGAGGGTGACTGTCTCTGTACCCATAGTACTGGTGTTCTGTGACAGCCTGCAGGAGGCCTGCTGGTATCTGTGGTCACTAGCATGCCCCCTGGTTGCCTTGGATTTCAAGCATACTGTTAATGCACGCCCTTCATTAAAACATGATATAATCAAAATAAAAGTTAAAAATTCCTCTCTAATTTTGGGTCTTTATTTTTTTTTCCTCACAAAAAAACTTGATTGCTCCAACATTCTAGAACTTTCTCCTGTGAGAAATGAGGGAGAGTTGCCCTTCACCCATGAAGGAACCCACAGGTACTTCAGCAAGATGATCGCAGACAAGCAGAGCTCATGTTGCAGAAATGAACAGAGTGTATGGGTGGACAGCTGTGCTCTTTCAAATTCTGGCCAGTGTCACAGCATAAAAACTTGCTCTGTTCAGTTCTTAAAAGGTCACTATAGCAGTCAAACTCTAAATGGACTTTAAAAAACCCAAACAAACCACCGTTAGATCAACATCTCTCAAAAAATTAATAGCAAAACTACTTTCAACAGGAATCCTGCACCCGACCTTAAGATGAAGACTTGGCAGTGGATGGTGGTAGTAGTACTTTGCACACCTGTGCTTACGTGTGTGTGTGTGTTCAGTATTCGTGGTGAACCTCGATTCCACCAACCTCCCCAAGTTATACGTACACAATATTGCCTAAGGCCTACTCCATAACCTAGTTCTCTAGCACCCACACTTTACTGATTTCAGGAATGGATCACAGGCTTACCATATTAGTGCATGAAGTTTCTCTTTTACTGAACAGGAAAATTTAATTGCAAAATATTATTCTGAATCCTAAAACTGAACATTTCTTAAAGTTCTTATTTCTTGGCATTGTATCAAAATGTTTAGCATATTAAATAAGTTTCATACCAAATACTAACATGAGGGTTTTATCTTACCACATGATTCTCTAATATGTCACATGTCAAGTAATAAACACATTCAAATTTTCATTTAAAAAAGGATGAGAATGCAATCTGCAAATCTTTTTCTCCTGAAAAACAGCCAACTCTGAATAGCAAACACATGCTCTCCTTTTTCAAGCATGTGATCATTGTGACTAAGCAAACAAGTAGCATTTCTAGTTTCTGATTAACATTAATTTCAGCAATGATGAATAAGAGTGTGATGAGAGAGAAGAGCTGTAAGAACCTGTGGCAATGGTGATGTCTGCAGTTTCTCTTTGCTTCCAAAAGCATAGTTAAAAATTCCATCAGAAAATTTTGATGTTCTACTTATGATTTCATGTACATGTTGGACTTTAGGCTTAAGTGCCACTGATTTTTTTTGGACACTGTTTTGAGGCTCATTATAGTCATTTACTTCCATACACCTCATATAATATTTACGTGTAGGCAGCACAATGAAGCCTGTTTTCAGTATGAGGGAAAAATGTAGTGCAAGTCCAAGACATTAAAAAAAAAAAACCCTTAAAGCCAGATTTACACTCTTAGATCATCTTCTAATATGGAAAGATAAAGTTTTATGGTGATTAAGTAAATATGAGAAAAATATGACTAGCCAAAATTCCATCTTTGTATTATTCCCAGATAAGTCTGCTGTGTTTTATTCCAGGAAAGTGTGTCCAGTAAATTCTCAAGTTGGAGAGAAGTAGAAATTTAGAAGTAGTGGCCAAATGGCACTTCTGTACTTAGCCCAGGTTAAATTATTTAGAGTTACAAGATGTTCAGGATAAATATAAATCCATCACAACCTCTGCATGTATGACAGGTCCATTATTTCATGGATGCTTCCTTTTCATACACATAGTTTACAAATGCAATTAAAATCAGGGACAGAGGCACTGGGGAAAAAATAAATCAGGCCTTATACCAGAAAGAAGTGGGTTCAGTTCCACACTGCTGCCCAGCAGAGCCGTGTGACTCTGCAGGAGTTAGTTCATCTGGCTTCCTGTTTGCCTCCTTTATAAAATACAGGAACACCATTGCTCTTCACAACAGGGCACTGTACAATGTGTACAACACCTGAAAATTTGAATATACGATCATAAAGTATGCATCAATGTAAATATTCTCATAGTTTTTTAGAGATGAAGCTATAAACCAGGAGGTGTAATAGATTTTTTTAGGTCAAGTTAATTAGAAAGGGGCTGGTACAAAATGGTCTAGAAAAAAGTTTTATGCAATTCCACATAAGATGTTTAGCTAGGCTAAACTCCTGCTAGATGGCCTTGAATAATATTTAACTGGTGGCTTATTGTTGCTAACCCTTAGCAGATAGAAAACAAAAGGGCACAAAGCATTAGAATAATGCCTAGTATGAACTTAAGGCCATGTTTCCAAATAACCAAAATAAATTCCCCACACACTCTGTCAGAACTAAAAACTCAAAATTTAAAATGTACATTAATTTGCAAAACATTCAATTAAAAGGTTAAAGATATATGAAGCAATGGTTGGATCAGATAAAACATATGTAAACATCTAAATCTGCTCCCATGTCATCCTGCATTTGTCATCACATATACTGAAAAGACGTTAACAATTACACAGATACACATCTATAGACAGATCATAATCACTTAACAAGATTTAGCCATGGAGTAGAATTTTGTTTTAAATATTACCAGAAGGGGTTATTTTCTAAAATATTGTAATTATGAAACATATTAAGAACTGAAAGAGGAGCATTTCTTCAGAATTTATCTTGAACTGAGGCTGAGGGGCCCAGTTTCTCTTTATGAGGAACACAGATATTGCTAGAGAACTCCTTCCCTACCACATTTACTCTGCTAAGATGCTGGGAAGCCCGGTAGAGACTCAAACAAACCCAAGAGCTTCTCAGGCCTGACTTCAGCACTCTTCAAGAACACAGGGTATCTGTGAAGGTACTCCAGCCTTGTTTGACCTTCCTTGTCTGTCACCTGGGCATGAGGAATCCTATGTTCCACAGTGTTCTGAGGAATTGACAGGAGTAGATGCATGGCCTGTAGCTTGTGTTCAACCAAGGACAATGCTTGTTATTCACAACAAAACAACCCGATTTCCATGTGATGATAAACTACAGCTCAGTTGTTTTTCTTTGCGACGTAAGTCTTGCCATGATCTGTTACTAGTTTTGGATATTTAGATAGCTATTAGGTATTGTGATAATAAACACTTTGATTAAAAAGAACTCAAGCAAGAATGAAACACACAGAATTGTTATTTACCTGTTATAAAGTTTATCATAGTTTTCCTTTAAAAGTTCTCGCTCCTTTTCTAAATCATTAATTTTATCCTGCAGCTAAAATGAAAGTAAAATTACAAAGAGTTTCCATGGTTCAGGGTTAGCACTCTAAACTGTGAAGACAGACCTTATACAACAAGTGATTATCATATCAAACCACACAGTCAGAAAGCCAGGAGGGGACAGCCACTTGTTCAAGTCTGCATTTCCGTACTGCAGCTGTTGAAGAGGCCACATACAGTGCCTGCGTTTAATTCAGTGTTGATTTCTTCCATGTCGTTAAATAAACATGAAATTAATATTCCTGGTTTAATTTAGTAGGAAGGGATACACTACTTTATAACAACACGAGCCAGAACTCAATAAAGAATGTGTTAAGAGTTTTCTCCTAAGCCTTTGGAAACATAATAGTTCTTATTTTTCCACCGTGATGAATTCCATCATTTTATTCATTTTGTATTAATTTCCAATTGGTCCATAAAAAATGAGTATTAACTGTTCTTTGAGTTCATGGTTCAAACAAGTTTGTTAATCATTATTTAAATTAAAGACACAATTTTTTTTGGTTACCCAGAATTTATAAATGGCAGCATATCATAAGAATAAAGTATATTCCTTATTTTATCCTGACGAATATTTTCAGAAAGAAACATAATTGTTAGATTACATAGTTATTAGATCATTATGATCAAAATGCGATTGGTATACTATAGTCTTTAAAGTTTTATTAATAAATATGCTCTGTAGTCACTTTTTCTATAGAGCAGAGAACGTAAAAGTCATCTCTATTTTTGACATTCTCTTTCGATGCAAGTGAGAGACTGGAGAAGCTTCTCCTGGGTGCAGAACAGAACATAAACACCTACTTCACTCCTGTTCTCCTGAGGAGTGAGTGCAGCCCACTACAGAGCCACCACTGTGCTGGGTGGGAGCTATGAGTGGGGCTGTAATAGAAGGGTATGTTTTCAACAACGTCCCAGAAGGAAGGAAGGCACGTCTACAGACTGCTGGGACGGCAGAGCATGGCACCCTCCCAGGGACACATCTTTCCTCTAATCTCATTCTTGTGTCTCAATGAGTCACAGAGGTCGCATTCAGAAACGCTCGCTCTTTAGGTCATGTGATATCACCTTACTTCTAGTTTCACTCAAGGCTCTTTAATCCTAGATAAACAGTGGCTTTTAGCACATTTGTAGGTTTTTAAGGATGCCATTCATATTCTGTACTGCCTACTTTATTCTGCTGCATTCAAAATACCAAATCCATAGCTCAGGATTTTGACATAAATTCAATTTTCAACTGTTTCTCTTTTACTTTGCAAAACAGTTCCCAAAAAGTTTTCATGCAACAAATGACTCCACTCTCCGGGGGCTCACCTCCTCTACTCTTCTTTCTGAAAACCTCACTGAATGCAACTGCTTCTCAAGGCTGCTGCACTTTAAACGCTGTTCCTTAAGCTGCACATTTAGCTCATCTCCATTTGCTATCAAAGCATCGTGGCTGATCCTGAGTGTTCTTTGCTTCTACAAAACACAGAGAGAAAAATTTCAGCCTTTTAAATAGTACATTCTGAATAACTAATGACAAGTCTACGAAGGGCTTTATCCTGGATGTTTACACTTCACAGTTTATTCTTCAAGTCGTAAACAATGTACATGTGCTACAAGGAAATAGAGGGTCACTTAGCACTCACAGAACACACACTGTCTCCGCCTTTATTTGTCTCCAGGCTTTGACTTGTTGACAGTGAAAAGTATCTAAAGTAGTTTTAGAAATTAATTTTTCCCTTTTTTACTATGGTTATAGTGGTTGGACATGCGGTCTAAAAATTCAGCATGGATCAAAAAACACAAAAAGTGAAAAGATTGGCCTTAAGACCATAAATAAACAATTTTGAATGGTTAGCTTTTAGTTTTAATACAAGTAAGTTTGTAAACATGATTTACATTTAATTTTACATACTTAAATCCCTTATTCTTTTAAAAGAAAATAAAACAGGTTATTAATTATAATAAGGGTTTTTGTAGACACCATTTGATAACAGGAAATACCTCTGCTGAGTAAGTCCTAGCGAAGGCTTTCTTAGCTCACCAGAAGAAATCTGGCCTTTCAAACAGATTAGAAGACGTCAGATTAGCTGTCATTACTGCTGTGTTACTATAGCGTGTTAACTTTGGTGACTTTCCCTTTGACTTCCCACCTCATCCAGGCTGTTGGCTTCAGCCTCTCAAGCCTTTCCCTACACTATTTCCCAAAAGATGTACCTGTACTGTAGCAGGCAGGTATTTGAACACATACACCAGGGGTCACTGTTACATGGGAATCAAGTTAGTCGGAGAACATAAAATCATTTTTCAGGTCTCTTCTTAATTCCTCATTTTTTGAAACTGCTTTCTTCCACATGTATTTTAGACTATTTTCACACTGATAGGTTTAACACTCCCACAAATTTGTGCTTCTATGCTTGGCATTGCAGGAGGTTCCTGTAGGTTGTAAGAGAGCACTCAAGGTTTTTCTGAGAGGTATTTAACTACTGACTTCAATAGTGCAGCAGGCATCATACGATGCTGTGCTTTACATCAATGTACAGCTTTCCTTGTCTCTGGACTTCAAAGAAAGCATGACTTAATATAAATTCTGATCATCTGGAATGTTCTGGAGTTCATTAATTCCAGGATTCTAACAGAATTCTGTTAATTATGCAATGCCAATAAACAGTAGTTCTGTGAGGGCATATCCACAGTCCTGAGGATGGGGAAGCCTACATATATCAGACCACACTGTCAAGGTTTAAGGTAAATATGCTGGCGGCTGATATTATGAGTACTCAAATATTTTCTGATAATGGTGGTGACCAAAGGAACACAAAACAAAACAAAACGATTTACATCAAACAAAGATTTAACAGAATGCAATTACTGACTCGCTCATAACTCTGGTCTTTATTGCATGCACAGGAAAGGTAAATATGCATACAAGTAAGTACAGAGACATCTTCAGTATTGCAGGCCCATTACACGAATCAGAAAAGAGGAGGTGGAAAGAATGTTCATGGTATGAGGAGATTTATGGCAGAGGCACTTATTTAAAATGACTTACCTATCCATAAAAAACCTAGGTGGTTACTTAGTTATTGTAATGAACAATATACAAAGAGAAATTATACACATTTATAATCAAATATTAAAATAAAGATTTGGTGCTATCATTATTAAAAGTAAAACTTGAATACTATTTTGAATCCTTTTCATTGTGGATTAAATAAATAATTACAGTACCTCTTGAAGCTGAATAAACTTTCCTTCTATGACTGAAAGAGCTCTGCTTTTCTCCACTAGTTGCTTATGAAGCTTAATCAGTTCTACATTGTCCCGAATATTTGACCTTCAAAGTTGTGTTTACAAAAAAAGAAAAAAAATTAATACAAGTTAAAAGGAAAACAAAACACACACACAAACTATGATTGATTTACTTGTATATAACTAAGTTATCTAAAATTTTATATTATTGTAAGTTATGGCAGATTATTTAAAAATTCTGGAAGGTATATAAACAGACCCTCTGAATTTGAAGGGTTTGTTTATTTGAAGTTCCAAACTTGATGGCAATGTTAGCTTCATCACATTGATAGTACAGACTGACAGCTGTTTTAGGATGTTCTGAGAGACTGCACAAAACCATCAGTTTTCATCCAGCAGACAGCGGCAAACTCTATGCTTCCATGAAGGACTGCCATGTTCCGCTCCCCCAAGTGCAGAGCCCGTCCGTCATTCATTTCCCTACCACTCGCTCCCTTTACAGACAGTACCACAAGATTATCATTTATTGGAGTTTCCTCTTGGAGTTGCAACTTTTCAAAAATATTTCCAAAAAAGTGACTTAGCATTTTATACTAATAATGCCCAAAGCTGGCATTTAAATATGTTGCAGATGTGCCTTTAGCTGTAAGAGATTATTTGATGTCCACAGGGTATATAGAAACCTTATATGCTGCAATACTATTTTGTATTTTTCCTACTGAGATTAAAGCAAATGTAGAATTTAACAGGAAGATCTTGTTAAAGGTTAATCATAGATCTAAATGAATACCTGTTCTCAAAAGGCATTTATTTTCCTGACAGAAAAAAGGTCCTTAATTTAATGCCTCATTTAAACTTTTTTTTTTTTTTAAATTGTGAAGGCTTGATTTTAAGACTTCACTTTAAAATATATAAAGGTAAAAAATTTAAATTCAGAAAATTATTTCAGCATTTAAACTAAGTGATTTTACTTCTAAGGCTCACCTAGTATCCACATATTGGAAACATTGTCACAGGCCCAATGGAACCAGCAAATGCACTACAAAGCTCACACATCTGTAAACCAGCTGAGGACTTGAAATACTTGGGTTTCCTCTTTGATATTTGAAAGTTCATTGTATTTTGGCATTGCACAGTTAGTTGTCCTCACACAGAAGATAAACAAGTCCAAGAACCTGGATCTTTCCCAGGGCACAGTCCTAACACAATGTTAAAATAATTATGTGCCTAAAACAAGTTATCTAGCAACTCTGAGCACAGATTAAACAGTGTGCTTACTTCTACTTTCCTTGTTGTTACATTTTTCACTAAAATACAATATGAAGAAAAATATATTTTAAATAAAAAATTCAAATTTGCCTTCATTCAAAATATGAAAAAAATTGAAATAAAAATACATTACTTAATTTCCTCAGAATTACTTGGTTTAACTACTCAATAATGTATAGCATTTACTGTTACAGAACGACAGAATGTGACTCAAAAATATAAATTCTTTGCTATATTTTCTATTGTCTTAGTCTTTTTAAAAAATAATTTTTAAAATCTTGTGTTATGGGTGTTTTGGCTATTTGTATTCTGTTTATCAGGTGTGTGCCTGGTGCCCCCGAGGGCAGAAGGTATCAGATACCCTGGGACTGGAGTTATGGATGATTATGAGCTGCAGTGTGGGTTTTGAGACTGGAACCCAGGTCCTCTGGAAGAACAGCCAGTTCTCAACTGCTGAGCCATCTCTCCAGACTCTCTCTCCATGTTCTGCTCTTTTACTGGGGGAGGCAAGATGCTAAGGATCAAATTCAGGCAACGACTCTATTTTGTTTTAAAACAAAATTTCCAAGAAGAATCAAATATATTTTAAAATTAACTGTAGCTTAATGTTAATAACAAGCTATTAAGTCCAACAATCACTTCAGTCATATAGCATCACAAAATTTGATGGTGAATTTTCTTTGTATTGTAAAGGACATCAAGTGTTTTAAACACTAGTATTTTGGCTGACAGAGTTCTACTGAGCATTTCACTGAACATCTTAGTGTATGGACTCTAAAATATTGGTAAGAAAAGAGGCAGAGTATTTTATACTAATGACGCCCGATGCTACACATAAACACAACTGTATTTGAAAACAGTAATAATAATGTGGCAAATAAGTACAAAGACAGTTTACCAGCGCACAGCTGTTCCAGACAATGTAAAACCTTAATCCCATGTGCAGGCAGCAAGTATTCTGATTACTATGACTACATATTTTCTGATGACAATAATCTGAAGTCTATAATTTGTCCAAGTGCTGGTCAGAGATATAAACTACACCCATACTGAAATCATCACCATGATACTTCATGGTGTTCAATATGTACAACCAAATCACCTCAACCCTGATAAACAGCTCAACATTTTCACAAAGATGAATTTGGGGAAAGAATAAGGGCGAAGGTAACAGAATGGGAAAGAGATGTTACAAAAGGCTGTTCAGGATGTTACAAGTGAGAGGAAGCAACAGGCACCACTGAGCAGACAATCCTACATCTAGACGCCTGCAGACAAAACCTGCAGTTGGCTTCCATTGAGGAAGAGATGTAGCAGTAATGCGCCAGCAATGTTTCTAGAGAGCTCTACAGGGTAACTCTTTTTATACATAGAGAACCAAGTCTTCAGGATGATGTTGTTCTAGCAGAAAGAGCTAAGCACAGGACAACATCAGATGGACTCTGACAGTTGTGCAATCATTTATATGAGCCGTGTTATGCATAGTGAAAGAACCTGCAGACAGATATCAAGAGTTCTAATTGAATGCTTTGGGAAAATACATTTCTCAAAATTTCAACAAAGATTTTGAAAAGCTATAAAAAATTAAGTTGGAGAATGCAGTGACTATTTTTCTTCTTTTGCTTTCTCTTTTTATAGATAAGATTTAGAATTATGATCAGATCTGAAACTATGAGAAAAGTTGTTGGCTCCTCTAGATTAAAAACAAGCTGAAATAAATTAGACTTTATGTTGAAAAAAGTAACCCAGCTCAACAACCTGTGTGCCAACTTTCTCTCGTATAATTTGAAACAGCCAAGCAATAAACTCTGAAAAAAGTATTTCGAATGGAAGCCTTGAAAACACTTGACTCCAGCTCTGCTACTGGGCGCCATAATAAATCCAGAAACCTAAAACCTCAGCTCCACTGGAGAAAGAGAACTTTCAGTGGAGCTATGTAATGTATAGTCTAATACGAAGGCTTAAGAAGCAGAAATCATCGCTACAGTTGGAGTTTCATATACTGCATTCCCTAGACACTCCCCTCCCCTCCTTACCTAGTAGCACTGCATTCCTTGCTACAGTAAGAATTATGCAGGCAGAGTACAGAGGATGGGAGACTCCGTCCCACAGAAGCTATGCTGTGAGGTTCTGGGAAGCAGGGAGGTCAAATGTTTATGAGACAGAATGGAAAGGATCACTGTGAGTAATAGTTTTAGGCTGGCTGAGACCACGGGATAAAACTAAAGAAATTAGAGTTAAAAATGTTTTAATATTCTTTCTAAATAGCAATGGAAACTTGATTATCATATTGTTCAAAGAAATGTGAGTCACTAACAACTGGGGAAAAAGGAAAACAAACAAATGAGCAAACAAAAGCACTGACAAAGGTGTTTTGAACAGGACTACAGAAGCTTCTAATAAATCGAACAGTGAGTTTCCCTAAAATTGTCAAGAATAGACATAAAGGGTAATAAGGGTAATGGTTTTGCTCAGATTTGCTACTTGTGCTCCTGGTTAAAGACGACTCCCTGATTTAAGATTGCATGGAGGAATATGTGGCTATGTAAGTTTAAGCTGATAATACAGCATAATTCTCATAGTGTTGGGACAAAGAACAAGTTACAATCCCAGTTATTTCTTATAGTCAGCCATCCAGACCAATAGAGAGGGACAGATCTGACAAATTTCTGTATGCATGTATTCACACTGGTAAGAGGAGAAGGGGTATTCCTCAGAACTGGCCACGGCAAGAATAATCTAAATCTTGGCTCTCTTTCTAGAGATGGCTATGTTTAGGATCAAGTTTAATGGACTTCAATCGGAGGTTTATTGTAACAACCATGGGAATCTGGGACTTTTTAGCCAGTATTTCCAAAAGCCCAGTGGAAAATGTACTTTTACCAGCTTTTAACCTTGCAAAAGTGAGCTGAAGATTTTATACTTTTCAAATTCAGTTTTATACGAGTACTCCAACCCAGTACAAGAACAGGCTATCTATCTCACAATTATCAGAAAGAATGAATGGAATGATAGAATTCTGATGACGGTAAAATGAGAATGTCAGAAAGGTAGGAAAATAATTGGGTAGGCGAATCTTTCAGATATAGATGGTCTTGGAGTAAATGGTTTGTTTACAGAGTAGAGAACCATGTATCCATTTCTTTATTCATTTACAAGAAAAATAAAGAATTTAGATAAAGTGCTTAAGTGACTGAGTCAACACTCAAATCTAGTTTTAAGAGCTAATTTTTTCTCATTCTTTTAAGTTACTTTCTCCTTTTAAAATAGTCCTTTCTAAGTTTTCATTTTTCCTGCACTGTCATATGTGTATCAATTCACTAGTTATATACGCCACAATTTCCATGAGCATTGAAAAAATGTGTTAAGTTGCTACACAGAAAAATCTTAGATAGTTTTGATAATATAAAACACAGGAACAAAAGAATATGGTTACTTGAGAATAATATTTGTCACTAGACACATTCTAAGTTATTCAAAACAATAGGGGAACCTGAAGGTATTTTAAAAATGAGAGATGATCTCCCTGCATAATAATGTTTGCGTGGATATCCCAGGCCCCATCATCCTTCCATCAGAGAACCAGATGTGCCCTCTAAATTAGGGGCTGGGAAATCAGGCAAATCCAAATTGAGGGCTATTCTGCAAACAGCTGTCACTGGACTGGAAAAGAGCAGGGACCACTCTAGGATAAAGGAAACTTAAAAGCCGTGGCAATGAACACACAATCCTCAGTTGCATCCTAGATGAAAACAAAATAAAATAAAGCCTACTACTTAAGAAATGAAAGCTATAAAAAAAATTAGAACAAAAGCTATAAAGAACATTAGAACAATCGGGAAAAAAACTGGATATGGATTTGGACTAAGTACTACTCACACTACTGTGTCGTTCATTAAAGGTTCTGGAAAATGGTTATGCAGGAGGGTGTTCCAACACGTTAAAGTGTACAGTGGGTGAAGCACCAAGAGCACCTTTCAAATGGGAAAGCAGGAACTGAGGAAAGGGAGGGAGATGGAGGCAGGAGAGGATGGAAGGAGGGACAGAGGCTGATAAAGAAGGAAATAGGAAAAGAATTGGGGAGGAAGAGGGAGTGAGAAGAGAGAAAGAGGAAGGGATGGAAAAAGAAGGGTCTGTGTAGTAGCAAAATGCTCCATATTCAGACAAGCTAAAGGTAGAGGATACGCAAGTGCTCACCCGTCTGTTCTGTTTCTTGGTAGGTTTATTGCTTTACCAAGTCAAATGCTGGGGTGAATTTAGAGTGCTAGGAAGTAATCCTGTCTCTGCAAAAGGGAAGAGCAAGGCCCAGAGGCCAAGCTGTTTCTTATAATGCACGGCTGCAAAGAACCTCTTAGTGTTAAGATTTGACAGTCTGCTGTCTGCCAAAGGGATCAGGGCAAGTCAGAGAATCTGAAACATATATAGGTTACATTTCCTCCCTTGGGACATAATGGCACTTACATGATTTTTAATTAAGAAGATAAATAGTACCCTAATATTTATTTTTAAAGAAAGTACAAACTAGTTACACATTTGCTAAGGGTATAAATATTTTTGGAGTTGAAAAAGTAAATAAAAGGTAAAACTGTTCTGATTTTAATGTTCACATACATATGTTCACTGGTTACTGCTTTGCATTTAATTTAAGACAGCCTTTTTAATAAGCAGAAAATGTGCATTTTTATATTGTTTAAATTTTAATATGGATTTTTGTTCAAAACAACAGACATTCAGGCTACTTGTAAATGATACAAGATTTTTTGCTAATGAGGCATTATGTAGAACATATGCAAAAATCACAACTCAGTCTTCCAAAATAGACCACAACAACAGGAAAAAACATGACTTTAATAAAAAAGAGCAGCACTGGGATTTTACTTCAAAGCAATTAAGGGCTTTGGATAACCAAAAGTTTATGTCAAGCCGATGCCAAACCAAACTGGTCTATTAAACACATACTACGGAGAGTTTCTGTACGGTTCTATGAAAGGCTCTTTGCCATAAATATCAAGGGCCGCCACTCTGCAGATTACGGCTACGTTAGGTTCATGCTTGAGAACAAGGGGTCCAACATTCAGATCAGACTTCTAGAATTTCAAATCTGAAATAATGTACCAGTGGAAGGAGAAGTTCAAATATGTTTTCCATTTTGTTATTTCTCTCTACAGTAAATTATACCAAGTTTTACATTTTCTTCGAAGTTTTTCAATAATTTTCCATTAGCCTCAAAAAAATTTGAGCTACAAGTAAATGTAATTTTTAAAAAGCCTTGAAGAACTTTGTCTTATTTCTTTAGTCCCAAAAAACTGCATTCAAGAAACAACAGAGGTATCGTTCTTTCTAAGCAAAGAATGTGGATTTTCAATTTTATAAAAGCATTGAAGTGAGGTACTGACTGGCTTATTTCTTTGGCTTCTGTACCAATTCTCCTTTGCTCATCACACAATTTTGTTCCTGCTTCTAATAGTTGATGTGATAAAGAGACTACTTCCTCCTGTGTGGGTAATCCAGCCCCCACGGAAGGCCATGGTTTAGATTTCAAACACTATCTTTTGTTGGCGACATTTAGAGTATGGAAGTATGTGGCCTTGTCTGTGACCCACCTCTGCTCTGCTGTATTCTGGCACTGTAGGACCTGAGAAGCTTCTCTTCACTCTCTCAAAGTCTAGCTCTAAGATGATCACACTCATTGGGAACAGGGACAGGAAGCACAGTACATCTTTTTGTTTGGCACCTTGAAGAACATAATAGAGAAAATAGTCCCCGATAATCTTCACCTAATGGCTGAGCAAAACTGACAGAGATATGTCCCAAGCCTGAACCTGCCTCAAGTAAAAGTGTGTGTGCTGGGGTTGATGTGCATGTGCATGAATGTGTAGGACAGAGAGACCCATTTTTGACAACTTTCTCAACTGCATTCCACCTTAATTTTTGAGACAGGGTTTCTCACTGAACCTGGGACTTAGCAGCTAGCAAGTCCCAGGGATTCTCTCCTCTCTGCCTGTTCAGCTCGAAGACTGCCTATCTGGCTTGGGATCCAAATACAGATCTTTAGGCTTGCATGGCGAGTACTTTACTAACTGAGCCATGTTCCCAGCCTCACAGTGCATTTTTCTATTCAGATAATATCTTAAGTAGAGGTGTTGGTAATATTAAGAAAGCACACTCAAATATAAGGCCTAGGCCTCTGGCCCTTTTCTTTACTAGAAGTCACCCCTGTTCCTTAAGGAGACTGAGTTTAAAGCAGTTCTTTCTGGAACATGGTTAATGACTTGTTATTCAAATTGATGTAAAGCCAGGATTTTAATTAAGCCCCTAAATTACATATAATTCTCAAAAATATTCATCTTTGTTAGGCCATGCTAAAAGAATACTATATAATTTCACTCGACATTAGGATCCCCTTATATAATTTAGTTTTACATACTATAGTTTTAATATAATTATAAATTATACTAATCTTTTACATAATAAAGGCTTTCATTTTTTTTTAGTATATTTAAACAAAAACAAACAAACAAAAAGTTGGGGCTAGAGAAATGGATCAGTGACTAAGAGTATTGGCTGCTCCTCCAGGGGACTCAGGATTAACTCACAGTGCTATTATAGCAGCTCACAACTACGTGTAACTCCGGTTCCTGGGGATCTAACACCTTTTTTTGGCCACTGTGGGAACTACGCACCCACACAATGCACAGACATATATGCAGACAAAACACCCATAACATATAAAATGAAAATCTTCCTCACAAAACACAACCCAAATCTCCCATTGCACAAGTTTCTTTAGCTCTTCATAGATCCCATACAAGGTTAGTTTGTCAAGAGCTGAGCTGGTGAGAAGGCTGAGTGGGAAAAGGCACATGCTGCCAAGCTGCCTGATGACCTGAGCTCAATCCCTAGTGACTCTTGTAAGTTGTTCTCAGATTTCCACATGGATGCCTGTACACATACACAAGTGTACACACACAAAATAAGTAAATGTAATAAAAAACCTCTTATTTTTAGGAAAGAGATACCGAAACACTCTATTTGAAAAGTTAGAAAATCTTACTAGTTTGTAAAAAGAGCAACTTGACGAGAGTGTCACAAGATGCAGAAAGGGAAAACAGAAGTGAAGTCATTAAGTCATTATGAGATATGTGGAAAAAAGCAAAAGAGATGCCACCATCAAACGCAATGTGCAGGATTTATCTGTGGTCCACTAACATGAATAGTAGAAAGGAATCTTCAGACAAGTCTGCATAAAAATGGCTGTCAGATGCTATAAAACAACGGCTATTAACATTTGGGGCAAACATTCTCAATTACTTACGAGTGACTGTGGCTAAGACTAGCTAACTGAAGCAAACAAGTGTGAGCGTCGATGAAGTAAGGTTGGTAAGATGTTAATAATTGCTGAAGTGGAGTTACAGACGCATGAGGGTCTTTAGTTTTGTCAAAAGAAAAGAAGAGAAAAGGTTGTGAAGAAAAAGGTAAGAGATATTACAGAGAGCAGAAGTCTTCTCAAAGCACAATGTCAACACACAAAATGAACAAATGAGGTTAGAACCAAAACCTGACAAAGGACAATGTGAGCAAAAATACTATTTTATAAAACATCAAAAATACAATGGTGGCAAGGAAAGCTATTGCCAAAGTGGACCATAAAAGGCAACGACCATCAGATTGGCTTATAACCCAAGTATAGGGAGACATGATGTCTTTTTGTGGTTCTACACCGCTATAGGCTGAAGGAACCCCTAAGACTTGTCTGATAGCCACAGCATGACAGTGCAGCTCTTGTTACCCATGCTTCTCTGAGCAGCTACAATCAAAAGATGTAAACTTCTGCAGACTTGACAAGTGGGCCTATCAAAGACAAGGTGAGCATGGCAGCCAGCCACAGGACGGTTAGGCAAAACCACTCTTTCTTCACAAGAGTACTTGATACAGTTAGTAGGTCTACAGCATTTCTCCCCAAAGACTATTAAGTAGAAATAGGGCTGTAAAATAGCTTAGATGGATTTATCATCTTATGGCTCATGATAAATTCTTTCAAGTTAATCTTGAGCATATCAAAGTGGCATTTCAGTTTTAACATACCTTTGATCTGTAGCTTGCTGCTCTCGAAGCTGAAGAAGAGACAGCTCAATTTCATTTTCTTTTCTCCTCACCTGAGTTCTCAAGACCTCTGCCAAATGCTCTAACTCTTCTATCTGGCCTCTCTGTGACTGAATAACATTTTCTCTGCAATAAAGAATCTTGATAAGAATCTGTAGTTTGAGGAGAAATTTGTAGTATTTAAAGCCAATGCAAAGATAGCTCTTTATTATAATATAGGGAAAGAAAAATTAATAAAGTGGCTTAACTACTTCTGCATATAGTGAAACAGCAGCAGATTCATTCAAGAAATGGCCCTTTAGAAGATACTGTTCTAGGCAATAGACTGGACTGTGGTTGAATTCAGTTAAGTATGTACTGATCACTTACTGGATACTCTACAACATAATTTATATATATATTGCTATTTTATATGTGGAAAATTGCCATATCACCCAATTAGTACTTCAGAGAGTGGGCAATAGATGTGCCAAACATAACTGGGGTCTCTAGTCTGCACTTATTTCTTCTTAGTCTGGCAGCATCCCAGTGCAGTGAGTTCCAGGAAACTGCTACAAACCTTGGATTTTTACTTGATTATCTAAGAATAAGAAAATACTTAGTTTCATATTTCCTCACAAGTTGATTGCTAGTGTGATTAGTTTTTAAAACATTTAGAATAAAATATTTCAAATCTGTATCGTCTTACTCTTCAGAAAATCCTAAGGCTGATATTCTTAGTGTGATGCTTTCTTTACTTATTCAAGGTTCTGATGATCCAGGTAAAGGCCTGAGGCCATTTGCATGACTCACAGAAACCACCAGGCACAGATGAACCAGGAAAAGGATAAATGAGGCAACCATCATGGCAAGATGAAGATTGCATGTTTCACAGAACCACAGGAAAGCAAGAGCTGATCCATGTGCATCAGATACTTCCAAACCTTCAAGCCGTTCCTTGCTCCTCTCAATTCCCTCCTTCCTCCCCAGAAGAGATGAGTCAGGATCTAAAAAGTTACCTGTAAGTTTATGGGAATGAAAATGTCTCTAAAATCGAGACTATTCAAAGTGATTCGACTTGAGGCCATTCCTCTGGTGGTAAAATGAACATATATCCTGCCATCAGTATAGCTAGATAAACTATCCACTGAGAACATGTTATATAAATACCTGTTATTACTCCACAGAACTAGCTGTATTTTAGTAAAGCAAATTATTTATACATACTCCAGTTTTGTTTACAATAAAGGAGAATGAGGGATATAATCAATATACAAAGTTCTAAAATGACCACGAAAAAGAATACATACAAATTTCTTATTTCTCCTCTGGCTTCTTCAAGTAAACTATTGCCATATTTTGTGAGTGTGGGTTGTGCAGTTTCTGCTTCATCTACATTTTGGAATCTTATACCTAAAAATAAAGTAGTAAAATATTATGGAAAAAAAGTTGTTAAGAAAGACAGATCCTTGATTTGCTAAAAGTCTACTTATAATAAACACTGGGCTACATGGGTTCTTAGAGCAGAGCATCAGAAGTACAAGCTAAGGAGGTATTAGCCCTCAGCCACCAGCAGGTAGTATACAAAACCCAGAAAATGTCAACATTTTATCAACAATCCTGATAAAGAACAACTCTAGACATTTGGGGATTTAGCATTTCTATTCCAGTTTCTGAAAGAACCACCATTTTTAATTGAGGGGTTTATAATAAAAACTGAAGTATGAAGGGAAAACTTGACGTAGGGTAAAACCAAATACTACTGTTCTACTAAAAGAATGTAGCAATAATGTCCTATCGACATTCTGGTAGATTTATAGCTCAGTGCCTTACTCAGCCATCATCCTCCTGCAGCAGATGGGAACAGGCAGACAACATGCAGAAAGCAAGAGACCTTGGGACACTCAGTGCATGTGACACATGTGTGGGAGTCAGTGAACAACCAACGAAGCAGTTTTTTCTTCCACTGTATGTGTCTTGTTGACTGACCTCTGGTTGCTGGGCTTGGTGGCAAGCATCATCTCACTAGTCTCTTTTGTTAGTGGCTTTGGTAATGATCTTTTATATTTAATCATAAAATCCCTTGATCTTATATCCTTAATCTATGCCATCTTTTTGGTTATTCAACCTCAATAAGAAAATTAAAGTAAAAGTCAACTTGAGAATGAGTTACCAATAAGAGCTCTTAGAATAAAGCAGTGCCTACAGTATTTTTCTAATAAAAAGTACTATGTATGGTGGCAAATGTATCGTCTCAGATACTCGGGAGTCTGAGGCAGGCAGACTGTTTTAGCTAGCCTGGGCAATGGAAAAACTCATCATATGAAGTTTGACAAGGACAGTCCCTTTGTCAAAGTCAGACAGATTTCATTACATGTCCTCTTTTATTTCTAGTCCAATATATGATGCAGACTTTATAGAGACTGGTCCAAGATCTAAAAGCACAGAACAAAATTTCTCTTTAAAAAGTTTTAACCTTTTCAGAATGAGAAACTCCATTATCTTTAAGTTGACAGCTGAAGATGGTCCTTTTTCCGACATGTTCATTATTTAATGCCATAACCTGCACTGTTGCACAGAGGATCTGCCTAGAGCATTCAGAGTTCACTGTGCTACACCTGGCCAGTTACACACACAGGCTATAATACTAGCTCTTAAGCTTTCCCTATACAATTTTGGGAAAATTCAAAATTAGCAGTGGAGTTAAGAAAACCTAACTCAAAATATATCTAAAAGTTTGGCCACATGGTGATTTGGTTATTTATTAGTAACTTTGGTCATTATTTCTAACTAATGGATATTCTATATTCTTTTCAGTTTTGATTTGGTTGGCTGATATAGCCCAGGATGGCTTCAAATTCCACATCCCATCCTCTTGTTTTAGTCTTCTTCTTTCTTGTGTGTGTGTGTGTGTGTGTGTGTGTGTGTGTGTGTGTGTGTGTGTGTGTGTGTGTGTGTGTACTCCTCCTGTCTGGATTGTCTTAGTGTTTTCAGAATAATTTATCATCATTTTATGCATAAAATGTCTGTTTTTGCCTGTGTACCACATGCATCGTGGTGTTTTTGTCTGTGTGCCTTATACATCATGGTGCAAACAGAGGTCAGAATATGGTATCTGATGCCATGGAATTGAGCTATATGCAGCTGTGAGCTGCCATGTAGATGTTGGGAACTGAACCGGGTCCTCTGGAAGAGCAGTTAGTGCTCTTAACCCCTGAGCCATCTGTCCAGCTCTTGCTGCAGTCTTCTGAGTACAAGGTGCTGGGTCACATGCTTGTACCAGGCCCAGGCACTACTGGCTGTGCTTGGCAGAAAGTTTTATTTCAGTGGTTCTTTACAGTAAGGTCTGAGTCTACAGAATGGCAATTACTCCTGAGTCAGTCCTTGCCATCATTTATTTCAAGGTGTCAACCGAGAGGGATGGCATCCCCATAGCAGTTTCAGAGCAGATGCCTCCTTTGGCCAGAGGAAGTCTTAGGCTTCTTATTCAGCCTTGTCTCAACCCAAGATAGTCCTAAAATACTGGATTCATGCCCCAGTCTCAATAGCAGCCTTGAAGAGTGTACTGCATATTTAAGATTAACTTTGGAAACAACATTTTAGGTTTACTCACATATCATGATTAAGTGTTCATCAACATTTACCACAGTGTGTGATTCTGTGTCCCAGACTCTACAAATGGGGAAGCAGTTCTAAATTACAAAGACAATACAGATACAAGGGGATATTTAAGTTTATAAGTTAGGTTTTTAAAGACTAATGTTCTATGGATAATTCTTAAAACAAACATTTTTAATAGAGGGTAGGGTAACCTTTGATTTGGACAGTAATTTAACACAAGCAGCTCGTCATATCATTTAAAGTTTGGGCATTACGTTTACTTGGCATAAAAAACCTAACAGTCCTTCCATATTATCTCGTCCACTAAGGTTCAGAGAGGACATCACATCCTCATGAGGAGCTCCACTTTCCTGCCTCTTACCTAATCCAGCTTTATTATCACTCCATTTTATAGATGGAGAAAGCAAGGCTGAGAGGTCAAGGGCTGACTTTCATATAAAATAACAATTCACAGCAGAGTGTGCTTTCTGATTTATAATTCGCTGTGCTCACTTTGATTATACCCAAAGGCTACCGCAATCTTACGTAGCTGGCAACAGCTAAGCCCTTTCATCCCTGCAGCTGCCTCCTGTCCGTGTGGAGGCCGTCCTGACTTCAAAGGCTCATTATCTAGGACAGAGACAGTGCTAACAGTTTGCTTTGGAAAAGAAAACTACATTTTTTTTCTCTCCTTCTGTTCATATGATGCTTCCCTTTCCTCAGTGAATTATAACTAATGGCTTACATAATTTTTTAAAATATTACAAAAGATGATGGATATTTCTGCAAAGCATATTCCTAATAACAATCAATTAGAGTGAGCATTTTATTTCTTTTTCTAGAAGTATCATTTTAAAAAAGCGACTTAAGATATTTATGCCCTTTCAGTTTCACTTTAATAAGTTCATTTGGGGGCGGAAAAATTCCGGCTTGATGCCTAGGTTAGTTTGGTCTATGCAACTGCTTTGTAATATAGAGAAGCTTTACACCATTCTCAGTGTGAAAACGGATGGCATAACTATTTTAGAGATGAGGAGACTTTTAGAATCACTATTGCTAGTGCTTTTTATATGTAAAGGAAACTACAAATCAATAGAGATTTGTCCTCACTCAGCAGCTACAAAGTGCAGGGGCAAGAACTCTCAAGCTGACCTCAATGGCTCGTAGTTTCATGCAAACCTACTGTAACAGTCTTGTTATTGTTTAACTAAATATACTAGAGTGACCTAGAGATTCTGAACAGAACCGTCTTTGTTCCTGCACTATAATCTTACAGAAAGCAAGCCTCAAACTGTTTTTAACTTTGTTTGAAGACATGTGAAAACATGATCAGGAAACAAAGCTGTACGAGTCAGTGGGAAACAGGTTCAGACTTATGTTCACCACTTGGGGAATGTTTTACCTTTCCTGGGGCATTCCTGTAAGCCGGTACATGCGCTCACTCTCCTGCGGCCAGTGTTAATTCGAGCCTGCACACGACTGTGTGGAGTTTGCTTGTGACCCTGGACTTGGAGTTGCTGTTTGGCTGATATTAGCCTGTTTTTGAGGACTTCATTTTGTCTTTCAAGCTCATGAACTTTTTCTTGCAGCTGCTCCATCATTTCTTCCATTTCTACATCTCGTCCCAGCCGCTTGGGGCCGCCACCAACCCGCTCATACCTTTTCTTGTCATTAACTAGCCGTATTAACTTGGTGGCCATTCTAGGGAAATAATAAAAAGATGAAAAGGAATGTGAGAAGTCAGCATAAAATGCATTCTGTTGAAAGGAACATAATCGCTGTGAAGACTTCAGTGCAGAACCTGAATAATAAATTTCAGGTTTTGATGTAACTATTACTGCCTGTGAAGAATCCTTTGATGATAATTGAAACCACTGGGCAACAATCTGCTTTATAGCACTGACAAATAGCAGTTTCCTAAGGCTTATCATTTAAGGTTAGTAAAGAGAGGACACATATTTACCCCATATGTTCCAGAAACGCAATTTTTAACGCATGACCTTATATAGGAACATGGATGAACTTAAATGTAGTCACAGAGTGTGGATGTGGTGAGCCATGACTACAACCCACAATGAGTTAGAACTTTTGAAAACTGAATTAAGATTATGCAGATTTAGGTAGGATAATATCTTATATTTCTATAGGATTAAGACAAGGAAAAAATCATAAAAATGATGGAATTCACAGATGTACACATATAAAATGCAGCGGAAACTTCAAAATAAGACCAAAATGTGACATTAAATGTTGTTTAGTGCTCAATAAATGTTTGTGTTTAATTTTAGAAAGTAATTACATATAAGAAATATAATTTTAATGATTCTTAAAAATTTTTGACATAAATTGTTCTACTGACATCTCAGGAACTTATACCTTTGACTCTTTCAAGTTTTGATAAAAACTGGTCAGACAGAACAAAAGACAGAATGGGCACATGGGGGTGATGTAATATACGCGCATGGAAAACATGCCTGACAGTGAATGGAAAAATCTTGGCAGGACAAGAAAGAAAAGGTGGCTTTGATGAGAGACACAAGTTCAAGACTTTACAAAATTGGTCGCACATCTTCAATAGCTGATTCTAGTTTATAGTGAATCTATTTTTATAAAGACCCAGACAGGAGATTGGAAATAAAAACACACTACATTTTTCTTTAAGTGGGGTTTGCTTTATTTTAGCATGGTTATGGACAGAAGCTTTTACTTAAGGGAACAAAAGTGAAAAAAAAAAACCACCCCCCAAAAAAACCCCAAACCCTTAATAGCTTTGGGATGTCATAGAACAACGTTTTTTCCTTAAGCAGAGTCTTCTGTAAATGCGGTAGTAATACATGTCTATCTACACTTCTGGCTACTCAGCTACAGCATGTGGCATCAGAGAGAGCTATGCATAACATAATCAGTTAAGATTGTTTTCTCTTTCCCTTGAGGCACATCCACTAAGCATGCTTTATAAGGGATATTGGATAATAAAAACCAAGATCCAAGAGTACCACAAACATCCTAGTAAAGTAATCAATGGATTACTTCCTTTTCCACCTGGTCCTGTGGATGATCTATCACTGGGAAATCTACCCAGGTATCATCACCCAGTGAAACCACATTCTGTCTTGCTCAGTAATGAGGTTAGAGTCCTGAGCCTTGCTCTGTGTCTTATGCATAAAAATAATACATTCATCCAGATGAGAAGTCACATCACTTAAACTTCTGAATACTTATTACAGGAGATTAGTACTTAGTTAGAAACATAGATTACATTAAAAAGAAAAGTACAGATTTCATATAAAAATCAGTCATCTGAAGAGTGATAAACGATTTTTTTAATGCAAGAGAAAGATATTGACAGTGTCTTTAGACTCTTCATATGATTCTCAAGTAAACTTCATGAGGAAATGTAAGACTGAATGTGCTTCTTTAGTCATAGGAATATTTTTCATTTGTTTAAGTTATTAATGAATTGTAAGTTATGTAGTAAGGTTTGAGTACTTACTTATAAAGACAATTTATAAAATCCGTATTTACACAAAAGTTGTTACTGACACCTTAAGGACAAATGCAAAGATACTCTATCTATGGATCCAGGCCAGTGTTAGTGGGGTAAGGATGAGAAGGCATTTATACCTATGGGCCTGTGTTTAGTAAGTACTCCCACAGCTTATTAAAAAAGGTCTCAGGAGAGTAAATGGTTTGAGCACAGAATACCGAGAGAAAGATAACAGAACACATATATACAACTTGACTCCTAGTTCAGCACCCCTCCCCCCAACATTACACTAGGTGGCTTTATTTTTTGGGTAGGACAAATTACTAATAAGGTCAGGTTGTGAATTCAATTCTTTTACTGTCTAACTAGGTGTATAAAGAAAAAAAAATAGTTTAGTCGCCACAGACTTTATGTCTCATTGTGGCTGGTGGACTTGGGTGTGCTATTGGTCAGAAATGAAGCAGGTACATCTTAAAACTAGTCATTTCTATGTCTCAAAACCAACTCAAAGTAGTAGGCTGGCCTTGGGCTGGTTGGTGGGTCTGAATCTGAGTCTTTGGGGGTAGAGTGAAACGTAGTAACTTCTGTAGGATACATTCTAGGCAGAGGGCCATCCTCTTTCTTCAGAGGCTACCTTCCTGCGAGCCTGGAACATGACTTTGAATACAACTTGTTTGCAGTCTTGTGTTTCCAATGCTAGGCACTTGAATGATGGGCACAGATATTCTAAGTAAAAAACAACTGAAGAGAAACTACTTGAAGATATTATTCCTTGCATACATTTTCACAAGTCCATCAAAAGTGACAATATGCTTCTTCAGAAATGGGAGAGACTGTTTCAAATAAGTATAGAACCAAGACTAACCCAGGTGAAGTTAAACAGGCCCCAGATATAAGTGATGTTTTCATTGGTAAATTCCAAATCGTAAGGGAACACACATTTTAACAGGTTGGAATAGTTAATTACTTCTTAAACTTTCATGATATTTAAAAAAAACAGATGCTTGGCTATCTGCTCATTAAGTCATAAATATTAACCCAAAGTTATTTATAGATCTAATACACTCGTGGCACTCTATTAGCTCTGTGCTTTCAAATAGCAACTTCAGACATAATAAATACAATCTTCTTGGTTTATTATTCTACTTTGTAAGATTTTCCATTTTTAAAAAATTCTATTTATTTATAACCTGCCTGTTCCAGAAAAGACTGAAGGTGGGGCTTTCAATTAAGTTTATAAAGAACTATATCCTTCAAACTTTACAGAGTTAAAAAAAAAGCTAAAAGCTTTTTATCATAACCTTTTAATTTTATCCTCTTGCTTGCGGGCATGCTGTTTAAGTAAAATGTTCTCATCATGCAAACGCAAAAATCTGTCTTCCAGTTCCTCACGACTCACACGTGACACTGCCTGGCGAGTCTTCATTGTTCGTGTGGTTGAAGTTTCTGAAAAAATGCCAAGGTAATTAATTATACCATCATTTAAAATAGTCTCTAAAAACTGGTAACTGTTGATACTAAAAGAATCTCTTATGTATTCCTATTTTCATCCTTTTTACTTTGCCCATTTTTGGTTTTACAAAACCAGGTTTCATGTAGCACATGTCATTCTCAAACTTGCTATACGGCTGGGATAGCCTTGAACTCCTAATACTCCTGCCTCTAATCTCCCAGTGCTGGGATTACAGGCATGCACCATCACACGCACTCCCACCCCCTACCCCCCACTCTCAACCTACAAATTAAGTTGTTTTTCTTTAGAAAACTGTTCATGCCAATGATCTTAGGTGAGATGAAGCATCTCTATGATTAATGAATGCTTTTTGCATAGTTTTAGGGATCTAAGCAACAACTTTATTCATTGGCTTGGACTTAATCACTTTTTCAGAATATAGGAAGGAATTGATTCAAAAGATTTCTATTTCCTATTCAGAGTGCTGTAAATCGTCATAGTAGGAAAAGCCAGATTTGGGAACACAGCTTAATGATACAGCACATGCTGCGCATGTGCAAGGTTTAATCTCTAACATAGCAGCAACAAGCAGTCCTTGTATCTGCAACACACACACAGAGCAATATATATGTATACATATATACATATTTATATTTACGCAAAACAGGAACAATTCAGTGAACATAATATGATTAGGTTTTTTTTTTCTGAATTAAGGAGCTAGAATATAAAAAAATAAACTATAAAACAAACAAACACAAATTCTCTAAAATGAAAAAAAAAACCTGTCATTTGAAAGCTTCACAGATCATTTATCTACAAGTTATTTAATAAATTTAAAATCAATGTTTAGATCTGACATAGTGGTACATGCTTTTAATCCCAGCACTCAGGAGACAGAGGAAGGCAATCTCTGTGAGTTCGAGACCAGTCTGGTCTACAAAGTGAGATCCAGGCCAGCTAAGGCTACATAGTAAGACACATTCTCAAAAACAAAGAGAACAGAATACAACAGCCTTGTGTAACTTTTAAATATATATACATATTTAATTTTCAATCAGATATTAAAGACTGAGGGTGGTTACTGATGAACTGGAGTTACACAGCACTAAAACCCAATAGCTTTAAACACTTCAATTTTATTTGTGTTTGAATATCTGATACTGGTTTCATGATCTAAAGCAAAGGCTAAACATCCTTCTTTTTAATAATATTCCTGGTCTTTTGGTTCTCAATGATTACTCCACTGACCACCTTCCTAAGGTAGCTGACCTTGGCCATTGACATTGTTATGATAAAATGGTATGTGGAGCGCCCTTATGATACATTTTGAATCTCCAGTCTTCTACAAGCAAGACTAGCGTGCAAGATTTGACTGGCATTGTCCACAAACATGGACCTGGCTCTCCAGGCTATGCTGTTCTTTAAAGCAGTACTTTGCTCTCTCAGTTGACAGTCTTCTTCAGCTCTATAGGAACAACTAAACGATAAAAGGATAAAGAAAGCCTTTAATGTATATTAATGTGATTGAAAACTCACTATCACTTGCATAAACAGGCCATTTTGAGATACTCTACTTGAAAGGCAAAAATTTTAAAATATGGTATTTCCTCTCATATAAAATTTAAACATAAAGAAGTGTTTTAATGGTGAATGTGATTTAAACCAGGCAATTCAGTTTGGAGGCCTGATACTCTATGCAGTTTCTACTGATGTGTGGAATTTTAAAAAGATGATTTATAACAACTCTTTATCAGAACAGAGGGGGATCTTGCATTTGCTATGAGCTGTTGATAATTGATGCACGCAGTAAAATACCATATGTGTTTTAAAGTCTCCATCTTGTTTAGTCCAATCAAGAGCTATATAGTTACTTAAATGGCTGGGTTCGTATGACTATCAGAAATACTTTAAATTAAAAGTACAGAAATTACTGATCAAAGTTCATAACTGTAATAAATAACAGGTGGCCATACCTTGTAACCCTCCGACTCCAAAGAGGTTTAGACCTATATCTTTCACCGGCAGGTCCCCTGCTGTCTCATCGCTTGGACCAGACATGGCCGATCTGTGGAGAGAAGAAAATTCAAACAAACTCTGAGTTATTGCATCAACTATGCAATGGAATGAGCCACATAAAGTGAATAGGAAACTAGAACTTTAATGGACATGTTATTGCCCACATGTGCTGCCTGGGCAGGATGAAAACTGCTTTCCTAGAAGGAACACTGCATCCAATCATGAAGACTGTCTTCTTTCAGCGGAGCATTTCCTATAGTTTTCTTAGGAAATGAGGTCAGACTAGCATTCTTCCTTTCCTTTTCTATCCAGCTGAAACCAAACCAAACCCTTCCAAAGATAAGAAACACTTCCTATTCCCACGCCTTTCCTTAAAGTCAGCATGGACCCTGGGAAAAGGAACAAACCAAACACCAACTCGGGTCATGAACTGGTGGCAAATATCTACCATCTAATAGTTGGTCATTACTAGAACAAATTATACCCATCTTATAGTTATCCTAAAAGCAAGTAAGATTACAAACTGAAGGCATTTAGTAAATGCGCTGGGATGTCAAGAGCCCAGGAATGCCAACTACCTGCATGGTGTCAGGTGAATGGCCCTCACAAGCTCTCTGGAAGAGGCTCCATGTGTTTGTGATAACACTTCTCCTCTGTTCCTGCAGGCAGGTTCCAGGGATGACTTGTCTTGCTTGCTCTAGAACTTTTAGTTTCTTTTTTTTTTCTTTCTTTCTTTCTTTGTTTCTTTTTTATTTTTTTTATTTATTTATTTTTACAGAGACACACCACAGAAACTTAATTTTTTATATGGGTATGAATAGACAGTGTATAGTATGCAAATAAATAAGTACATTCTCTATTTCCATTTTGACGATCATAGAAAATTCGATGTAAACTGTTGGTGAGGAGCCCTTTAATGAAGAGACTTCCAAGTTCTAGAATGTTGATTGTAGAATGTGAAGACCAAGAAAGTAGAGAGCTTATTTAGCTTGTTCACTTCTGACTCAGAATCTGGCACAGAGTATGGCACAGTCTGTGAGCAGCATTCACTCAACAGTCACTGGAGCGGGTAAAGGGCCCCTTGGATTTCAGTGTTTGACAACTGAGACTCAGATTATGATGACTTTATGTATACGTGCATGAAGGGTATCTCCTAGAGAGAGGGCCCAGAACTTTGAGTAGAACTTGCTGAGATCACAAAGGACATATCTTTCAGAAAGACGACAGAAGGTGATGCTAACACATACTGAAAGCTCATTGTGCTTACAGTATACACATGCTACTCAAATGGTTCCTGACAGACAAACAGAAGCTAACACAGATCAGCTCAATTGCTCAAGATCATTTATCCAGGAATTAACTTGTTCGGTGATATTTTTTTGTTTTTACAACTGAAAAAGTGTTTCTGACATGTAGTGGGTGGATGCCAACAATGAAGTATAGGATCGATATACGATGATGAATTTTTGGGCTCAGAATGTGAATAGGGTAGAGGTTAATAAATCTTCCACCATGTTGCATGCCCTCCCCAATTCCACTGAGAATGCTCCCTCCTTACCCTCTATGTTCCATTTACAATATCCTCCAGTCTCCTCAAGTCCAGCCTGTTTATCTTGTGCCAAAGTCTCTTGCATTACCTGTCTCTTCCTATGTCAGAGCTCAGCCCAACTGTTCCTTAAAATTTCTCTGTTAGTTTGCTTCTCAGTTTCTAGCTTTTCTTTTTCAGAGGAAACCTATGCCACCAGGCCAACCTCAAATTCACCAAGAATACTAAGCACATCGGCCTCAAATTCTCTGTTCTCTTCTTTTTAAAAGACAGGTCTCTCTATGTAAAGTTGGCTGGCCTGGAAGTCAGAGATCCACCTGCTTCTGCTTTCTGAGTGCTAGGATTGAAGTGTGAACACCATGTCCTACGTAAACCCTGGATTTTTCCTGAGTGTGCCATCATAATGAGGTATGGCTTATTGCTTACAGCATTAGCTTCTGTTATTATTTCGAGTTGTCCAGTCAAATATGTTGTCTTAGATTCATTTTTAATTAGCATATTAATTTTCACACCTATATCGTTCTTTTTTTTTTTTTTTTTCTGTCCCTGTACACTTCTCCATCTCTCTCACTGGTCCCCTTCCTTCCCCCAACAGTCCTCTCTTTCTGCCATCTGATGTCACATGGTGGGCATCAATGTTCACATTTATTGAATGAATAAATGACTACCAGACACTTAGTTTAAGCAATGTCTTTGTCTATATTGGCTTTGATAGACTATGGGAGTGGTCGGATGAGAAACAGTAATTAAGATGGGCCGCTACGAGCTGACTGTGGTGCGGGGAACTTGAGGCAAGACTATTACTGAATTTGAGGCCAGTATGAGCTGAAAAACTAGTTCAAGACCAGCCTGGGTTACACAAGGAAACCCCACTTTTTAAAAAATCAACCACCACCACCGAAAACAACAGAAACAAGTCCCTGGGGAAACTTAGTTTCTAAATCCAACCCCAAATCCTGGAAAATAAAGCGAAATGTGACTGATCTTCGAATTGCAGGATTAAGACTGAGTTGCTGATTCTCAGCAGCTAGGTTCCCGGGTTGGCAGGCGGTCAGGGCGGACTGAGATGCAGGCCTGTATGTGGAGGTGTGTCTGGATGGACTGCTTTTCACGCAAGAATCCCAGGCCTTCCTCAGGCCTCGGAGAGGACCCCCGGCCCTCAACTGTGAGGCAGAGGGAGGGCTGGCCAACCTACATCCGCCCCCCCTCACAGGGTACTCACCTCCGCGTTCGCTCTCAGCTAGCTACGGTTGCTATAGCGCCCAGGGCGCGGGCTGCCGCAGGCCCAGAGGAGCACGGGAAAAACATGGTGGGTCCCGGTTACCACTGGGAAATGTAGTTCTCCCTGGTCTCCCGGCCGTCGGCGGGTCGCGTAGCGGACTAAGCTAGCCCAGCTGGCTGACTTGAGAAATCCGGCTCTGAAGCCCAAGGAGCTCTCGGGAGTCTCGCGGTGCATTCTGGGGAGGGTAGTTCTTGTGGCTCTTAAAGAGAATGGAGCCAGGCGGGAAAGAGCCGCTGAGAGAACTACACACAGGAGGCGGGGTCCAGGGCGAGGGTGGACGCGGCCCGCGGTGGCGAAGAAGGCTTTAGTGGCAGCATGAAGCGCGCCCAGACCGCAGAGGAACGAGAGCGTGAAGCTAAGGTATGAGGGGCTCCGGACATCTGGGACTCTGCGTTAGTGGAGGGCTAGAGGCAGGGAAGCCACAGACCAGTTGGGACGGTGAGCGGATGCTCGGCGTTAAGCCAAGGGATGACAGGGCCTTGTTTGCAGCAGACCTGCAGACGTGGTGTGTGTGTGTGTGCGCGCGCACATCAGTGCTGTAGGTTCGTATTGCTTTGAATGCAGATTTAGTATAGTTAGACTTAGCCAGAAATGAAGAGCTAGACATTAGTGTTCGTTCTCTGCTTCTGTACCTATTCCTTGGTTTTATTTGGGCTCAAAACGTGAATAGGGTAGAGGTTAATAAATCTTCCACCATGTTTGAGCCACTCGTGTGCCTCAGTTTACCATATGGCTATGATCATATCGCCTTTGCTTTCTTAGCCTGGAGCAGTCTCCAAGGACTGAGAACAGCTTGGAAAAAGTATTTATTCGGTGTCACATATTTATTTGGAACATTGTCTCAGTGTCCAGGTGACATAGTCTGAGTGGTCCGCACAGGGAATATGCTTAATATTCTTTACCTACCTTCTGTGGCTAAAATAGTGCAAGACTCTGTCTTTGCTGTTCAGCTTCTGACAGGATATTTCATGGGCTGGGATAACAGCAATAGTGACTTATTTACCTACTACAGTTATTGTATTGGTCATCTACATTTAATGCATAATATATTATTTCATTATTGCATCAGATGGCAAGACAGTTATTCACAGAGTGTAATCAGTCTGCTCTGCAGATGAGGAATGGAAACCCAATGTTTTCCTTTTCCCATTTCCAAAGTTGTGGCCTATCTATTTGTCCTAACAAATCAGCATTCAGTCCTCTTTCTAGTACCTTCCATGAATCTACCATGGTCTCTTAGGTGGCTTGCCACAACAGCCTCCTTATGTGGCTATATTCACTCTATCTTAAACCTTTATCTCCCTTCCCACCCTCCTCCATCATATGATTCTTCCCACGCTCTACTATAGTAGAGAGTAATTTGTTTTTTTCAAAATTTAAATTTAGTCATGACCCATTGTCAACCACCTGTTTAAGTCTCTTAAGGGCCCCAGCTGCTTAGGATAAATACAAAACTTCCCACAGCCTGAAAGGTTCTGTATAGTTTGGGTTTGCTGTGCTTCTCCAGCCTCAGTGGACACAACACTCAGTCACTGTAGGTAACTTGGTAAAAGGCCTTTGGATAGATGTTTTCGTGCATATTCTGTAGTAGGTAAGAATCGGCAGTGAGGGTAAAGTTCTTGCTGTCATAGTACTTTGTCTTGCAAAGGAGTCTGTCTTAAGGCAGTAAACCTAAGGATTTAAGATTTATACTATGTTGTGTAATGGCCTGGAAACAGAGTCTGGCAGAAGTGTCTTGCTCAGAACCATTTGTTTTCTGGGTGGGATTGGATCAGAATTAAGCCCTATGGTTATAATCTCCCAACTCTTGTTTTCATTTCTGTTTGTGAAACACATTGACTTGTAGAGCAGGTTGCTGTCCTGTTTGCTCTTTAAACATATCTTTGATTTTTTTTTTTAAACTAATTTGCTCCTTGAGATATTGGTTGAGATGAAGCACAGTTTTAAATCTTAAGTAGACAGTGTCCAAGTAATTAGGAATGAATGTTTTTCATCTTGTTCAACAGGATTGAGGTAAAATTTAGATAGAATATATTGTAATTTATTGGGTATAGTTTGACTATTGGCAGTACATATATACAAAATGTTGCAATTGCATAGAAAACCTCACAATCCTTTTAAAAAATTTTCTGTACACCCAGTTTCTTCATTTATTTTTACCCCCCGGCAATCACTGTGTTTGGTCACTGTTGAACCATTGAATTTTCTAACATTTCTTATCTTATGTAAGCAGAAACATACAATATGTATCTTGGTGTCTGTTGCTCTTATCCATCCTAATTTTTGAGATCTAAACATGTCAATGCACATATTATGGAGTTGTCCCTTTTCCATTGCTGGGTAGTAGTGCCTTTTGTGGGATGCCACATTTTGTTTATTCACTCACCTATTGCTGGACATTTGGATCGTTACGGTTTGTGACTATTATGACAGAAAGTTGTGAACAATTTTGTATCTGTGTCTTTGTCTACACTGGGTAATGCATTCATTTGTAGTTTTCCTCAATTTTTTTTCACCTTTATGTCTAGGCAACCACTAACTTTTGCTCACTGGGATTACCTTTTTATGTATAGTGCATATGTGTGTTTAGGTAGAGGCTTTCCTTGAACCTAAGCTCATTAACTGGGCTAGACTTGCTGGCCAGCAGTCCTGGGATCTTCCTGTCTTTACCCTTTCTGTGATGGGATTCCAGACATGTACTTCACCTGGGTTTTGCTTGTATGCTGGAGATCCAAACTCAGGTTCTTTTGCTTATGCAGCAAGCGTGTAACTGACTGAGCTGTCTCTAGCCCCAGAATGTTCTCATGGGGCTAGGTCATCTGATATGTGACCTTTGTGTTTGCCTGTGTTCACCCAGCGTACATGTCAGTACATGTTGAAGTTCAAACATATTTTAGCACTTATCAGTACTTCTCATTCCCAGTAGATGGTATTCCTGTATCTGGATAGCCCACATTCTATTTATTTACTTTTCTAGTTTTCTTTTTGTTCTGTGATAAAATACCATGGCCAAAAGGAACTTGTGGAGGAAAGGGTTCATTTCATCTTCTTCTGTTTTGTAACAATGCATCATTGAGGAAGGCCAAGGCAACAGCTGGAGACAGGAACTGAAGCAGAGGCCATGGAGGAACACTGCTTACTGGTCTGCTCCCCATAGCTTGTGCAGCTTCCTTTCCGACACTGTCCAGGATTACCCAAATCAGACATTAATCAATCAAAAAATGTCCCACAAACATGCCCTCTGGCCAGTCTGATGGAAGCAGTTCCTCAATTTAGTTTCCCTCTTCCCTGATAATGTAGTTTGTGACCAGGACATTTACTGTTTGGTGAACAATGCCATTCTGCTCATCTTGAAGAGACTCCATGACCATGGAAACTGTTATAACGGAAAACATGTAATGGAGGCTGGCTTACAGTTTCAGAGGTTTAGTCCATTATCATTATGGCCTGAAGCATGGCGGCATGGCGGCACGCAGGCAGACATGGTATTGGAGAAAGAGCTGAGAGTTCTACACCTGGATCCAAAGGCAGGTGACTGTGTCCCACACTGGGCTTAGCTTGAACATATATGTGGCCTCAAAGCCAATGCCCACAATGACACACTTTCTCCAACAAGACCACACCTTCGAATAGTGCATATCCCTGTAGGCCTAGCATTCAAACATGAGTCTATGGGTGTCATTCCTATTCAAGCCAACACACTCCTTTTGTGCATCATGAAAAAGGATTCTGTGGACAATTGCACTCTATTTCTTGTGTCGACAGGATTTCATTTGGCTTAGGGGTAGAGGCCTAGTAGATCACATTGTAATCCTGTGATAGTATTTTGCAAAACTGTCTCACTGTTTGTCACACAGACTGCTCTACTCTGCATTTCTCACCAGAGATTCTGAGGGCTAGAATTTCTTTAAGTCCTTGTCATTGCTTGCTACTGTTTATCTTTTTGTGGTAGCCTTCATGGCGAGCAGGAGGTAGTATTTCACTGTGGTCTTGTTTCCTATTTTTCTGATGACAAATAATGTTAAATATCTCCTTAAACACGTAATGAACACATGTGTCTTGTTTTTTCATGTGTGTGTATGTGTGCATGCGTGTGTATGTGTGTGCGTGCATGCATATGTGTGTGTGTGGTGTTTGTTGTAAATGTGCATGGTTGATGTATATGGTTGTGTTTACATGCCATGTGTGTGCATATATAGATAGTACTAATGCATGTGTGTGAATGCTTGTGTGTAGAGGCCCATGTGTGGGGAATCTTCCTCTATCCATCTCCACTGTTTTATTGAGGCTAGGTCTCTCAGTTGAAACCAGAATTTGCAGATACAGCTAGTGTGGCTAGCCAGCTTCCTCTGGGGATCCCCTGTCCATTGCTTATTAGCTCTGGGACTACAGGCAGACCCCCAATCCTACCCAGCATTTACCTGTCTTCTGAGAATATGAATCCCTTTTCTTAACTACCAAGCCATCTCCACAATCTCATGTGAAGTGTGTGTTCAAATTTTTACCCAGTTTTATTGTTGTTGGCTTATTAAGTTTTATGAGTACTTTATATTTTTCTAAGTAAATTTATTGCCTCAGCTTCCTAATTAGATGGGATTATAGTCCTGAGCAAGGGTGTTAAGCTTTTGAAATATTTCTCCTGAAGTCACAAAAGTTTCTTGTTTGCTTTTTAAATTGAATGCTGTCACCTGTAGTAATTACCTTTGGTTTGCCTTTTTTCTTTGTAATAACTTAGATGGTATATTTTCCCTCGCAGCTGCTTGTACTATAGACTTTATGTACTTTCCAAATCTGAAGGGAGAGTAAGAAGATTGGACTAAATATCTGCCTCTCCACTTTGTGTTGATGTATCGGAGTGGACCTACATATATCCATGCACTTAAAAAAATGAACTTTTTTTTTTTTTTTTAACAGTCACATGGTCCAGTAGTATTTGATAGATATATTCGTCTCAATTAGACCATTAGTTTGCTCAGTTCTTTGCTATTAAAATAGGGATTCATATTTTGGGCCTGTGTTGCTTCAACCAGACAGTAGTGCCAAGATTGGGCTGCTTGCTGTGAGGCTTCGCTGTGTGTTTGCATGTGTGTGGGGGCATGTATGGTACCTATATGCATGCATGTGGATGTGCGTGTGCGTGTGCTCCAAGGGGCAAAGTAGGTGTGATCTTTATTGAATTCGGTATTCTCTTTGTTCAGATGCTTTGGTTTGTTATTTTAAGATAATGTAAAATTTACAGAAGAACAGGAAGGGAAGGGAAGAATAGAACTTAGAACTAACTCCTCTAGGCTTATGGTTTCATTAGAGGCTGCCATCTTGCTGTGTCAGCTTTTCTGCAGTTCTCCCAGCCCCATGTATACAGCTGAACCATTACTGTTCCTCAGTGTAGTTTGTGTGTGCTGGGACTGAAGGGCTTGTACATGGTAACCTCCAGTGCTGAGCTGCACCTGATGCTGTTTTCTTTTTACAAACAAACCTTAACAGTAAAAAGTGCACATCAGCCCTGTTTACCCCTAAATGGTTCAGCATGTATTTCCTGAAGAACAGAGGACGTCTAGTATGTATGAACACTGTCAGTTGTCAGTTTCAGAGACAGTAGTGCATATCCAACACTTATGTGGCCCATAGTCCCTAGTCCCACGTGTTAATTGTTGTAAGAATGTCTACTTTGGCTTTTTCCCCTTGGCCCAGGTGCCAGTTCAGGATTGGACATTTCCCTTTGTTGTCATTGTCATGTCTTTCCATAGTCCGACCACCTTTATTGTTGCTCTTTGGTGGTACTTGGAAGGGAACTCAGAACCTGGGTTATGCCAGGCAGGTGCTCTACCGCTGAGCTACACACCCACCCCCTCTCTCTTCCTTTTCTTAATTTTAATTTTTAAAAATATTTATTTATTGTGAGTATGTGTGTTTCTTCTATGAAATTTGAGCATGTGGTTACAGTTGAAATTGAACTCGGGCCTGAGGGCAGGCACCTTTACCTGCTGAGCCATCTGGCTTACCGAGCTTTCTCCCTTAATCACCTAAACGAATTTTTGCTTTCTTCCATCTTTAAAGGAGTCAGAATTTGTAGTGAGCACAGGTGTTTGTTCCGCGGAATGGTCATATGTTCTTCTTTTCTTAATTTTTCCCTCTCTCTCTCTGCTCCTCCTCCTTCCTCCTCCCCTCTCCCCTCCCCCTTCTTGCTTTGCAACCCTGGCTGTCCTGGAACTCACTGTGTAGATCAGACTGACCTTGAACTCATAGAGATCCACCTGTTTTTACCTCCTAAGTGGATTAAATGCACGCAGCACTGTGCCCAGGTTTTGTATGCTCTTCTTTGCTCCCTGTTTTATTGTGGCTGTGGGTCATGCAGTTTTCATGGGTAAAGTTTTTGATGAGCAAAGGGAGGTAATGTAGCCTGCATGTTCATCCTGGTCTGCTGGGGAGTTATATTTGGCCCTGGTGAGTTCGAAGCTTTGGAGTTAATTTTTGATGTTGAGAAGTGGAGGAATTTCACATAAGTATCAGGATTTGTGGCTCCCTTAGACAAGTAGAATATCCACAGAACCCTTATTTCCCTAACTGGAGCCGAGTGAACTTGCTCCTCCCTGGGAACTGTGTGTCCCATTGCATGGCCAATTTCATCTCTTTCACTAATTCCTCTTTACTCTCTACTTCTCCTCTTCCAGGGTTTAGCTTTCTGTGGTTTCAGATAGCCATGTTTGGTCACAATCTCAAACTGTAATTTGTCTTGCTGTTTTCTAGAGAGAGGAAAAAAAAACCAAAAAAAACAAAAATAAAACCAAAACAAAATAAAACAAAACAAAAAAAAACAGCACCCACAGAATTTATTATAGTACATTTTAATTGTTCTGATTTCTTTTTATTGGTGTCGACCTCAATATGGATTATTATACGCTAGATAAAGTTTATTATCCATTGTTTCAGACACTTTGGGGAGGCTCTTAGACTCTATCCCCTCAGCAGCAGGTACTGCTGTGAGTTACTTAGAGTGTACCCCAGGGTTCAGCTGTGAGACAGAGCATGAGGCTTTAGAAGCAGATTCTTGGGGTGGTCACCTTAGCAAGCAACTTAAGTTCTTTGGCCTGAGTTCCTTCTTTCAGAAAACTGGGGTGATAACGTTACAGTGACTATTAAATGAGGCGTGTGTGTGTAAATACACCCCTGTATCAACTAACACACTGTTGGAATATAGTAAAGGACGTTATAAGCCCTGTTCCATGGTTGTCACCAACTCCAGCACTCAGTGTTTGACACTTGTAGATATTTAGTCTGAATTCTAAGCTTCATTCTTTACATTGATGTTGTCAGTACAGGGCATTTTCTCTATTTGGGTTCCATAAACTTCTCTCCCACACATTCAAAATGGTGGTACTAGTTGTGAACTACACTTTGGAAAATTGAAAAAGTAGTTACTCAAACCATTTTCTTTGTTTTGTTCAATTTCAGATGAAGAACTGATCTAAGTTCTTCATGTTAAGACTTGGGGCATGTAGGTATCGATGGGGAAATATCTAGATTAAATTACACACATATACTATATACTATATACATGTACACATTTATATACTGTTAAATCTAGGTTTTGCATTGAGAAAAAACATATTTGTATTTCTGAGTCTGGCTTAATTCACTCAACATAATGATCTCCAGTTCTATGCATCTTTCTGCAGTGTCTGCCCTGACTCTGCCCTTCTTTACCTCCTGTTGATTGAACGGTCTAACCTTGTTCTGCCTGGCTGTTGGCCAAAACAGCTTTATTTATCAACCAGTGAAAACAACACATATTCACAGCCTACAGAAGGACCATCCACAGCAGCCTCCATTGGATTGGCCTGTGGGCACGTACATGGTGCATTTTCTTGATTGCTAATTGATGTAGGTCTCTGGGTCTCTGTGGGCAGTGCCACCCCTGGCTAGGTGGGCCTGGGCTGAATAAGGAAAGCAAGCCAGTAAGCAGTGCTCATCTATGGCATCCCTTGGTGATGGACGGTAACCTGTAAGCTGAAATACCCCTGCCCTCCAGTTGCTTTTGTTGTGTTTGTGAGGGCATTGGAAGAGATTAAATGAGGGGCGGAGACCCACATGACTGGGGTCCCAGCTATCAAGGAAAAAAGTATCTGATTTAATCACAACTTTACCTTTGAGAAGGAAGACCTAAAATTTCAGGAAATCTGGAGATTTGTATGCTTGTCTTGGATAAAGAAGGGCTGGTCGGATAGACATAAGGTTGGGTGAAACTTAATCTACTGGAAAAGCTGAATGGGAAACTCACGGGGTCCTGCCTGGTCTATTCGTCTAGACTCCCATGTATTTTCTCCTCCCAAGCATGGAGAAGGGCACTCCTGAAATGAGGGTCTTCTATCTCATGTCAACCAGGCCAGTTATGGTCTTCTCTTAGAAAAGTTGGGAAGTTACAGTGATACTTTTAGGCTTGTGATTTGTTGGGGCAGAGCCTCAAGTTACACTGACTGATCCCAGGTAAGAGAGGAGCTCCAGTTTTAACTTGTTTCTGTGAAGGAGGGCAGAAGGTCAGAGAAACCTTGGTTCTGGGGATCTAAAGCCTTCCCATATCTCTTAGCTCAAAATACACCTTACTTCAGGGTATTGTATTCTAAGTCCCAATCTTGCTTCACGGCTGTCACATAGCGGGCATCCCAGGAGGATACACTTCCAAGAGCTCATGGTTTTCATAGTGTATCTTTGGAAATAGGAATGAAGACCTAGTGTAGATATTTCACAATCTCGGGTTCTTAAAACCTCCTCTGAAAGATTCTGCTGTGCTCCCCCCCACTTTCTCCCAAGTCGCTCTTGCACGTCTTTGGAGTAGGATCACCCTCCTCACTGCTTCCTTCACTGTGGCCATCATTATTTCATTCTAGTTTCCAAGTCGCTTTAAGTACCTTCCTGGGCATTTAATGTGCAAAACCATTGAGTAACAACAATTATTGTTTCTTCCTGTTATTTCAGGTCTGTTTCACATTGTAAGGTTGATTTTCATAATGACATCCACTGTCTCCCTTCAACAACTATTAGCTCACCTGAAAACAGCATTTGTGTGGAATCATCTTTTTCTGGTGGTGCTTGTCTTCTATGTAGGAGAGACATTAAGCATTGTCTGGTGTGTGTGTGTGTGTGTGTGTCTGGTGTGTGTGTGTGTGTGTGTGTGTGTGTGTGTGTGTGTTGGGGTGGCTCCAGTGTGTCATATGTGATACACACGACCCTTGTTAATTCTAGCTCCACTTCCATGGCTACTGAGTCTGCTTGTTTTGTCAGAGTTTATTTAAAAGCTAAAAATATCTCAGTCTGGCAAATGCTTGCACAGAAAGCCCCCCCCCCCCCCCCATCAAGAATAACCACCAGTACAGACAGTTCCTATACGAAACTGCAGAGGCAGAACCACGGCCAGAAAATTATCCACCAAACTCCCACCCTGTTACGCCTTTTCCCTTCAAGTCCTGCAACACCCGCAGCCCTGGAAGCCACAGCACACGTTCTCCAGTTCCTCAAAGACTGAAAGAACAATTCTGCTTCTGGAGATGCCTGTACTCTCTTCTATTTCCGTGTCGTCTCCATCAGTCCTGATCTAACATTAGCGATGTGAGTTTGGGCATTTAGAAGATACGGTTCAAGAAATTTGGGCCCTTTTTTTTTTTTTTTTTTTTTTTGTCATTTCCCATATTATCCTCAGCATTTAACATTTTGCTAGACACAGCAAATATCCCATAAATATTTATTAAATGAATTCTCACGAGTGCCACTTGTATTGGTCATGAGGCTTTCTAATAGAGACGGCAGTAGGATTTGAAAGACATAATGGAAAATGATTAGGTACTTAGGGATTTAAAATGAGTCACACACTAATGGTGTAGCAATTAATTTTGAGAATCAAGATTCATCCATTGAGCATGTGCACTGGCAGCGGTCAACAGTAGTGTCTAGGGTTTTCTTTCAATTTTAAAGTGCTAGTTTGCCTTGCTTTATTTAATGTATTCTTTTAGGGTTTTTTTTTTTTTTCTTTAGGATAGATTTTCTTTTTTCTTTCTTCCTCCGTTCCTTTCTTTGTTTTGATATAGTGCCTCACTACGTGGCCCCGACTGTCCTCAGATTTACTGTGTAGCCTGGACTGGGCTAGAACAGTGTAAATCCTACCCCAACCTCCCGAGTGCTAGTGTTAATGGGTGCGTGGGGTAGATTTCTTATTGGTTATTTTGGAAATGTGCCTTTCTGGTTTCTAGAAGACCCCACTGTGAGAGGACACTTCTGGAGCCTTAGGGAGGAAAGGCACTGTTTAAAACAGCTGAATTTGGAACTCTGCTAAATCCCATCATCTACTCTTATGTTCCAGCCTGGGTTTGTGTTATTGTAACAGTGTGCTTGCTGGTTGATTTCATGGTGTAAGGTAGGAGGAATCAGGAGGGCTGCCGGCCTGGGTCAGGCCATGGTCAGGAGTTAAGATTTGCATCGATAAGGACATATTTCCGCACACTTGTTCTTTGAATATTTTGCAAGGCTAGTCTGGATTTGAAAGATAAGTCTTGGGTTGGAGCTGTAGTTTTTCATGTAGAACATTAAAACACATTGTGTTTTAAATGGTGTTATAAACCCTTAATGTGATATCTGTCCTTGGAGCCCATTTTTAAGCACATCCTACTGTATTCTAAGTGTTGCTATGCACAGTACTATGTAGCCGACCCTTTACACTCACTGTTCTCAGAACCGGTCTTCTGCTAGTCCCTGCCAATCACCGTCTAGTCTCTGAGCCTGCCAGTTTGCATTTTTCACTTACATCTAAGGCCTGGCCTGCTGCTATGCTGTGCATTCATTTGCTGTGTAGTTTTGGAACTGATCTGCTTGTAAAGAGACCAAGTCTTGTGTTTTGTTGAACTGTTCTGTGGATAAGGCCAGTTGAGCCTTAGTAGCTGATGGAAATCAACTTGTTTGAAGCACCTTATCAGGTTGCGTATGGTCCGAGGAGATGCATCAGTAGCGAGTCAGTGTGTTCATAACTGTTTGTGATCAGAAATGTCAGAGCTCTGATTTCTTCACCAGCTCTAAGTCTGCCCCATGGCACCATCACTTAGTGACTGGATCACTCAAGGGTGAGCCTCCAGGGCCCGTGTTTCTCCAGCAGTAATAGAAAATGGGCTGATGTTGCCGCCTGGACTCGCTGTGCCGAATTGAGAGTGATTAAAGTCTCAGGGCTGTGTTAATGAGGATTTTCTTTCTGTGTGCGACAGTCTGTCAACTCACTGTTTTCTGAAAATGGAGATGGGAAATTCTGCTGATGAGTTTCTCTCATCAGCAAGCACATTCTGGGCTTTTTTATTTTTATTTTTTCCCCTGAGACTATGAGCCGAGCACTGAACCAACAAACGCAAACATAGTTTCTTGAGGACACTAGCCTGTTGTCAAGTCAGTCTTGGTATTCAGGTAAATAGTGTGCTCTCCCCCCCACCCAAATCAGTAGTTAATATACTGCAAGTAGCTTTTGTTTTACTCACCTTATTGGCTGGTAGCACTATTAATGATACAATAATTGAGAAATAGTAGCTATTGTTCTCATAAAACATGAATGATCCTTGTGTGGCAGGCCCAGCCAGGCAGAGTAACCACATAAGCGGACAGGAGGATTGGGTGAGGGCCACTGTTCCAGCTTATAAATTCAGCAGACCCCTGCTGCTTAAATTGTCCCAGCTGTTAATGCTGGAGCCATTACAGTAATGGACTGGGCAAATGAAGGAGAGCGAAGACACGCACACTTTATTACCACAGGGGCAATTTCTCCTCATCTGTAATAGCAGCAGTGCCTCATATTGATCAGACCATCAAGATACTAATCCTCTGTAAAATTACTTGTTATAACTGAAAATGTGTTAATCCCAATCAGCCTGTGTCTTGACTATCTACTTACTATTGAATACAGACTATTAGATGGTTTATTTTTCATGATTTAAAGCCTTTGCCTTGAAAATGGCTGGTGCTGCCCTCGCAGCACTGAGTGCTTAATCTAAGCTGTAGTCCAGGGATGTCTTTTTGTTTTAAGCAGAACATCACCCACTTAATTAAGGAGCGAGTGTCTGCCTTGCCATCTGACTTATGCTGTGTTTTATGGTCCTCTGGATTTATTAAGCATCTTGTTTTACATTCAGTCTGTGGTTTGTGCTGTAAATAAAAACAGAGCCATCTTGCACATATTAGAATTGGCAGGTAGCAAATGTCAGTAAGTTCCAGGGGCGGAAGGCTCTTTGGTTTATATTTCAGGCACCAGGTTGTGCTCTGTCGATTGGACCCATAGGCAGGATGCATCCTGGTGTCTTCTGTTTAGCAGATGTGATTTTTGCGTTGTTGTCTGAGAAAGTTTATGGTTATTTCTGCATCCTTGGTTCAGGAGATTGTTTTCTAGACAATGAGGCATATTCACTATTGCACCTCCGCATCCGTGATTTGTAAGAAATGACTGTAGGTAGAAATGATAAGATCTGTTAAAAACTGATTTTTGTCTCCCTTAATATTTAGAAACTTGGAAACTGTCCATAAAATTTCCATTTTAATATAAACTCTTCCCACATGCCTTTTATGCATATTTGTTTATAGATAGTCTCTTGGAAATACTTTTCTTTACTATGCATTTGTGTGGTATTTTCAGAAGAGTACTTTCAGTGATAATCAATTAGTTCTCTTTGTGAGCCAGGACACATGTTGGGGACTGGAGAATCAAGAGCAAATGAAGTATAATCTTTGCCATTGACCTCTGTGCAGTAGAGGCTGTGTGTGTAAGCAAATAGTGACTGCCTGCGTTTAGTAAGTAGCGGAACCCACCAGGAACATAGTTGTAGGGAGTGAGCACAGGCTATGGTGCAGTAAAGTCAGCCTGACTGTTCCTGTTGTGTCAAAAAGCAGAAGTCTGCTGTTTGTATAATCATCTTATTAAGCCTAGCTGTTTAGAATCATTTTCAGAGGAGACATGTTTATTGTCTTCTGGGAACAGAAAAAGAAGGATTTCCCAAACTGTTTTGATCAGTGACCACATTTTTGGATATGTATAGCATTTCACCAGGAGACAGCTTTAAAGGAATTACACTGGTTTTATTGCTTCTTGTGCCCTGGCGTTTGTATTGTAAATTGGTCCTGCCATTAGAGGGTGTTTACTTGGAGAGGCTGTAGCCTGTGGTAGTTAAGAGCACAGATTCACAGATTTGGGATCCAGGCTGCTTTGTTGTATCCCTTTGCCGGCTTCCCCTTCCTTGATACTTGCTAGCTGAATGGTGGTGGGCAAGTCACATGGTCTTTGAGCATCACTCATCTCTGAAATGGGGCTAATGACAGTGAAAATCAAGGGATTGAAGTATGCAAAGCATTTAGGATAGTGATGGGATGCCACTGCCTTAGTGTGACTGTAATGGAATTAGTTTTCATGTGAGAATTATAAATTTTTATATATTTTAAAAACTCAATGCATATGATCTTCACTTAGAAACATTTTAAATAAAAGTTGGAATCATATGGTATTTTGTACACTGTTTTTCTCACCAGTATCCAATATATTGTGAATATTTTTCACATCGTTACAGTGATGTTATTTCTTCATGTGCATTTTTTTCCTTCTGTTATAGTTCATCATGTAGTGAACATTCTTGCACATAAATCCCTGCATATCTGTGGATTTTCCGCGTGGACAGTTTGTCTAGAGCTTTGATTCAGGGCATCCGTCTGCAGCCAGGGAGGGAATGCCAGTTTCTTATTTAAAAAACAAGACAAGAATATGCTTTTGGGTACATTCCTTCAGACTCCGGGAATTGTAATAAAATTAAAATATCGGCCAGCTACTGGAAGCAGCAGCAACCAGTGTTGTGGACAAGACTTGGGTTTTCTTAGCCTTGCCCCCCCCCCCCCCGGACTTCTTGCCTGTTTATTGGCTGACAGTTCCTGAGCTTCTTGGCTCCTGTAGTCTTAGTTCATTGCCATGGTACCTTCCTTTTCTTCCTAATTTGTACGACCTGGTCATTTGTTAGTAACGTGGTCCTCTCTCTAGATAAACTAGTCATCTCCTCTGTCTTACCCTTTTCCATGTTCACTCAGCCCTCTGAGCTTCTTATTTTACTTTGCTTTATTCTTATAGACACACTGTTTTAATTGTTAGAACTTCATGATTCCTCTCAATATCTGGAAGTATAAAAACATGTACTTATTCTCTTTTCAATTTTCATTGGCTCCTTTTTTTTTGTATGTTTGGCAACTTTTCTCTCCTTGACAAACTAAAATTTTTTTTAAAAAAATTCCCCATGTGTGCCAAAATTCTTTGGCAATTTAGTTGCTATTACATTACATTTATAAATTAGTTAGAATTGAATTATTATAGATAATTCTCCTCATTCATCAGTGTTATCTGTCTAAATGTATTTCTATTTAATTTTATGAGTTTTAGAAAGTTCTGTAATGTTTGTTGCTATATTATTGTCTTTTGGGTTTATTCTTGGCTATTTGCATTTTTGATTATTGTATTTTTTTTACTTCCTATTGTAAATGGGTTTATTTTTTAGTTTATGTTTTCACTGTTATAAAAGATAGACTTGACTTCAGGACAGACTGAATTCTTACTGTTCTAAAATTCTTGGTTGACTTTCTGTTTTTTAAAGTACATGCTAGGTAGATAATGTCTTTTGCAAATAACCCTTTGTCCTTCTCCTTTTGGTAATGTTTTTTCTCCTTTGTCTAGTTTTAGAACTCCTTGTGGTAGCAACAACAGATAGCCGTGTCACTAGTGGGTACAGTTTGGCATTCCACGATGAAGTATGATAATAGCAGTTAGCAGTAATCTTTGATTCTTTAATTTATTTGAATGGTTGACTTTTTTCATTGAAGTTTTTGGTATTTTTAAGTTTTTAATAGAGCTCCTGTGGCGCTGTAGATAAATCCATTAACGCACTGCTGAATCTAACTTTATGGTATCTCAACCAGGACAGTAAAATGGGTCTATAGTGGTGATGAGTTTAGAAGCTGAAGGGTGTTCCTCTTGAGGCTTGTATGAAAATCTGAGTGTGTTATTTGGTGTGCACAGTGCAGTCACACTAGACCATGTCTAGTGAAGCCCCGTGCAGCTATTTTTTTTGCTGATGTGACAATTTAGCAGCCAGTAGTACAACATTCCTTTTTGAGTTTTGTTCATTTAATTTTGATATCATATTATGCTATTATGAAATAATTGGCAATGCTTCCCTGCTCTGCCTTGGAGCCATTTATAATGTAGGAAACTATTTGTTCTTAGGAGTTTAGATTAACTTCAACTTTTAATGTAGTGTTGTGGATGGCTCTTTTTGGATAATGTCTCTATCTTCTGTAATGTCACCTGTTGTTTTCACTATGGTGCTGGTCAGATCCAGGGACCTGCCTATGATTAGTCTATGCTTGGCTCTGTAGCCACATCTCTGGCTCTATTTCTTCATGAACATACTTTGGTTACTATATATATATGTATATATAGTATATTTTATATATATATAACATATATTTTATATATAATATATATATTATTTTTTTTCTTTCAAAAATGAAGGTTTTCAAATTTATTGACCAAAGGGCTGGAGAAATAACTCAGCCATTAAGAGCTTTGGCTCCTCTTTCTGGATTCAATTCCCAGCACCCATATGGCAGCTCGCAACTGTCTGTAACTTCAGATCCAATGGATCTGGCACCCTTTTCTGGCTTCCATGGGCACCGAGAATGTATGTGGTGCATAAACATACATTTAGGCAAACACCATGTGCATAAGAGAAAAAAAATTGATATGACATTGAACATATTTTCCTGTTTAGAATTGTGTGTTTCTTTATAATTAAAAGTCCACACTCTACTTTTTATAGTTTTAAAAATTAGAATATTCTATATTTGTCTTCTCTTTTAAAATACCTTGCAGGACTGGAGAGATAGCTTGGGGGTTAATAGCACTTGCTGCTTTCCCAGAGGACCTGGGTTCGGTTTTCAGCATCCACATAGGACTCACAACCATCCATATCTCCAGTTCCAGGCCAACTAACACCCTCTTTGGGCATCATGGGCAACAAACACATATGAACTGCTATTACCACTCATTAGTTATCACTCAGTACCATAAGGATTTTATTTTTCTTAAGCTAAATTATATTTTATTTATTTACCCCCCTCCTTGGGATCAAACCCACAATATTCAGTGTGCTAAAAGTGTGTTTCACTCTCCAGCTGCATTCCTGGTTCCCAAGCTGTATTTGATTTAACTTTGTGCCCCAGCATATGCATTCTTGAGCACAGTAGTCACTAAACTGTTTGCTGATTGACTGTCATCATGAACCCTCCCATAGGTTGTGATGCTGGGGGATGTTTATGGGAGAGGAGTGACTCACTAGAGGGATGACCTGTTTAGATAATACTAACAATACATTACTTTGCACAAATTCCTCAGTCTCTGATGCTTCATCCGAGATAGTGTCAGAGATACTGACTGTGAAAGCACTTTGAACCTAACAATGTTTTATAGATACAGTGTGACTTAAGAGGCTGGGGTGTAGTTTAGTGTTAGAGCTATGTTTGGCATGCATATGTGACTCTAGTTAAACAAACCAACAACCACAACAAAATATTTAAGGGGCTGGAGAGGTGGCTCAGTGGTTAAGAACACTGTGTTTTCCCAGAGAACCTGGGTCACAGCCGTCTATAACTCCAATCTCAGGTATCTGATGTTGCCTTCTGGCCTCTGCAGGCTCTGCACACACACAGTGCATAAGCTAACCACCCATATACATGAAATAAAAATGAAAATAAATAAAAAGGATTTAAAGTGGAGGGTTTTCAGTATTCTTCCCTTATCACTGTTCTTCTGTCATGTGGGAATTACAAATTCTAAAGAGCAGAAACTATTGAAATAGCTTGGACTTTCTTGCCTGAGATTTTCTCAGGATCGACTTTAGAGATGCCTGTTGCTGAATGATCCTTAAGTGTACAAAGACCCAGGAGATATGTTCCCACTCATGATGCTTACCGTTTACTCAGGGACACTGAGGCTGACAGCATCATCATAGGTTGGTGCTTGCCTGTACCCAGCCTTAGGACTTAGACCTGCAGACGGCTGGAGCATCATGTGGTTAAAGAATACGTAATAGGTAATTGTTTCTTGTATTTGGAATTCTTAGACAACAATTTTATATTTTACTTTTTTTTTATAGAGTAGTATTCCTTCTATTTTAGTCATAATTGTATTACATTGATGTTTTTTTCTTTTCCACTGACTCTTATTTGTATTTTTAATCTATTTAGTTGTTGGTGTGGAGGATTCCTAATATTTAGTGTCCATTACTTACTTAAGATTTCCCATGGCCTTGAGAAATTGAGTGTCCTTAAGTAAGTGCATTTTAGCTAAATAGGCTGTTTAAAAATTGCTGAGTAACTCCCAAATGTAGTGTTTCTGCAGTGTAAAAATATTTAACATTTTCCTTTTTTTTTTGTTCATAGGAGGATTTTAATATCCACTGACATTTTTAGCACTCTGACTTTGGGTGGGGTGTGTGTGTGTTTAGATACTTTTTCCCCCTCTAGTAAACCAAACCATTCATTGCAGTAGGAAAATTAGGGTAGGTGTTATGGTTGGGATATGAAGTGTCTATGTAAATGTTAATGTATAGGGGACTTAGTCCTACTTGGCTACTTAGGAATATTCTAGAAACTGACAGACATGTGCCACTGAGGGTGTGTTCTTAGGGACTGTATCTTATCTAGGACCTCTGTCTTTTTCTTTTGCTTCTTGTTTATAATGGGTTGAATAGCCAGCCGCTGGCACACACTTCTGACCACCAGGGTTCCAGAACCTATGGATCCAAGGACTGTGTACTGATACTAACAACATTGTGATCCAAAATAAGTAGTTCTTCCCTTAGGTTGTTCAGATTAAGCTGACATAGTAGTTAAAATCTTTTGAAAGCAATGGTAGTTACTCTTTAGACTGCTTCTTAAGAATATCATACATCTCATGCTGAATTCTTCTAGGTTGTTTTTAAGCTTGAAGTTTAAATTTTTCCCACAAGTTTCATTTGAGAAGTAAAAGTGAACTTGGCGATTTTGTATTAGACCCATAAATCTTTGAGGACTTCCTAAATATTTTTTCAGGATTTTTTTGTTCTTGTGTTTCCCTCCTTCTGTCCCTCCCCCTCCCTCCCTCCCTCCCTCCCTCCCTCCCTCCCTTACTCCTTCCCTCTTTCTTTTTTTTTGTTAAAATGTATCCTGCCAGCAGTAAGTATGTATGTATTGTGCACTTCTTATGTATGGTAGATACACTATATCTTGCCATTTAGCCAAATTATTTCTCGTGCCTGTGTGTGTGTGTGTGTGGTGTGTGTGTGTGTGTGTGTGTGTGTGTGTGTGTGTGTACAAGCACACATTTGTGCATGTGCACACAGGATAGAGATTGACTTCGATCATTTCCCTCGATTGGTCTTTGCCTTTATTATATTTTTATTTGAGGCAGGGTGTCACATGAAACCTAAAGGTCAGCAGACTTTAGGCACCCTCAGTCTGCCTCCGCAGATGGGTGGTACTGTATTCAGCCTTTTACGTGGGTGCTGAGATCTGAACTCAGGTCTCATGTTTGGGTGCAAGCACTTTACTGACTGAGCCATCTCTCGAGTCCTGTACCTATCAGATTTTTAGATGCAATTGCCTTTTGCATAGGAAGGTAATGAGAGCTCCTGGCCAAGTTACAAATGTGTGTGTGTCTAGAAATCTGCTAAGATGATTGACTTTAATCAGGTTTCTCTCAAATAGAAACATACAGGTTAGAAGTTGAGTTTTTGGGGGGGCACTTTACTTCAAAAACATTTATTTAACTGTAGTTCCCAATGTGTTCTCCATCAACAACGAAGAATACTTGATTAGAAAAATGTTTTGTATAAAGTCATATAAGAGAGTAGTAGATCTCAGGAAAGTGCTTGTAAGCTACAGGGAAGCCTTAGATTTTGGAAGCCTTTTATCCATCGCTGCTTTCTAAGGTTCTGTCTGAACCACTCAGTGTCCCAGTACAGATTCATTTGGCCATTTCATCTGCGGTTCTTCTTCCTGTTTTTATTTAAGGCTATAAAGTTACTTGAGTGTAACCTGCTGCTGTCACCTTTGCCCTTAGCTAATCAAATAGTTTACCTTGAGGGAAGCATTTATCTCCCACTTTCATTATTATTATTTTTGTAGCTGTAAAGATATATATTTTATGTCTGCAGAAGGCTGTAACAGTGAAACGAGGTATTGATCTGCTGTATTTAGCAATTTCTTTCCACCTTGCCATCAATAGCATGTCAGCATCTGTCTGTACCGGGGTTGACCTCACAAATGGCTCTTTATGCTCCCATTGGATTCAAATGATATAGTATGCTGAAAACTAAATCAATGGATGATTATCAAGTTTTTAGTATTATTTCATGACCCGGAGGCAGCTGGTACTCCTTGCACTGAACAGGACCACGCACAGTGAGTATAGTAAAATGAGAATGTCTGCCTTTGTTCAGATGAAACGAAGAGAGAGGACGCCCACGTGGGCTAGCTCAGGCTTCTGAGCAGTCATCCCAAAGCACCCAGTGGGCTAGCTCAGGCTTCTGAGCAATCATCCCAGAGCACCCAGGTAACTTCGGTGAAGCAGCCTATCCTGGATCCGGCATGGGCAGGAGTAGCACCCTCCTTTAGCTTCCTTCTCCATCTCAACAAGAAGGATGCAGACGTGTTCCCAGACTTATTAAACTGTGGCACACAGGCTTTCACTTTAGCTTACAAAAGAAAGGTAGAAAAGAAGTCCCCAAACAATGATACGACTTTCTCACCATGTTACTGAGGACCTAACAAAAAGCCACATTGGAGGAGGATGGAGAATAGCTTGGTCTGGTTCTGATGGCACTCTTGTATCCTCATACTTCTGGAAAGAAATGCCAGGGTGTGGGTGTGAGGCCGCATTTTATCTCATTTGTGGGAGTTCCTGCATTTCCCCCATTCACTGGAGTCACCAATTTGCCTACTTCTAAATGTTTCCGAGTCCACTGACTTTTCTTATTTTACTCTTAGTTAATCAGATATTCAGTTAAAAACAACTTCATAGATAGTAAAGTTGACATTGGGATGTGGAAAGGTGGGAGGGAATGATGGGGTGCATGTGGAAAGGTCCTGTCTGGATCATGAAGGTGTGAATCAGATGTCTAGGCAGTGACATTCTGACTCATCCCATTATCTCAGCTGAACACTGAATCTTGAAGATTGAGGAAGCCACATGCTGATCTGTTCCCCAGACGTTTTTTGAGTATCTCCTTTGTCCTTGGTTCGAGAGACCAGACATATGGCTCGTCCTTCCTCCTGAATGCTGTGGACAGCTATTGTGCTTGGTTTTATCAAACCCAGCACCGGGCATGGGCTTTGCTTTTCCCAGTTCCATCCCTCCTCCCCAGTATGATTTTTGATATTGGAAACACAGACTGGACTTTATGACCATGGCCTTGGGTCCAGTCAGTGTCACCCTTTCATGTCATTCATGACAGGGTGGATTGGGGACCCCTTTATGGAAAGTCAAAGAGCTGAAAGGCCAAGCAAGGAATTTCTCCTGGTTTGGGATCTGGGGCTGGGAATGGTTCAGTACTATACCCGCTGTTTCCAGACTTTACTGACAGTATAAAGTTTTTATTTTTTTATTTTTAGAATCTGCTCAGGAACCTTCTCTCTCTTAAATTATTGACCTATTTTTGTTGCTAATTAAGTGTCTTAGATCCACATATCAGCCTGGACCTTAAAACTTTGTTGTAGAGGGTGTTCCTGAGGAATATGAGTGCTGTCAGTGGACTCTGGAGTCTATAGGAATACTTTCTTTTGTTTGCCTTATGTCAGTTTATATTAATTGAAAGCTTTTCACCTGGTCTAGAATATAAAGATTTTGGGAAGACATTCCTGCTTGAATATTTGGTAAGGAGTTTTCTACATCAAATTGCCTCTGGGAAAACAATCCATTTCATCTTGGCCTCCTTATCAAGTCTCTATTACAGAACATTCATTCATCTCCCTCACCATGTAGCTCTGGCTAGCCTGGAACTTGTTACGTAGACCAGGCCAGGCTTGAACTTTTAAAGGTGCACCTGCTGCTGCCTCCTGAGTTCTCGGGTCATGCATAGGTTCCTCCATCCTCCATGCTGGCTGAGTAGCTTTTTTCTGAATAACATTTTTTTTTTTTTTTTAAAGCAGTCATGTGGATAGTATTTGAATGCGCTTATGGCTTGGGATATTTTTATTCCTCAAAACTAAATGTAATAGTGTAGGTTTATAATTTTTTTTCCTTAGTAAAAGTTGGTGCATGGTCATACATTACTTCCACATCAATTATATTAGGTTGTCTGCAGCTTCCAAGAAATTAGCTACGCTTTTGTTGTTGGAAAATGGGGCAGCCAGTTTGGGTTTTAATAGTGGGGTGTGTTGGCTTGTTACTTACAGACGATGATTTCCTTCTTCAGGCTCCCAGAAGGGTGGTGCTGGCAATGAGGATTAAAGGGAGGGAGAACTGTAGTGTGCAACATGTGTAGATCAAAACCTTTACCTAAGATCCCATTTCAATTCATCCCACCAAAGACTGTCTGATACGGGCTACTTAGGGCTTCCTTTGTGGTTATAAATGATATCGTTGATGAAAAGGATGTAAGCAGATCTATTGAGCTTAGTTCTGGGTTCTTGCCAGTTGCTTTAGTGACAATCATGTTATGTTAACACTGCACATCTGACTGGAGATCACGGAACTCCACTTCATAGCAAACAATATAAGCTTGCACTTACAGGTGTGTAAGGATGTGCTTTTGTCATGTGCTACACTCACTCTGAACCCTTTGTGAACTCTAATTTATATAATAGGCCCTCTATTATGAAATGTGCTTGTGAACTACATTACTTAAAATTAAACCATTTCAGTAAATACAGTTCTATGTATTCTTCTGGTGCTGGGTGATAATGATAAATTAGTTGGTCCTTTTAAAGATTTTCATTCATAATAGACATCTATGAGGTTTTCAAAGAATGAATATATAAATTTTGTGTCTTTTTTATTACTTTCATTTTTTGAGATAATTATATCATGCCCCCCCTTCCCTTTCTCCAAACTCTCCCATATAATTCTTGTTCTCTTTTAAATTCATGGCTTCTTTTTTTAAAAAAATTATTCCTTTTTGAATTACATACTTTATTAGAAATTTACTAAAGAAGAATTTTGCATTTGCTTTCTATTTTTTAGGATCTGAAAAAGTGCATGTGTCTGAGGCTCTGTATGTGTCGAAAAGCAAAGCCTGCTTAAAACCATGGCTGAAGAGTCATGCTTAGCTGTATACTTTGCATGCATTTGTGATTTGAAATAGGGAAAAAAGTCAATTTGAGACAGCTTGAATGGCATGCTGTCAGTTTGGAGCTTCATGAATTGGCAATGGTCTCATTTAGGACCTTCAGATGTGTCTCTGCCTGGACAGAATGAGAACACTTTGCATGTTCTGGAGGAGACAGCGACTCCTTGCTGCCTCACGATAGGCAGTGGTGCATGACAGTTGCCCTTCATTGCTGGCTCCTTGGAGCTTAACCTCTGACCCTTCACTTAGTCGCTGAGCAGCAGTTGGAGCAAGTTGGAGATGTTGGTGAATGACGGGCAGTGGCCTGCATCGTGCTTGTCATTATTTGACTGTCAAAAGGAGCCTGCCATTGGTTTCCATCAAGGTTTGAAACCTCTGTGCAGCAGTCCATATTACTTAACTTCCAAGGCTGTCAACGGGACGCTCAAGTGTGCATAAAAAAAATCAGTGCTGAAATAGAAGTTTTCTCTTTTTCTATTCCTTCTCTTTTCTTCTGTTTGTTTTTCATTTGGCTAAATATATTCAGATAATTTTAACAGGCAGAGGGGTTGAGTCTTGCTGTGGTGAAGAAAGTGAACTGTTTTCTCCAGCGGTCTAAGTTTCAAATATCAGAGTTTAGATCCAAGTGTCTCTCCCAGTTAAACTCTGTCTTGTCTTGCATATGTTGTCAGCTTTTGGGTATAAAGGATGAAAGGCTAGTCCACAAGTTCCTGGGATAGGTCACAGGATGAGACGTTTATTCTGGTGTTTATGTAATGTTACAAAAGGGGAGGAGGTATCTCTGTGATTGGGAAGCAGGAATAGAAATTTAAAATAAATAATGAAGTTGGAAGGCATATGGTTAGTATGACATTGAGACCTTTTCTGTTATGGAGGATTTCAACCATAAGACTCAAACTGACTATGACCAAGCGTTAGAAACTTCAGGGGTCAGGGCCAAGAAGATGGCCCAGTCAGTACAGTGCTTGCAGAAGAACCGAATCTGGATGCCCATCACCCACAGAAAAAGGCTCTGGAGGAGTGGGAACAGGTGGATCCTGTATGCTTACTGGTCAGCCAGATTAGTTGTGTTGCTGAGCTCCAGGTTTAGAGACCTTCGCCCCCATATACTGACTAGGACACCAGAGAACCCTTCAGAAGTCAGTCCTATACAGTAGAGTTTTTAAGGAGAGATCGTATACAGTGGAAGCCATCTGTGCTAACTTCCTGTCATTTAACAAAGACCGAGGCAGCTACCTTATTAAGAGACAAGGCTTGCTTTATTTGAGTGTGGGAGATTCTGGCCTATGAGTGATTGGCCCCTTGCTTTTGGGTCTCACTGGAGGCAATAAACACTTCGGAAGGGTCATGTGGCAGAGCCAAACTACTCACCTGTTGGTTCAAACCCAAAAAGAAAAGGAGTTGGACCCCACTATCCTTTTCCAGTGCATACCCACCATGACCAGAAGACCCCTCAGTGGGCCCTGGAATTCAGTTCTTCCGGAACCTCCCAGGAACACTAGCTTCTAACTCTAACACACAGGCCCTTGGAGAACTGAAAGTCCGCAGTAGAGCACTGTCTCCTCTTTTAAGTTTGAAGCTCTTAACTAAAAAATATCCTGAAGTGGGAAAACTGAGGGAGAACTTAAGGATGTTCTCCTGGTGCAAACATGGTGCACCGGAAGTCACACAGCCACAGTTTTAGTTTTCGTCCTCCATTTCATGTATGTCACCAGGGTAAGTCACATACGTCCCCAGCCTCAGTTTCTTTCTATGCAAAAATTGAGCTAAGCATTGAAATTTGAAGTGTTTTCAGACCTCAGTAGGTACTTTCTGGTCCTCTTTTATTCTCTAATTTTCTATCCAGTATTAGCAGAAAGATTTATTAATTAATGTAAGTCAGGGGTTGGCTTGCAAATATATTTTTAGAACTAGACACAATCTTTGTGTTTTGATGGTTTCCTTTCTCTCATGTAACAAAGTTTTGTACATAATGCCATAGTTGTGTTAAGCATTGAGACCACCAGTCTGAGTTGCCCGCTTCCTCATCCCTCTCCCCGTTTCCCATCACCCCTCCATTCACTCACTCAGAAAGTACTTACTGAATTGTATATGCCAGACCCTGGCCTAAGTGTGGGAGTGCAGCCATGAGCTGGACGTGCAATACCTGTCTTCATCAAGCTTGTAAAGGGGAGACAGGGAAGACACAAGTGAGCACACCTGCACACACTGTAGCCCCAAATGCAGTGAAGGAGACAAAAGGTAATGTGATGATAACTTGTAGGCGTGGCCACGGAAGAGCTGTCATTGAGGTTCCTCCAGGCAGAGTGTTCCAGAAGAAAGAGTGCCACCTTGCTCCCCATGCTGCTCATCCCAGTCCTGGCCTCTGTCCCGCTGATTTCCATCTTTATCTCATATCTCCATGTGGCAGCAGAGGTCAGACTGTTTTCTTTCCCCTAGACTCTGAGCTGTGCTTTTTCTGACACTACTTGCTTTGTCATCCTTAAAAATGTAAAAGTAGAGGTTGGGCTGTAGCCCTGTGGAGGGCCCAGGTTTGACACTCCCACTACTAAACTAAAGGACAAAGCAGAAAAAGTGAGGTCAGCATGTCACTCATTGACCACTTCTCACAGATTTGGTTTTGGCAGCATGTTTAAATTCAGATCCCAGCCATATGGGTTGCTGCTTTAGTGTCTTTTTGGTGTTTGGGTAAATGACACCTCTGCTCCATAAACTGATAGTGACTCTGGGCAAGGGAGTGTCTGGTTTCGACAGAGGTTCTTTCTCACCTTAGGTGGGCTTCAACTCGGGAGTTAAGGTGTCTCACACTCACAGGCACGTA